>JARHVA010001581.1:2297500-2797500 GCA_037957365.1 Torreya grandis
ATAATATAAGGTACTGCTAAATTATAAAATCACTTTCATATGAACTCATTATTTTTCTCTCAAAACAAGTAGACATCTTCACTTGACAAGGCACGCAAGCCTGTAGGAGTGCTTGGTTGTGTGTCTACAAGGTTCAAGTGAATTTTGTTTTGATCATCCTCTTTGTCTTTGTCTTTGTCTTATCACTTTTATATACATCCTCTTCTCAAGTTTGGAAACAAATCTTTAGTTATCTAGGCAAATCTGTAGGTGATGATTGGAGACTTGAGTACAATTTTGGGTTTAAGACATCAATTACAAATAAATGAATATTTCAATTACCTTTTCTACTATATTTAGAGATTATAATCTTATTTTTAACCTTAGCACTTCTTTAAGACCTCACATCTTCAAAAACATACACCTTCTTTTTAGTACTTGGTTGTAGGTGGTGATCAAGAATCCCTTGAATATCAGTCTTTGAAAATTGTCCTTCTCAACTAGGATATTAACATTTTAAAATTAATTAAACTTCATTGAAGGATTTTTTCACATTCAACCTAGCCTCTTTCAAACCTCTTGACCATCATGTTCTCTCTCATGTCCTACCTATAACAAGGATGTTTAAGTTCTTTACTTTCTCAATGCATTGGTCATCACATGAGAGCACTGTGAGGGGTTATATTTTAGATAAATGTAACTCATTTGTTCTCTATATCTCACATATACATTTTTGGATCCTTTCCACGTTCACTCAAGGCTTCTCACTACTCAAGTTTGCCAAGTTTTCTTGTAGGTTTCATTAAGGTGTCTTGGGCATTGGATTTTGAAGACACACCTTCTCCATTGATTTTGGACTTCTCCAATTATAGGTAAAATATATTGACCTCACCCTTTAGACCTTAAAACTTCAATCTTGATACAGTTTTTCTGTATATCTCTTGAAAAAGAGACTCGTAGGTCTACATTTTTCATGTTTTAAGCCTTGAATGGTGGTTGGTTTGATCTCTTAGGGCTTGAGATCATTTCTCCATTGACTCCTCACCTCTCTTGTGAGTTAAATACTCTCACACACTCTAATTATGTAATATAAAGCCTTCTTAATTCATTTTTATGCAACCAGACCCATAGCACAGTCCTTGGAAGTCAAATTGAAAGCTACTTGGAGAGGATAGTATAGGATAACCAAATATGATAGAGAGATCTAAATGAAGTGGATAATATTATGAATAGCATTGGATAAACACTTGGATGCATTTGACCCTGTGGAAAATATCAAAGCACAAAGAAACCATGATTCTAAACCTATCAACTATAAAGGTGAAAATTCATGCCCTATTGAACTCACACATGCTAAATGGGATTTAGAATATTATGTGAGATGTCTGAATAAACCCTATACATCTTCTCTAATTTATCCCATAATTCAAACCAGTCTAAAACTATCAATTCAAGGAGATAAATTGAGCATGTGGGTTTATAGGCAATTTTAGACCACCATGCCTTCTTCAACATTGTTCATAAATAAAGGGCCACATATCAGATGAATATATACATGAATATTAAGGTCATTATGACCCCTTCCTCTCAAAAAATATTATACCATGACTCTCTCTCCTTTGTCCGTACTGAGCATGTGAATTTGACCTTTATCAACTTACCAAGAGAGCAATGGAAGTTCTAAAGCAATTTTTGCATTCTTTGGAATTGTACCTATAATATAAGCATGGTTTTGATTTTAATAAGGTAAATAGACACTTATGAAACATTTTTTACATATAAATTAATATCCAAGTCTATACAAGTGGGTAACAAGCTCCTCTTAAGTGTTGAATTATAGGAATCTGAACACTTTATGAATTGTAACTATCATATACATGTTAGAAACCTCCTTTATAATCTTGGAAAAGTGTGATTTATGTAAATTATACCTTTTTGGATTTTACACATGTGGAAATTAGTTAATACACCTTTCTTTGCATAAAAATTTACCTTGAAGTTTAAAAATTACCTTAACTTTTCCAAGCAAGCATAAAATATTCATGCAAGGATATTAAGGAGTAATGTGACTTTTGAAAAAAACTAAGGAACCATTGACATCATTTTACCAACCCTCTTTATACCATGACATGTATGGACTAGTATAAGATAAGGATAAAACATTACCTTAATATTATCAAATTAACCTTAAAATATGCTAATAAGACCTTATAAAGACCATTTGAAGACTATCAAGGCATGTAATTGGATATGAACAAGTTTTATAAGCCATGAAAATCAAGTTTCAACTTATATGGGTTGACATTTTGACTTGGGGGATCAAAAATGGTTAATAAATTGGAAATTCATAGGGGTGGCATGTATGCAATGCTTACTAAACCAGTAGCCTTGTCCTTCCATTGGGAAATGGAGTCACTTGCACTCAAACTCAAACCAATCAGACCCTAACCAAGATATAAAAAAATTGACTTGACCTCTAAACACACACAAAATAATAATAACACACAAATTAAAATAAATAAGACAACACGCATGTGTTAATTTAGCACTTAGGGAAAATAAGACACAACAAAATTACTAGTATATACAACTAACCTGATCATATCTTATACCTCCTAGATCAAAGGGGAAGTTTATGAGATATTTTACTCCATAAGGTGAATAATATCATGAGGTAAGTTTCCTTTTTGACCTTGATCTCATTAGCTTCATCCTCATATTGATTTCTAATCTTCTTAGTATGCTTTCAGGGGAAGTAGCAGTAGCAAACTAGTCACCTATGAAGATGAACTCATCATGTGGATCAAGATCCTTTTCATGATGTTTCTTGATGTTTAAACCTACCTCAAACATTTCCAACTCTTGGTTTATAGGAGAAACATACCATTAGATTTTAGAGGCTCCATGAAATGATGAACTTGATCTTGAAAGGTCTCTTAGGAATCCCCAAGTTATTTCTCAAACAAAATAACAGCCTCAAAAACATCCTCAATTTGTCTAATAGGAGGTAAAGGCCCTCAAAGAGCCTCAAATTCATTGAAAATATTTAGGTATTGTTAACACAAGTCCTCATCATTCTCCTTAAGAGCTATGGGGTTGTCAAGAACTTCAAACCCCTCTATATAGCCATGATGTAATTTGGAGTCAACCTCTTTAAGTTCAACTTCTTTCTCATTGGGAATCATTTCAACCATATCCAAGATCTCAACTTGTAATCTTTCCTCAAGCTCACATTCTTGCTCATTTTAAGCCATTTCAAATTCATCTAAGGCCTCACCTTGTTAAGCTAAGATGGCTTCTACTTCAAGATCAATTGTAACCTAATTTTCAACTTGTACACCTTCTTCAAGATTCCCTTTTACTTCACCTCTAAAAATTGAATTGCCTCTTTCTTTTATAAGTGTAATATCAATGAATATCTATTCTTCATACACACTTGAATAATTTTCATCATTTACAACTATAGCTTGATCTTCTCCATTTACCTCCCATAACACAGGTTCTTCCTCAAGAAGGGAAATGATGGGAGGGTGATGATTATGTTTATGAGTTCAAGAGGGAATATGAGGTATGAAAAGTTGCTCATGAATTAGTTTGGGAATTAGGGAAGCATTTTTGAAACTTGAGGTCTTGGGGATGGAAGATTATTCTAGAAATGCTTAGAGAAAGATCAAATTTAGTTATGTTATAAGCTCCTCATTCCTATCAACAAGCACTTCATTCTTCTTATAGATTCTTGAGATTTCTTAATAGCTATAACTATAGATTGATCTTCAAACTTATCAACTAGGACCTCTATCTTGTCTTGAATACCTTCTTAAATAGACCTCTAAGATGGAAAAGATTTAGGTTCTTGAGGTGGGGGAAATGGGGCTTGAATAGGCACATGGTCCTCTTTGCATTCAATTTCTAAATCTTGGCTTGATTCAAACTCTATGATTTTTAATTTTAAATCTTTAATTTGCTTATCTATATTCTCTTGGAATAACTCTTATTTAGGATGGTTAATGAATTCATGAGGATAATAAGCATAAGAAGGTTGATAAGGAATGTAAGAGGGATTTTAAAACACCTGATCAAACTCATTTTGTTGTCTTTCCCAAATCTCCATATCTCCAATATAAATGTACACAATTGATTCCTCTTTAATGGATCATTAGATGCATCTTGAAATATCCTAATCACTTCCTCATATTGAGAAGTTAAACAAACCCTTTTTACAAATTCTATTATCTTAGTCTCCATCTCATCTATTCCATCTTGATAAGCTTCAAAAGCAAGTGGGGGAGGGGAAGGAGCATAACATGATTGAAGATAAGATTATTCATATGCATCACCATAGACATGTTGGGGAAGTGTCTATTGAGTATAGGATTGATATGTCTCACAAGGAGGATAAGAGTGATGCTCTTGGTAGTAAGGAGGGTAATAATCTTGATAAAGATGTTGAGGCATATGGTTGGGGTCATAGTGAGGCTGATAAGGAGTAATATAGTACTGATATGAATCATCATACTACTATTATGGCTCATTATAGGACTGATAAGGCTTATTATGAGGCTAATAGGGAGTATCATTGGCTCAAGATGCCTTATTAACTTGCATGAAATTTAAATTTACTTCAAAATTATCCATAACAACCTCATCAAGATAGTGAATTGAAAGCACAACTTACTTTGAACAAGTGCTTGGGTTGCTAGAACTAGTTCATTGAGATTAGAGTCATTATTGATTTTTTTAATGCCTCCAAAGGTTGATATTTAGAAGGACAACACAAATAATCCATCAACCAATTTGGACCTTTGTCCCATCAGGCATTCCAAAAATGTTAAAACCCAAATTTACACTCTTAGAAGATTATTCAAGCCTTATAAAGTTGGGATAACATGGAAGTAATCCTAGGTTGTGGGTTACCTTTAGGTAGATTAAATTTATAGGTTATAGGGCTAGGTCCCCTTGATTTATCACTTAGGTTCATTCATTAATCTATCAGCTTGTAAGGAAAAGAGAGAGAAACCTAATCTAATGAAAGTGATGCACCAAAAAAATTTGACCACTACCAACGAACTGCATGTGCACATCAACCATGAGACTAAATTTAAATAAACACTACTAATATGCCTCTCTACATCAGCATTTCACATGAAGGTTGTGATAGATGTTTGGGATAGGAAGACTGGTTAAGAGGTCATAGAATGACACTAGTGAATAGATAACTCACTCAACCTCCACACTTCACAAGACCTACAAATAAGCTTTCAAATTGAATATAAATGCTAAAAAATGATAGCATGCCAAGGAAGCTAAGCTAATCGCTTGACAAAATCAACTAGTCATGTACACACATTGAAACTAGTCAAAGTAGGATGTAAAACCAGAAGTTTCTCATTGATAAAAGGCTTTAAAATGAGTAGGGACTCACCATACCTAGGTGGATTATACATCCATAGTGCATCAAGGTTGTTTAATTTATAGAAGAGAGAGAGTTATATGTATAAGGGAGAGATGACAAGTGTCTTATCAAGATTTACAATCAAGAAGAGGTTGAATAAAATTTTCATTAGGTTTAAAATTAAAAAATTGCTTTATTTAAGATGTTTTCTCCTCCAAGTGTCTTGGGAGTTTCAAACTTTGCTTGACACCTTGATCTTGTTCTTAAAAAATACACTTCTCTTGGCTTGTGAGGTGACATATGGCACTCTTGACCATCAGGTCATGTTGAACTAATCTCGTACTCTACTCTTTAACACCTTTCATCTAATTAAGATCTCTCCAAACTAAGATCTCAGTGGTGATCATCAAGTAACTCTTTAGGTGTCTTAAAACCCTTTAGCTCTACCATGCCTCACCTTACTTGAAAGTTTCACATATTGATTTTACCCTTATGGGTGAAACCTATCTTCATGTATGGCATATATTAGTCATAATAGACCTAAAATAACTCATTTTAATCCATAAAACACTCTCCAAGACTTCATCTTGCACCCAAGGCTTGCATTTTCTCTCAATTTTTTCTAGCCCTAAAAACACACAAGGCTCCTTGTCTAGAAGAATGTATGAATGTTATATTAAAACCAAATATATATTTAAGTACCTAGGATGGCCTTAAAACTCCATGAAAAATTTCATAACCCAAATCTAAGTGGAAGTACACTTATTCACCTATTTTCTCTCTCTAATTAGGTCTCCATTAGCCCTCTAGGCCTAAAAACTGAGTTTGGGCTCTAGACTTCTCCCACACATGTGAAAATTAGAATAATTTTTTATTCACTTTTCACTTCCCATGACCATGTTCCATGTCAAATTTCATTTTTTGAAACCTTGTGTAGATATGAGAACCATGAAATGGCCAAAAACCTAGCCTTTCTCAAGCCTCTTTCACATTGCATTCAAGAATCAGACTTGTTTAAGTATTTCTAGAATGACATGTATGGATTTTTATACTTAAATAGGTATAAAACACCTCAATACATCCTCTCTAATGATTTTCATCTGCCCATAATTTTAAACACCCTATTTTTAGCCCAAAAACTCATAAAAACATGACTTTTAATGAGTCTATATAGTTACAGGTACATGCAAGTACCATGATGATGGTATTCATAAAGTTAAGAATGAGTTTTAGGTGTTTTCAAGGGTCATACAATTCATTTAAAGTTATTAAGAATCCAATCCCTCTCGGTTGGTCAATTATGGCCTTCTTGGCAACCTATGAGTGCTTTAGAGTCTTAAGGATTATTCCTAAATCTCAGGCCTTATAAGAACATAAAAATTCCATGAATAATGAATGAATATTAATACCCTATTACACCTAATATATTTATCCATCATGAATATCTTCATGAAATATGTGAGCAAGTTTGGAGGCTCTCGGGTTAGTAAATTGTGCTTTGGTGAGGTCAAGAGAGAATGTAGGCCTGAAAGTGCTATTTTGATGTTTGGTTTTAATTCCAAAAACCACATGAAGTTATATAATTCCCATTTTGACTTATTACAATCATTATATTTGTCATTATCTTCCACAATCTTAATACAAACTCCATTAGCTCATGCTTCGGGTTTGTAAGCAAAATAAGGCAAAAGACCCTAATGACTATTTTTGAATCATCTCCTCAACTTTGAGGTTTGAGAAAAGATTGTGTTACTTATATGGAAATATATAAAATGTTTTAAATTGCTTTAATCTTCAAATATTCAAATTCTCCTTTCAAAAAATACAGGTTTCCATCATTCTTATAGATAGGCCTATGTGATCTTTATTAGGTTTCTTGACTGAAGTTTCAAAAATCCTATGTTTACATGGATTTATCATTGTTATACACATTAATAATTCTATAAATTATCTTTATGGTATTAATTAACTCTAAAATCTCTTTGGGTTCCCATATCATTTGATTTTCAATCAAACAAACCTTCATCACAAAATTACACATAGGCTCGTTTGTTTGGTCTTAGGCTTACCATGCCTAAAGAGACCTATAAACTTTGAAATAATTTTGATTAAATATAATAATAATTTAAGTTCATGATACATTATATAATCACTTTCATATGACCTTCTTTCCCTTAGACCTCTTTGTCTCTCAAAACAAGTAGACATCTTCGCTTAACAAGGCAGGCAGGTCTGTAGGAGTGCTTGGTTATGTGACATCAGGGTTCAAGTGCATTTTATTTTGATCATCATATTTGGATTTTATTTAGGTTTTATTTTGATTTAAAATTACCCTAGGCACTTTTATATCCATCTTATCTCTAACCCCACTATGTGCACTACATCCTCTTCTCAAGTTTGGAAACCAATCTTGAGTTATCTAAGCAAATATGTAGGTGATGATTAGAGACTTGACTAAAATTCAGGGTTTAAGACCTCAATTACAAATAAATAAATATTTTAATTACCTATAATACTATATTTATATATTAGTATCTTATTTTGAACCTATGCCACCTCTTCAAGGTCCCACATCTTCACAAATACACACCTTTTTTAGTACATGGTTGTAAGTGGTGATTGAGAATCCCTTGAATATCAATATTTGAAACTGGGCCTCCTCAACTAGGTTATTGAAATTTTGAAATTAATTGAAGGATTTTTTTCACATTCAACCTATCCTCTTTCAAATCTATTAGTACTCTCTATCCTCTTGACCGTTCATGTTCTCATGCCCTGCCTATAATAGGTTTGTTTAGGTTCTTTACTTTCTCAATGCATTATTCATCACATGAGATCACTATGAGGTGTTATATTTTATATAAATATATCTAATTTTTTATCTATATATCACATATACATTTCTATATCCTTTCTATGCTAACTCAAGGCTTCTCACTACTCAAATTTCCCAATTCTACATGTAGGTTTCATTGAGGCATCTTAGGCATTGGATTTTAAATACACACGTTATCCATTAATATCAAACTTCTCCAAGTGTAGGTTAAATATATTGACCTTACCCTTTAGGCATTAAAACTATAATCTTGATACACATTTCCTATATCTCTCACGAAAAAGAGACCTACAAGTTTGTAGACTTGTAGGCCTACATTTTTCATGTCTTAGGCCTTGAATGGTGGTTGGTTTAATCTCTCAGAGACTAAGATAATTTATTCATTGCATCCTCACATCTATTATTATTTTAATACTCTCACACACCTATGATGATGCAATATAAATCCTTCTCAACTCATTTTTATGTAATCAAACCCATAACACAGTCCTTGCCAATCAACTTGAAAGTTACTTGGAGAGGCTAGTATAGGATAACTAGAAATGTTGGAGAGATTTTAATGAAGTGTACAAGATTATTAACAGCATTATAAAATCACATAGATGCATTAGACCCTATGTAAAACCTCAAAGCACAAATAAACCATGATTCTTAACCTATCAATTATAAGGGTGAAAATTCTTTCCCTCTTGAACTCACACATGCCAAATGGGAATTTGAAGATCATGTAAGATTTTTGTATAGACCTTATACATCTTATATAATTTATCCCATGCTTCAAACTTGTTTAAAACTATCATTTCAAGGAGATAAATTGAGCCTATGGGTTTTATAGGATATTTTAGATTTCCATGCCTTCTTAATGATTGTTCATAAAGGAGGGGACATAAATATGATGAATATGGCCATGAATTTGAAGTTCATTAGTATCCCCTCATCTATAAAAAAATCTTAGACCATGATTCTCTCTCCTTTATCTATACTGAGCATGTGAACTTGACCTTTATTAGCTTTCCAAGAGAGCAATGGAAGTTTTGAAGTAATTTTTACATTCTCTAGAATTGTACCTACAATCCAAGCATGGTTTTGAATTTAAGAATCCAAAGAGACACCTATAAAACATTTTTACCTACAAATGGATATCCAAGTCTATACAAGTGGGTGACCAGCTCCTCTTAAGCATTAAACTGTAATAATCTAATCACTTTCTGACTTGTAACTATAAAATACACCTTACAAACCTCATTTATAATCTTGGATAAGTATGATGTACAAACATTCCACCTTAGTTATCTTTGACACATGTGGGAGTTAGTTATTTTAGACACCTAAAATTGGCCACCAATGGCTTCATACCGGATTTTAGACTAATTCTTACCAACCTTTACAAATTAAACCTAAGAATCACTAAACATCCTAAATTTTATAATGAATAATTTTTGAAAGCTCAGAATCCCATTGAGACATCCATAATTGGGGTATACTACTATAAATAACAAAAACCTCTCATAGATTCATCTCTAATCATCATACGGTATTACAACATGCAATTTGGCTTATAGACCTATTAAGTGGGGCAAGTGCACACACGAAATTAAATCAAATCTTGGAAATGCAAAAATCCTAAATAGAATTAATTAAAATTCTAAACTAAATTAAATGTCTAGTTAAATTATCCATGAGTAATTAATGAAATTTAAAAAAAAAATTAAAAATCAAGAATATACTAAGTTTTCATCATAACATTTGTGAGTTGTCAAGCCTTTGCAAATATCTTAAAATATCTCATTAAATATGTAAATTTTCACTTAAGTTCTAGGAAAGAGAGAAAATAAACTTAATATGGGTATGGTTAAAAAACCTACTTATTTGTGCACGCGATGAATCCAAACAATTGTGAGAGCTCCTCTTTGGCTTGGGAGGAAGACCTACAGATAAGGAAGCACTAAAGAAAACTTGTTTATTAGATGGATAGTTGGGTGGATTGCCTAGCAATAGCTAGATCCCAAAAGTGAGATCTTCCTTAGGGGTTATCAATCCACACATTTTAAACAATCAAGTTGATAAATTAGAAATAAGATACTTGTATCAATAATCAAAAGATGCTGAAATAAAATGCAAGAAAGCTTGCTATAAAAGTAGACTAGAAATGACTAAATTAGTGATAAACTAATTAATACTAGTGATAATGGGTCAGGGCATGCTTCATAAAATTAGAAAGGGGCCTATGAGTGGTTGAAAACATAGAAAATTAGATTTGATTAGTTGTAGGTGGGTCAAATTAGCTTGTTGGTTTTTCTGCCACAGGTGATCCTCAGTAATTAGGGTGATCATCAATGGTTAGCCTGACCATTAGCAGTTGGGGTCCAACCATCAGCAGTTAACTATGGAATTTTATGCTTGATCACCAAAAGGTGATAGGATTTCACATATGTGTTTTGAGAGTTGGGTAAGGGCTAGGATAATTTTGAAATGGAATAAAAACACATGAATATTGACAAACAAGTACTTATCTTAACCAAAGTTAGTCGAGTGGGTGGTTGATGTAATTAGCCTATTGGTGGAATATGGATCAATTCCAATAAAGTAATGATACCTAAAAACTTGGTTGAGAGATGATGGTAAGTTGTCTCTCAATGAGATGGTTGATAATGCTTGATAATGTTGATGACCTATAAAAGAAAACTCTTGAATGTCTAAGCTCCTAATAATTCTTGTAGATCCATTTGACCTCTCAAGCCTCTCTCTCTTATAGGCATAAGTAAGAGGTGGAAGTGAAGGTGTAATAGGGTCATCTAAATAAAAATTTTGTATGAAAAGGCTATCAACACAAATTATACATGTTATATTGAGAAATGCCTCAGTAGAGAATGTATACTCTTGGTACAAATGTGGATCCTGACCATCAACAATCAAGGGTTCCCAAGGCTGACCGTCAATGATCACCCTAACTGTCGACAATCAAGGTCCCCAAAGATAAGGTCTTAAAGGTTAGGGTCACTCATTTAGGTTCAGCTAAGTGCATACTAGTTGGCTTAGGCTTGATAGGTGTAGGCTAGTCCTAAGAGGGTTTAGGGGTACTTTTAGGGCTATTTTGACATTCAAAATCATAGGTGTGTAGATTTTTTATGTCTATATTTTTCTCTTTTTGTTATGTGGATTGCATGAATGAGATACAAAACAAAAATGGAGTATGGGTCATGGGTCTGGTTTCCTCAAGAGAGGGAGGAGGTGTTCTCCCTCAAACTAGGATTCAGTGAGGTAAACATGAAGTGGGTATGGGTTTGATAAGTGGTAGATGGTGACTCATGAGGTAGTGAAATGATATTAGGCATTTGAGATGCAAATGTGCACATAGAATGAAATAAAAGGTTTGATATCCAAGATCACACAAAGATGAGGTTGTCAATGTTTATAAAAATAAGGTTCAATGCTAAGAAGGACAAATGACAAGTGAACCATGTAACTACCTATAGGTATGGTGGCTGGGAACACTTGTAACCTCAAGTCTCCTAAGTAATTTCTATGTATCTAGTGGGTATTTAAGGTAGTAAGTAATCCCAAGGAAAACACAAATGGGTCAAGTGTCATGGGTATCTAAGGTAGGAAGTACTCCCAGTGAGACACAAGTGGGTTAGTATGCATGAGGTGGTACAAAATGCAAAAGGGTCAACATGGCAATGTTGTCACTGCAGTCAAAGGACCAAGTAAAAGTATCACAAAATTATGCACCAAATGGGCCAAAATATACCAATTCTGAGGTGATAAGGTGGTCAATTTGGTGGGAGAAAAGCATCTCTAAAGTGGTCAAGATCCTAGTGTCAATGGCTTGAAATGGGTAGATTGTAGGTAGAAGGTGAAAAATGGGTTTGGAAGGTACCCTGACCATCGACGGTCAGGGTCCCCAAAAGGTGACTATCAATGGTTACCCTAATCATCAAAGGTTAGGGGAAACCCTAAAAGTTTAGAGGGTAAAAGTAAATACACAAAAGTTAATATGTCATTTTTACCAAGCTGCATTATTTGACTGATCTTTGGGCAATTTTGGCATTTTATGAGAAGAGTGCATGCTGAGGTGGACACTACTTGTTGGTTAGAGGCATGTGATTGATTCTATGGGTCTAAGATTTAGGGAGCACAAGGATGCAATTGGGCACCTACTCGAGGGCTTAGACCATAGATGAGGTCACAAAATGAGGTAAGGGGTGTACTAAATTGATAGCTAGGTGTGATGTTGTTGTTGGTTGTGTTTGCCTAGGGGGAGAGGTTTTCCAATTAGTTATTAGGGCATAAATGCCATAGGTAGGGTTTTAAGGGTTTTGGTCAAATAGGGTGGGTAAAATGTCAAATTGATAGGGTGGGTGGGTGATTGGGTAGTAGGCTAGTTGGGTAGAGTGTTTAGGCTGGGTGTGCCTTGAATTGTGTACCTCTTTAGGTCCTATTAGGTTTGGGAATTTTGGCCATGGAATGCCCACAAGTGACCATCGATGATCAGGTCTGACCATCGATGGTCAACACCTTAAGGACTAGGGGCCCCCAACCATCGATAGTTAATATGATTGCCAATGATTAGCCATGATGAGGTAGGGTTGTTAAAAGGTGTTAAGGGTTTAAGCATGGTTTAAGGGTAAAATGTAATGGTTAGGCCTGAAGTTTGGCCTGATAGATTGGGTACAAGGGGTAAATAGGTTATGGCTATGATTAGGTCAAATAGGTTAGGGTTAGGGGTGCATTTTTTAAAAGATAGGATAAATGAGACCAGTTAGGGTCTAACTGAAGCATTTTGATTTGGTGCAGGCTCAGGAGTAAATATAGATGTGTGATTATGTGTTATATATCTTCCTTATGTTATTTGAGGGGATGATGGTCAACTATTGGTCCCATATGGAGGTGATAGGGCTAGGAAGGATGAGGCACTACTAGCATGTGCCTACAGAAACATCTATGATAGTAGCATTCATCAAGAGATGGGATCATGCTACTAATACTTTCTTACTACTGACTAGGGAGATGATTATTCTCCTAGAGGATGTCCATAGGATCACTTAGCTCCCACTGCATGGTGATGCAATCTACCAAATTGAGTAAAAGGAGTGAGATGAGTATGTTGAGTATCTATATAAAGATGACAGTGACCAAGTCCACTGGCACTTTGGAGGGTTTAGCTACACAGGATTGTATGAGAGGGATCTTTAAGGAGAGGAGACTTATTATGATGTCGATGATCATGGTTACTTTGGGCTCCTAAATTCTAGTAGCAGGAGATTCCCTTATGTACTACTAGGGGTTTTGGTTAAGATATTGCTTGGGAAGACCATATTTAGGTGGGTCCCACTATTGCTTGTTTAGATGTATAGAGATTTATAGGGATTTAGAAACCACAAGAGGTATGGCATTAACATGGGGATGGTGCTACACTATTGGGCTTATGAGCACATTCAAGTACTGAGGCCTATGGGATTATTGTGGGTGGGGTACACATAGCTAGAGTTCCCTATGGGATTTGGGCCAGAGGTGGAGCACATGATGTTGAGTGGTTTAGGGATACCTTAGGTGGATTAGTAGCTATAGATATCATATGGAGACTATACCTATAGTTCCCTATCTAGGTAGGCTACAAGAGGGAGACCCTCACTATATAGAGCTATAGATAGATTATAAGACATCAAGAGTGAGAGGTTGAGTTGATTTCTTTTGACCAAGTGTGATGTTTGTTTGATTTGTTATAGGGTGTACTAAGTCCACATCCATAGTATAGAAGGTAGGATGTAAAGGTTTAGTTATTAGTGCCCCAGTCTATTCATATAGTTATAAATGGTGGGTTTGAGGAGCTTCTTATTATTGTTCCCATAGATGATGTAGGGTATACAAATGGATATATGTCTTAATACCAACCCAACTATGTAGCTACAAATGTAGGTGGGGATGATGAAGGGGTGGTAATGATGGTTTTAGATCTAGTCGACCAGGGTGGATAGGTAACGGTAGCATTAGACATGGCCTACACTCAGGTACAATCTCTACAAGGATAAGTGGCCACATTACAGGGTCAAATTCAAGCATTATAGGGTTATCTCACCACCATTACAAGTGAGAAAGATATTCTTAAGTAGAGGACTGGGTGAGTACAGTAGTAGTAGGAGGCCCATGATACATAGTGTCATGAGCACACTATCTAGCTACTATTATTAATCTTAGATATTATGAGGTGATAGTATTAGACTAGTTTCCCTAGGTTATGAGGTATGTAGAGTACATAGTGAGCTTGGTCGATGGGCCATCAACAGCTACTCCAAGTTAGTGGGATTCTATAGTGAGATAGATAAGAGTCCCAGGGGGACCACCACCAGGTATAAGTGTAGGCATAGATGGGTACAGTGGCAGTGGTGCAGGCCTATGATTATGTTGAGATATGTTAATTTGATATATTAATTTGATACCAACCTACATGCTGATGTAGTGAGATGTATATGTTTTGAGAGAGAGCTAACACATTATGACATGTATTATTTTTTTTATGATAAAATGTATATGATGGATACTTATGATGTTATATATGATAGTTGCTTATGTTTTTTTATTATGGCTTATGGCTTTGGTTCATGTTTATGATGTTTTACTTAGTAGCTTAGGCATGGGATGTTATGATTAGGCTTATGGTTATGATAGGATATGTTATGGATGGATATATGTTAAGGCTTTATCTATGGTTATATGGGTGAAATTGGAAATGGTATATGCCTTGATATTTGGCTCAGCTATTTGGTTTATGCTTGTGATTGTGTAATGACATGCTTATGGGTTATGATGTGATTTATGTTCATTGTTTGCTATGATATGTTGACACTATGTTTGACTTATTGATAGATAGATGTGATTGTTTGTTGGTATATTGCATGATGTCCATGATTTTAATGTGATGTTTATTGTTCATGCTCATAGTGATAGCCTTACATAAACTAATAAAAGATAAGAAAAAGAACATGATGCCTTTTTATTGATAAAGACTGATACAAAACCCAAAATTGGATTGGCTTAGTGGAAATAAGTCTTTCAAATGTTGTGCATTATCATGCTTAAGTTGATAGATAGGCATATTGATAACATTGTGTCAAGTAAGCTCATAGTCTCATGCATATGATATGTGGAGGGAGAGTTGGTGAAATTAGAACCATTAGTGAGACTAGTATGCATTTTTTGTAGGTGTCTAAAGAGGTAGTATAAATAAGTATATTTTTATATATGAAGTGTAGGTTAATAGATGTGAGAATTCCACTAAGGAGACCTAGTTGCAGCTTTCCAAGATTATTGTTGTTATGAAATCTAGTTGCAGCTTTCAAAATTATTTTGCTCTTACTTTTTCTTTTACTTTTATTGTTTGCTTCAGGGTTAGGGAAGTTGATTGATGTGGGAAACTTCCAAAAAATTGCTAGCTTTGCCAAATGGTCTACTTAGCCATCTTTCAAGGGAGTGGTTTAAGTTTATGTGCCTAGTACAAATGTTTTTGATAGTTGTCCTTCAAGGGAGTAGTTCACCTTAAATTTAACAATTTTAGTTGACTTTTAACAACTATCCTTCAAAGGAGCAGTATATGAATGCTAAGAATGACCCATGATTTAATTTTTCTATTTGATATTGCTTTTGTCTTGATTTTATTTTGCTTGACATATACTTGCTCTTGCATGCTCAATGGATTACCTTTATGAAGGCAAAACTAAGCCGACATGAAGTTTGAGTAGGTGAAAGAGAGGTATAGGTGATAATAACCATAAGAACCAATCTCAAAGAGATGGGAAGTACTATGAGAATCATGCCATGGATAGAGCCATGATATCCATAGTTCAATATTAGGTAGTAATTATGATAGATAATCACATGATTCAATTTTAGTCAATTGCCCCTAAAAAGAGGGAAATGAATATGGTTTGTAAGGGATGAGCTTAAGTTAGATAAATGATTATTGTGATCCCTATCTAATAATAAAAGGGATGCAAATGTGAAGCATTGAGAGGCTCAAGTTTTGGTTTACCTTTAAGAGAGGATAAATTATAAGCTTGTAATCCATAATTATGGGTAATGATGTAGGGTCCAAGCCAATTGAAATCAAATTTTCCCCTTTTACTTTTCTCCATATTAGTTACATATTGATTTTCATTGAAAACAAGATCTCCAATATTGAATTCTCATACTTTCAAGTGTTTGGTATAGGCTCATTTGACTCATTCTTGAAAGACATGAAGATGGGAAAGAGCAGCCAAACAATGCTTGTCAAATAACTTGAGTTGAGCTAAACGTTCTTGATGATAGTCATTTTCTGAAATAAGGTCATGCAAAGATATGCAAAAAAGAAGGTATTTGGACTTCAAGAGGTAGTACAATCTTAGCTTCAAACACAAGTGAAAAATGTGTAGCACCCATAGGAGTTTGAATGCAAGTATGATATGCCCATAGAGTGAAAGGGATATGCAAGTGCCAATCTCAACCTAAGGTATTAACCATTTTTGTAAGTATGTGGTTAAGGGTTTTATTAGATGCTTTGTCTTAACCATTTGCTTGTGGGTGATAAGGTGATGAAAATCTAAGTTTAATACCAAATACATCACAAAGGCCTTGAACGTGTTATTTTTTTAAAGATTTACCATTTTTAGTGATGATATTATGGAGAACACTAAAATGATAGATGATATGGTGGGTGATGAATTTGATAATCTTTTTAGCCTTCATCGAGATAAGAGGAATAGCCACCACCAATTTGGTAAAATATTCAGTCACGGTAATGATAGAATGATATCATTGCAAAGAATGGGGTTTCATTTCACTGATAAGGTCTAGACCCCATTATGAAAAGGATAAAAAGTATATGGAAACATGAAGACTATTGCTAGGTGTGTGATGTAAATTAGTATGTTGTTGACGCTTGACACACTTTTTTACATAATCACAAGGGTGGGCTAGTAATAGCCTAGGTAGAGGATACGCTTAGCCATAGTGAGTCCACTAATGTGGTCCCCATAGATACCCTCATGTGTCTCCTTGATAGTGTGAGAGGCTTCTGGACCAAGAAGGAAATGGAATAGGAGGCCATCAAAACCATGTCTATAAATAATTTCTCCCATAATGTTATAATGAGAGGTGCTCTGAATAAACACCCAATGGGTATTCTTAGAGAGGCCAGAGGGAACTATGCCAAGGTGAAGGTAGTTGAAGGTTTGTTGATACCAAAGGTCAAGCAGAATCTCTTCCAAACTAAAGATGGTTGGAGTGCCTAATTTGGTGTAACAAGGTTTGATGAGGTGATGGACAATGACTAATAGTTTAGACTCTAAGGGTGTTGATGGGATTTGAGAGGTAAGAGAATCCATGGTATCGACAAACTTGTTGGTAGATAATGGGGTGGTTTGAATATGGTAGTGTTTGAATGATGTTAGGAGTTCTATAACTAGTTGTATATATAGTTGCATCATTTCATTCTTATAGTAAATACCATTGACTTGGTTAACCAAAAGTTGGGAGTCACCAAAGATATGGATTGTTCTTACTCCTAAGGCTAAGGTAGTCTAGAGAACTATTACTAGGGCTTCATACTTAGCCACATTATTTTTGCATTCAAAGTCAAGTTTAAAAGACAAAATAAATGGTTCACCGATAAGGGGGACAAGGATGATATAAGCTCCCCCACCATATTAAAATTTGGAACCATCAAAAAGCATGGTTACCTAATTAGTGAAATCCACTTGAGATAGGCTTACGATAGACTCATCTAGGAACTCTAGGGAGGAGGTTGGTTGTTTTCTAGGGGTACCTCGACTAGGTTGTCAGCAATGACCTACCCCTTGAGTAATTTCTACCAAAGGAACTCAAGGTCAAACTCAACAAAAAACATGAGCCACTTAGCCATACATTGGTTTTGGTATGGTTTAGAGTGCATATATTTGAGGGGGTCAATATTGGTTATGACAAATGTTTTGTGGTTAAGAAGGTAGTGGTAAAGTTTGGTGGCCATGAAGACTAAGGACAAACATAGTTTATCTATATGTGTGTATCAAGTCTCATATTCGACAAGTGTGTGGCTAATGTAATAGATGGATTGTTCCTTGTGTTGTTCATCCAATGGGAAAGCATCACCCCTAGGGAATGGTTTATGGCAGAGATATAGAGGTAGAAAGGTTGGACATCTTTAGGAAGTATAAGGATAAGTGGAAATAGTAGGTACTCTTTTAATGCATCAAATACCTTTTGACAATCAACACTCCACTTGAGAGAGACATCTTTTTTAAGAGGTGGAGGAAGGTTTGACACTAGTCAAAGAGCTAGGAAATGAAGTGATGAATGGATTGGATTTTCTCTTGTAATTTATAGATTTGTTTAAGGTTGGTTAGAGGTAGCATCTTGAAGATGGCTTTGATTTTGGTCATATCAACTTTGATTCCTTAAAGGGAAATGATGAAGCCAAGAAGTTTGCATGATAAGAAACCAAAAATACATTTGTTGGGATTGAGGTGGACATGATAGTGCATAAGTCACTCAAATATAATCTTGAGAATGGCTAAATGGTCTTTATGAAGCTTGGACTTCTTGAGAAGGTCATCCACACAGTCTTCAATGATTGTATGGATAAGTTCATGAAATATAGGTCATGACATATTGGTAGGTTGCACTAGTGTTCTTAAGACTAAAGAGCATGACTCTATAATAGAAAGTCCCCCATGGGGTGTTAAAGGCAGTTTTGTGTTGATCTTTAAGGGCAATCAAAATCTGATTTTAACCCAAGAATCTGTCCATGAGAGACAACATCTTGTGGCTTACTATAAAATCAACTAGTTGATCAATGTTAGGTAAAGTAAAGTCATCATTTGGGTAGGGGAGGTTGAGGTCATGAAATTCCACATAGATATGTAGTCCCCTTGTGGATTTAGTGATAGGCATGATGTTTAAAACCCATTGGGGATAATTAATGGGTTGAATAAAATTGATGGAAAGGAGGCATTAAAGCTCTTCTTTGACAAGGAGAGCTATGCAAGGGTGCATTCGATGAAGTTTCTATTTGATAGTTTTGGTGTCATGATTGGTTATGATATTGTGGGTGGCAATGGCTAGGTCAATACTGGGCATGTTAGCATATGTCCAAGTGAATGTAATACTTTGGTCTTGGAAGAAGGTACAGAAGTCTTGTAGTTCTTCAGAGGTGAGAGTTTGGCCAATTTTAATGATATGTGGGTTGTTCAAAGTGCCTGTGTCAATGTTTGTGGTGGACTTATTCAACATGGTTGAGGTTTCTAGAGGTAAAGATTTATGTATGGAGGAATATAGTGCACCAAGGTAGGTGAGAATAGCATCATCATCTTGACACTAAATAGTGTTAATGGTAGGAGAGTCCTCACCCACAAGTTTAGGATGGGTCAAAGAGATAGATATGGATGTCCCTTCCTTTTGATAAGTTAGGGGGTGAGGGTAATCATGTTGAAAAAAAAATTAGGTGGGATGATGTCCTCGTCCTCACCCACAAGTGGAGGGGGTGTTGGTGAGGAAGGGTTTTCTTCTTCAAAAATGGTAGGGGTAGTGTGTTTGTCTTTCTTCTTATTGGATAGAATGAAGCTGAGACTATGCTTCTCATGAGGCTTTCATATCTCAATTGAGGTCAACATGTGTGGGCCATGCTCATTTCATCCCAATCTAAATCCCTTCCAAACACATTTGTGAAGGTATAGTTTTGTGAAGTCTGTGTTGTCCAAATAAGAGAAGGTAGAGGTGAATGGTTGAGGTGGAGAGGGAGTGAAAACAATGTTAAGTGGATTGTCAATTCCCCCATAGATAAATTGGGTTTGACATCTCAGAGGCCCCAAAGGGGTAATGGCTCCAATGTTAGGGTCATAACCTAGTTGGTGGTTGAGTTTCCCATATTCTAGGGGAGTAAAGAGGGCATCAAGGGTGAGGAGACAATATTATCTAAGGGTAAGGCATTGGAAGGTAGGTTCCAAAGGATCATTGATGGGTATCTGGTATACAAGGATAGATGAGCTGGTATATGCCTTAATAGAAGAGGAGGAAGTAATGGCTTCAAATTCCATGGGTGAGGGCTTGATGGTGGTTATTTGTAGTGCATTGGATGGAGCCAGAAAAATGTCATTAGGTTGGTGGGTCATATTGCATGCTACAAAAGGGCTATAGTCAGCTCGTATGGTAACAACTTGACCTTCATGCTCAAAATTAACATAATGATGGAGGGTGGAAGGTACACATCCCATGCCCTAGATCCAAGGTCTCCCTAGGAAAACATTGTACTATAATTCACCTTAGACCATATAGAATGGTTTGAGGAGCATACGAGGTCCTAACCAAATATGAAGGATGATGATTCCTAAGGTGGTGGTCATAGTGTTATTAAAAGACCTAAGGCGGATAAATTTTTGGACATGACATTATTTGGTGGCTTGAGTTACTCATAAGCATGGTAAGAGATGATGTTGATACTAGCTCCCCCATTGATCATAACCTATTTGATATAGGTCGTGTTGATGTGGTTGTAATAAAAAGAGGGGGATTCAGGTCTTTGGGTTGGATAAAAGGTATCTTTGGGTCCTTGAAGGTAACAAGGGTGGAGAGTTGGAGAGCACCAATAAAGGCTTCTATAGGTTGGGAATCCCCTGGTCTGACTTTAATGGCCCACATAACCTTGATCATGGCTTGATGATGGTAGGGTGAAGTGGAAATGAGCTCATAGAGGCTCATTTTAGCAAGGGTCTAGTGGAGTTGTTTAAGGATGACCCTCCTAATGGATTCAGAGGGGTTAGCCTCCGAAGTGCCTAAGATGGTGACTTTGGGCTTAGTTGTAGACATAGAGGTTTGGATCTAGTTTGGTATAGGGTGATTTGATGGGTATGTCTATGGAATGAACACTTTAGCCTTCCCTTTATCTTTTGGTTGTGATTGTGTGACCACATTAATGATATGGATAGAGGGGGAAGGTGTGATGGGGGGTTAGGTAGATTCTTCATCACTCTGAGGTGAGAGTGGGGGATTAGGAATGTGTTGGTGGCTAGTTATTAGTTTTAATGGTAGAGGAATTGGTGGAAGGTCATCTACCAAAAGATCATTCTCATCATAGAGTTGGTGGATGATGGCCTGAAGAGATTTAAAATTATATATGTCATGCCCAAGTGTCTTATGATAGGAGCACATTTGATGGTCATTGTACTAGGTTGGCTTCAAACCAAGAGGATCAAACTGTTTGATGGGAGGTAATGTGAGGTAGGAGGTCTGTATTAATCTTTGAAGAATAGTCATATAAGATTTTGTTAGAGGTAATAAAGGTTTGGGGATCATAGTTTGGGTTGGTAAGATAGGCATGTTGCTGGCAATAGGTTTGGTGAGAGATGGTTTGGGTAAGGTGGTGTTTCTAGTTGATGGTTTTGGTCTGGGTATGTTGGTAGTTGGGGTCGTTGAGTTTGATGGTCTGACTGGTTGTGACTGGGAAGGACCAATGCATTGACTAATAAATGTGATGGTGACATAAATGGTAGTGGGAAACATATGTTGAAAGTGGTTCTCTTTTTAATCAAAGTGGAAGGGTGAGGCCTTAAGATAGAGGGAAAGGTAGAGAGAGGTAGAGGCTTAGTCATTTGTCCTCTCAATGTTTTTGTCTTCTTCAATGGTATGGGTCAAGACCTAGGTATAGGCTTGGGTGTAGTTAAGTATACTTTCAAGGATAGGTGAACCAAACTCTAAATAAGGAAGGCACCAAGAGTTTTAAAAGGTTTGGTTGGTAAAGTGGTGGTTTATTTGGTTAACTAAGAAGTTGAGGGGTTTTTAGAGGTTTAGATTGGTTTAAGAGGTGGTGGAGAGATGATGGATTGGTTGGTTAGAGGCATGCTAGAAGGTTCAAGTTTGTTAATGGAGGAAAACCCTAACTATTGCTAGAAATTGGTTATATCCATGTCTGGTTTTATGGTGAATTCTAATTTTTATATGAATGTGGAAAAAAGTTTGTGTACTGGTCCTGATCTATGGGTGGTAGATGCAACAAATAGACTTGTAGGTTGGGGACGATGGTTGGTAGGTTGATTGATTTCTTGAGGTGAGGAAAGTAGGGTTGGGATAGATAGTTCCTCCATTAGAGGTGTTGGTGGAACCACTTCTCCTATAGGGATGATGTCCATAGTTGTGGTAGTTTATTCAGTAGTTGGTGGAGGTGGTGAATTAGGAATGTTGATTTATCTAGATGTGTTAGTTGAGGTAGTATGTGATGATTCCAAAACTTCTATGAGGGTAGCTAGGGATAAAGGAACCTCTTTGGTTTGGCAATCTAAAATATGGTAAGGTGACTCCAATACCTTGATAAGTGAGGTAGGGGAAGAATGGGTAGATTTGTTGATTGGGTCCTCATGGATAGGTGTGTTGTGAACCATGTTGACCATATGGGCATTATGAGAGCATTCAACCTGTGTGTCCTCAGTTTTGATAGGGGCATGGTTGGGAAAAGGTTTCTTGAAGATGTCAAGAGCTTGATTTTTAGGGCCATTGGGATTATCCAACACAAGTTACCCTTTGTCAATAAGACTCTAAACAACATTCTTGAAAGTATTACATCGATTGATGTCATGACCAATTACCCAATGAAAAACATAGAGGTCATTCTCATTGTACCAAGTAGGTATTAGATGAGAATAATCAAATTCCTAGGGAGATTTGATAGATGGAAGTTGTATAAGGTTATCTTTTAGTAGCTTCTCTAGAACTGAGGTGTAAGATTCTCCAAGTGGAGTGAATTATTTTTGGTTGTTTTAGTTTGGGTTCCTTTCATTTGGATTGGAGGTAATGGAAGAATTTTGTTGATTGACATTGGGTGGAGGGGTGGTTTTAAGGATGATCTCATTCATGGTTCCCCTGGTCTTGGTTCTGATATTGGCTTGGTTGCCTAGTTTGGAGGAAGAGGTTTTGTTGGTCTTGAAGGTAAAGTTTTTGTTTCATAGCTTCAATTTACCCTCATTTATGGCCCAATTTTATGGCTTACATGCCATGGTAAAAGCCTCATCTAAGGTTCTGAAGCTCTAGAAATGTAGTGTAGAAGATATGTGTTTGGTGAAAGCTCAAGTGAAAATTTCTATAAGTGTAGGTTGAGGCAAGGAAAATGAAAGCTAATTAATCAAGCTTCTCCAATAGGAAACAAAATCAATAATGGACTCATTATTGAATTGCTTGATAGAATAGAGGTCCATGATAGAGACCTTCTTAGAAATATTAATGGAAAAGTGATCCAAGAAGACTTGTGCTTGTTGGGTGAAATAAAATATGGAATGTTTGGTAAAGGCACTATACCAGTCAAGTGTTAGACCAGATAAAGACATGGGGAAGGTTCAGAGGAGAATGGCATCATCATAATCAATCATGTATCATGCATGCCTAAAATCCTTAAGGTGCTATTGGGGGTCCTCCTTTCTTTGAAATTTGATAAATTTGGGAAGCTCCCATTGAGGAGGGTAAGGTTTGATAGGGATAGAAGGGTGAATAGGCTCGTTATAAATCTAATCATAGGATAGGATGTTATGATCTCCTGAAATGGATGACTCAAAGTTGGTCATCTTATTCATGAGAATTTTCATTAGGTGGGTTTGAGGTGGTACACCAAAAGGATTGTAAGGTTGGTATTGAGGTTGAGGTTGGGAAACTATTGGAAATTATTTGGTGGTTGAGAGGCTGCAACATATTAGAATGTGGATGCTAAAGGTTGCGTAGGGTAGGTGGATAATGGTGGTTGGGTAGTGGGTACATACCCTTCTGGGTTAGGGATGTATCCTAGATTGGGTGAAATGGGTAACTATTGAGAAATCCCTATGGATTGGGCATGGGTGGTAGTTGGGTTAGTGACTAGAGGGGAGATAGTGATCTTTATGCTAATAGGTGGTGAGGTAGAAGGGATAGATACCCCCAAGCTTGGTAAAGGGGTATTAACTAATGGGATAGGTTTGATAGAGAGGAGGTTGGTAACATTGATGGTGGGTGCTCCAGGTACAAGTGGGGTATGATGGGCCAATGGTTGGGTTGTCTCTAAGGTAAAGGAGTCATTAATAGGGGTGGAAGGTGTAAGGGTGATGGTTGGTTAGATAGGTTAATTCTCAGTCGTAACATCAAAGGGGTTAGTAGATGAAGATGCCTGGGTGGTCAAAGGTTGGGTGGTGACCATGATAATAGGGATGCCCTTCATAAAGTGGGATGGCATGCCATAAGGAGGATCTTGAGGTGGAGTTGAAACTGGGATATGGTGAGAAGAGGTGTTAAGATAGTGCTAAAGGGCCACTGGATTGTTATCTAAAAAGGTGGTAAAATCCATGTCTCCTTAGGGAAATACCTGAGGGAAATTAGGGATTCTCAATGGATGAGGTGAATCTTTTGACTTGGAGATGTACTCCATAGATGAGGATGTAGAAGAGGTTGATTTAAATGATAGGTTTTGTTCAGCCAGGTCTCTTCATTGTTGATGAGTGAGAACCATACAAGAAAAAGGGGAGATAAAAAAGAATAATCTCACCGCTCAAACAAGAAGAAGACAATAAAATGATCAAGGCAATCAAGAAACACACTATGAAGTATGTTTTAGCCTAGAGGTTAGTTTTAATCTTGCTTTTGGCTTATGCCTTAGTTTGTGAGAATGTGTGATATAAGTTGGCTTGTAGATTAGGTATTATAGAAGTAGTTTATGGTTGGTTTTTGGTTTATTTAGGTGTTCAAAAAGAATCTGTATTGGAATCAATATATGGCTTGGTATTGTGGCCTACCCTCTCACTTCATGATCCTATAGCAATAAGAGTGTCGGGTGCTTAGCCAATATATATTGATATCTAGATTTTATCCTCAACAAGAGAGCTGAGTTGGTTCTCCCTTTGATAATGACCTTTAAGTAGGATCATCGAGAATGGTTAAGGTGACTGCTAGGTGATGAGATCCTAGTTGGGCATTGTCTCAAATTGTTTTGATGTTTGATTGATGAAAGTGGTCTAGCTAGTGTGTAAAATAAAGGTGATGCTATAATAAGATTATTGTGCTTTAATTCAAAGTGAACTAATGTTAAGATAAAGAAATGGATGTAGTCAATTTTAAGCCCAAAATAAATTTTAGTCTCAATTATGAGCATAAATAGAGAGAAGAGCATATAAATGCAAAAAAAACATGAGTAAAGACTCTAGGTCCCACCAGTTATGCCAGAATGTTTCATGTAAATTTTCACTTAAGTTCTAGGAAAGAGAGAAAAGAAACTTACTACGGGTATGGTTGAAAAACCTATTTTTTTTGTGCATATTGAATCCAAATGATTATGAGAGCTCCTCTTTGGCTTGGGGGGAAGACCAATAGATAAAGAAGCACTAAACAAAACTTGTTTATTAGATGGATAGTTAGATGGATTTCATAGCAGTAGCTAGATCCCATAAGTGAGAGCTTCCTTAGGAGTTGTCAACCCACATGTTTTAAATATCAAGTTGATAACCTAGAAAGAAGATACTTGTGTTGGGGATCAACCAACAATAGATTACACTTGTGAAAGCAATAAACGCGAAATTAAATTAGATAGACAAGTAACTAGAATGATATAATAGCAAGAACAAGAGATACAAGAAACCACCCTGAAAACTTGTATTAACAAACTCTTTACAAAAGGAATACAAATGAAGAAACTTCTTTCTTCCACACCTCTCCTATATGTATAGATCTCTCACTAGATCTCTATTCCTCAAGAGCTCTCTCTCTCAAGAACAATCAACTCCAACAAGCCTAGATTGATTCAATTCTGTATTGTTCTTCACACACAATGAATTACTACAATAATCCACAATAACTACAATAAGCTAGGAAGATCTAATTCTACATATAGAATTAGGAGACTTGAGCATGCACTTCCAACAAGCAGTTGAGCCACTTGAACAAGGGCTCTAAAAATAGTATTGCCAATAATAGAGACGCGAGCTTGAGACTACAACTCAAACTCATCATGCAAACACTCGCTTCTATCCACGAAAATAGCTTTCTGGATGCACAGGTAACTGATGCCGGTTCCTGCTGCTTGTCTCTGACCGCCGTCGGCCGACCTTCTACCGACGTCGGTGTCTTTACAACTGATCCTGACTGACGTCGGTTGCTCCTGACCGATGCCAGCGTCTGTGTAGACCCAAAACTGATAAGGTATGCTCCTTGGTGAAGCTTTTAGCTCCACACCCTAACAATCTCCCACTTGGAGATAAACAGCTGCACCAGTACCTATACAGCAACATCTTCTAGCTCCCCCATCTTCAACTCAATCATGAAGACCAACAGAAGTTGAATGAAGATTCAACTTCTCCTTTGTAATTGGCTTGGTTAACATATCAGCAGGATTCCAATCTGTATGGATCTTCTCCAGCTTTAACTCATCATCTTCCAATACCTATCATATGAAGTGATACCTTAGCTGTATGTGCTTTGTTCTTGAATGAAAGGCTGAATTCTTAGCCAAATGGATTGCACTCTGACTATCACTATACAATCTACAACTCTCATGCTCCCTACCAAGCTCATCCATGAACCGTGTCATCCATATCATCTCTTTGCTAGCCTCTGTGGCTGCAATATCCTCTGCTTCTGTAGTTGACAAGGCAACAACCTTCTGAAACTTAGATATCCAGCTAACCATCGTTCCACCTACAATGAAAACATAACCTGTAGTGCTCCTCCTACCATCCAAATCACCTACCATATCTGAATCTACATAACCATGTAGAGAAGTATCTGAACCTCCATAGCACAAGTGCCTACTGCTGGTTCCTCTCAGATATCTAAGGATCCACTGAACTGCTTTCCAATGTTCCTTACCTGGGTTGGCCATATACTTACTTACCACTCCCACTGCTTGGGCAATATCTGGTCTAGTACACACCATTGCATGCATCAAACTTCCTACTGCATAAGAATATGGAACCTTACTCATGTACTCTACCTCATCATATGAATTAGGACATTGTTCTTTACTCAACTTAAAATGTCCAGCCAAAGGTGTGCTTACTGGTTTAGCATCCTGCATATTGAACCATTTCAACACCTTGTCCACATAATCTTCTTGAGACAATATCAACCTGTGATTTTTCCTGTCTCTCTTAATGCTCATGCCAAGGATTTTCTTTGCTGCTCCCAAATCCTTCATAGCAAACGTTTGAGCTAATTTCACCTTAAGCTCAGAGATATCCTGCATGTGAGATCCTGCAACCAACATATCATCTACATACAACAATAGAATAATATATCTACCATTATCAAATCTCTTGAAATACACACAATGGTCTGATTGACACCTACTGTATCCATGCTCAGTCATAAACCTGTCAAATTTTAAATACCATTGCCTAGGAGCTTGCTTGAGGCCATACAAGCTTTTCTTCAATCTACACACAAACTTCTCCTTACCCTTGACCTCAAATCCTTCTAGCTGTTCCATATAAATTTCCTCATCCAAATCTCCATGAAGAAATGTTGTCTTAACATCTAGCTGCTCAAGATGAAAATCCTCAAAAGCAACCAAAGACAATACAACCCTTATAGAAGTCATTTTAACAACAAGAGAAAAAATCTCACCCAAGTCAATACCTGGCTTTTGTGCAAATCCTTTCACTACTAATCTGGCCTTATATCTCATCTGTCCATTCTCACCTTCTTTCAACCTGTAGGTCCATCTGTTCTTGAGTGTTCTCTTACCAGCTGGTAATTCAACCAAATCCCATGTTTGGTTCTCTCTTAAGGACTCCAACTCCTCAACCATGCCACGCTCCCACTAACTCTTGGACTCCACCTGTATTGCTTCTTCAAAACTCTTTGGTTCTCCACCATCAGTTAGCAATAAATAAAATAAAGAAGGAGAATATCTAATTGGAGGCTTACTCACCCTTTCTAACCTCCTGATGGGTGTCTGAGACTCGTTTCCAACACGTTGTCCACCCAAATTCTCTAACAATGACCAACCTCGGTCACCTGCAGACCTGTTACTGGCCGGTGTCGGTTCTGCCTGACTGACCTTGATACCTTTACTGCCGACGTCGGTCTCTATACGGCCGATGTCGGTTTCTATATTGCCGATGCCAGTTCCTAACCTGCCGACGTCAGTCTCTGTGTTTTCCTACAAGTGATTATTTCTTTTTCCCGTGAGCTCATCTTGGACTTTCACCTTATCTAATTCACCATTGCTCTGCTCAGATTGATTCAGCTTCCTTAGTTGATCACAATACATCACTCTTTCGTTGAAAACAATATCACAGCTCCTGATTACCTTGTTAGTTTCTAAATTCCACAATCTGTAACCAAAATCATCTGAGTCACAGCCAATAAATGTGCACCTCATAGACTTAGCATCAAGCTTCTTTCTATTTTCCTTATCTATATGCACAAAGGCTTCACAACTAAAAACTTTGAGATATGAGAGATCTACCTTTTTACCTATCCATGCCTCTTCTGGAATTCCACCATCTAGAGCTATAGAGGGTCCTCTGTTAATCAGGTACACTACAGTGTCAACAGCTTGTGCCCAAAACTGTAAGGGCAAACCGGCATGCAATCTCATACATCTTGCACACTCCATTATTGTCCTATTCATCCTTTCAGCAATTCCATTCTGCTGAGGTGTCCTTGGAATCGTCCTTTGCCTATGGATTCCATGCATGTAACAGTAATCTCTGAACTTATGACTGCAGAACTCACCGCCATTGTCTGATCTCAAGCACTTTAATCTCTTACCTATTTCATTCTCAACCATAGCTTTCCAAACCTTAAAAGTCTCAAATACATTAGATTTTCTTCTAATACAATAGATCCATACCTTCCTTGTAGCATCGTCTATGAAAGATAAATAGTACTGTGATCCTCCAATGGAAGCAACCTGAGCTGGTCCCCACACGTCTGTGTGAACAAGCTCCAACTTGTGCCTCTTCTTAGTAGACCCAGTCTTGAGAAAACTAACCCTTTTCTATTTTCCAAATACACAGTGCTCATAAAACTCTAGATCTATGCCTTTTAAATTTGAAAGCATACCCTTGGACTTAAGAATTAACATCCCCTTCTCACTCATGTGGCCAAGCCTTGAGTGCCACAATTTAGCATCCACATCTGAAGTAGATAATACAGAAGGAGATTTGTTAGTAACACAATTACACAAATAGAGAGTACCTTCTCTCTTACCTCTAGCCATAACAAGTGCACCCTTGGTCACCTTCCAAGATTCTGCTATGAGAGTTACTGTACAACCCTCATCCCCTAACTTTCCTGCAGAGATCAAATTTCTCTTCAAGCTAGGAACATGCATCACGTCTCTCAACACCCATGTGTTGTTATTCTGCATCTTCAGCTACACTTTACCTTTGCCAATTATTTGATAGGGCTCATCATCCCCTAGATACACTATTCCAAAATCTCCATGGATATAGTCACTGAAATATTCCCTGTTAGGGGTAGCATGAAAAGATGCACCAGAATCTAATACCCAAGATTCTATATTATTATGCAGAGAGAAAATTAAAGCATCTTGTGCAATACCTGCAACCTTGGCTTCTTTCTTTCCTTCATGCTGATTGTCCTCCTTAGGCTTTGACCAGCAATCTCTGCTTATGTGCCCCATCTTTCCACAATTCCAGCATTGTGGCCTTCTGCCATTTCTGGATTTAGATCTGCCTTTCCCCTTAGATTTGGATCTTGATCTGCCTTTCTTGCTCTTCTCTTTTTGCCTCCCCCTACTCTCAAAACTTAAAGCGTTCCTAGATGTCTCTTCTGTGCTTTTCCTGCGTATTTCCTCATTCAAGATAACACTAACAACATCCTCTACTTTCAAAATATTTGATGCAGATGCAGTATTACTTACTGCCACTACTAAGCCATGCCAGCTTTCAGGCAAAGAACATAATATCAAAAGAGCTTTTATTTCATCATCAAACACTATATTGACTAAACTCAATTGATTCACAATTCCATTGAAATCATTCAGATGAGTAGAAACAGATCCACCTTCATTCATATGAAAATTAAATAACTACTTCATAAGATATACCTTATTGGAAGCTGAGGGTTTTTCATACAAATTTGCTAATGTAGTCATCAACTCTACCGTAGACTTTGCCTGTGATAAATTGGATATCACAGTGGATGCTAGACTCAGTCTTATAGACCCCAGAGCCTTTCTATCAAGAACTTCCCATTCTTCATCCTCCATGTCTTTGGGCTTCTTTGCAACCCCACCTAATGGTAAGTAGAGATCTTTCTGATACAGATAATCCTCTATCTGCATTCTCCAATGTTGGTAATTTTTACCATTGAACTTTTCCATTCTTAGTTTACTTTCATCTGCCATTGCTTCTCCCACTCAAATGGAAATCCCTGTGAGAACCTATAATCAATACACACTATACAGATCTGAACCACCTGTTAGTGAACCTGAGCTCTGATACCACTTGTTGGGGATCAACCAACAATAGATTACACTTGTGAAAGCAATAAACGCGGAATTAAATCAGATAGACAAGTAACTAGAATGATATAATAGCAAGAACAAGAGATACAAGAAACCACCCTGAAAACTTGTATTAACAAAATCTTTACAAAAGGAATACAAATGAAGAAACTTCTTTCTTCCACACTTCTCCTAGATGTATAGATCTCTCACTAGATCTCTATTCCTCAAGAGCTCTCTCTCTCAAGAACAATCAACTCCAACAAGCCTGGATTGATTCAATTTTGTATTGTTCTTTACACACAATGAATTACTACAATAATCCACAATAACTACAATAAGCTAGGAAGATCTAATTCTACATATAGAATTAGGAGACTTGAGCATGCACTTCCAACAAGCAGTTGAGCCACTTGAACAAGGGCTCTAAAAATAGTATTGCCAATAATAGAGACGTGAGCTTGAGACTACAACTCAAACTCATCATGCAAACACTCGCTTCTGTCTACGGAAATAGCTTTCTGGACGCACAGGTAACCGACGTCAGTTCCTGCTGCTTGTCTATGACCGTCGTCGGCCGACCTTCTGTCGACGTCAGTGTCTCTACAACTGATTCTGACCGACATCGATCGCTCCTGATCGACGTCGGTGTCTATGTAGACCCAAAACTGATAAGATATGCTCCTTGGTGAAGCTTTTAGCTCAACACCCTAACAACTTGCATCAATAATCAAAAGGTACTTAAATCAAATACAAGAAAACTTACTAGAAAATTAGACTAAAAATGACTTAATTAGTGATAAACTAATTAATACTAATGCTAACAGGTTGGGGTTTGCTTCAAAAAATTAGAAAGGGACCTATGAGTGGTCAAAAACATAGAAAAATAGATTTGATTGGGTGTAGGTGGGCCAAATTATCTTGTTGTTTTTTCTACCATAGGTGACCATCGATGGTTAGGGTGACCATCGATAGTTAGTCTAATCATCAGCAGTTGTGGTCCAACCATCGATGGTTAATTATAGAATTTTGGGCTTGATCACTAGAAAGTGATGATATTTCATAGATGAATTTTGGGAGTTGGGTAAGGGCTAGGTTGATTGAAAAATGGAATAAAAGCACTCGAATATTGATAAACTAGTACTTGTCTTACCAAAAGTTGGTCAGGTGGGTGGTTGATGCAGTTAGCCTATTGGTGGAATCTGGCTCGATTCTAATAGAGTAATGGTACCTAAAAGCTTGGTTGAGAGATGATATAAATTTAGATCTCAATGAGATGGTTGATAATGCTTGATAACACTGATGACCTACAAAACAAAACACCTAAATATCTAAGCTCTTGATAATTAATACAGATCCATTTGACCTCCCAGGCCTCTCTCTCTTATAAGCATAAGCAAGAGGTGGAAGTGAAGGTGAAAAAGGGTCATCTAAATATAATTTGTGTATGCAAAGGCTTACAACACAAATTAGACAAGTTATATTTAGAAAAAGATTAGTAGAGCTTGCAAGCTCTTGGTGAAAAGGTGGATTCTAACCTTTGATGGTTAGGGGTTCCCAAGGCTGATTGTCGATGGTCACCTTGACTATTGATAATTAGGGTCCCTAGGGATAGGGTCCTAAAGGTTAGGGTTACTTAGTTACATTTAACTATGTGTAGATTGGTTATCTTAGGCTCGATAGGTATAGGTTGGTCATAAGAGGGTTCAGGGGTACTTCTAAGGTTATTTCAACATTTGGAAATTCAAGTGTGTGAATTTTTGGTCACTACACTCATCCATGTCTATTTATTTCAAATCATGAGCTTTTGACACCTTTTAACTCTATTATGGTTAATTAACTCACTTAGGTTAGGTTTGAACCTATTTCAAGCTTAAACTACACCTTAACTCACCTTGAGCTGGGGTTAGTTTATAAACCTATAAATACAAGCATTTGCCTCTTCATTTGGAGAACTTGGATAGATTAAATTTATAATTTAGGTTTGATGACAATATTATAATCAATGGTGTCTTAATGCCAAAATTATAAGCCAAATCCACATCAAGATACCATGGTATTATGGAGAGAAGGAGCCACACAACTCCATTTACCAAATACTCTTTGAGCATAAGTCGAGCAAGCCAAATGAACACATAATTTGGAGCATTCAAGGAAGATAAGAGATCTTGTTTCTTTTGAATTTTAGTTGTATTTATAAAAAATATATATTCACTAATTCCCCTTATGATTTAGGCCCATAGATTTTATGCATGTTAGTGTGTTTATTTCATATTTTTATATGAAAACTAACACTTGATCTAAACTCCTCTCTTGAGTCAAATTCCTATGATCATAAATGGGACACCTAATGGGACCTAAAGGCACCCCATATACTAAGGAGACCAAGATGCAAATCATAAGCCTTCATATGAATGCTTGAATATATTCAAAATTGGAGTTTTATCTTTGCTTTTTCCATATTTTTAATTTTTATGCTAACTTGGATCTACAAAGAGATTGACATCGATCAGGAATAATCAAAATCAATTCTACCAAACCATCATCAGTTCTACCTAATTGAGCTTGATTCAGGGTGAATGACATTGATTAGGTTATAGGGGAAAACATGGTTAAAAAACTTGTATTTTGAATCTTTTTAGCATTCCTAATCATTATTTCTTGGTTTCATTGGTCTTTATACTCTCTGTCTAATCATCTCCTTATAGGTTTTGATATTTTTTTATCATTTTTTGAGCTAACCAACATTTTTATCTCATGTTGGTTTTGCCTTTGGGTTCACAGGTAATTGATATCATTCCTTATTGACTGATGTCAGTTATTACCAAGCAGCATCGATTCCCTAGTAACCAGCATCAATCACAGGAGACCAATATCAATCTTTGTGTTTTGAAACTAAAAACCTGAGAGCTATGTTTTGATATTTTATTTGCTCATCATTGAAAGTGATTCAAAGCAGGGGGAAACTATCTAAACCTTACAGGTCCAAGGTGGGAATAAAACATGAATTTTCAAGTTTAGACTTAGGAACATTTCATTTTGGGTGTTTAAAATGAATTTAGCTAACTTCTGAACACTTCATTTTGGTGTTAAAATGAACTTGTTAAATCTTGAATATTTGACTTTAGTGCCTAAAAGGAACCTAGATTTGTTAATGCTTAAACACTTCATTGTGGTGCCTAAAATGAATTTGTTAAGTCTTGAGTATTTGGTTTTAGTTCATAAAATGAACATAGATGTTTTTGTTTGAAGTGGTTTTGTGAAAATTATTTCAAACTTTTTTTTTGGAAATCTAAGCCAGGGGGACAAGTAAAGAACTTAATCAAACATTTCAATTAATTCATGAATTGACACTCATTTAGATTTCAAATTCTTAAAAGTTTTTATTGTTTGTTTTTTTGTTTTCACAAAATGAAGGGTGCACGTATGCTCTCCCCCTGTCCACTATAGGGAACTTGGGTGACTAAAAGTGCCTTTTCACTTACAATTTATGTTTAGTTTAAGGCTTAGAAAGAATGTTTTCTAGGCTCTCCTCAAAACCTGTATGGTTTGGGTGATCTAAAAGCAACCCTAAATTCTTTTCACTTAGTTTTATTTTCATGCAATTTTGCTTGTGGAGAGGTGTTCATAGCCTCTTCACGACTTCAAGGAAGCTTTGACCTGGGGCTTCATCTCTTGGCATTAACTTTAACCCCTCTCTATAGAGGGTATATAAATTTAGATCATCACACTGGGATGTTTGCTTGAGCAATTAATCAAACTCTATTAGTAGTAAGCTGACCCAAAATGTATGATTGATCAAGACATCATACTACATTGAGTAATTGATGGATGTACTAGTCATGAAAAGGATAAGACCTTTTAACAGTAATATGATTGATGTGAATCTAATTGATGTGTTGTATCTTTTGTGTTGACCAAGCTTGGGACCATCTAGATGGTTCTAAATTATAAGTTTTATTCAACCCTATTTGACCAACCTTGATAGGATTTTAAGAAGTTACATTTATATATTATGTCATTTGTTCCTTTATTGTTTAGTTTTTAAGTCTAAAACTTTGTTTTTTTATACCATGTAAAAATGAGTCTCATGTCCATGCTACACCATTATTTGAGGAGGCATTATGTCATCAATTCAACATTGTGCTTTTGTCTTAATCTTTTATGTTAAAAATGATGAGTGTGTCACTTGATTGAAATGGGTAATGTTATGTTGCCCAAATCAATCCAATTTTTTAGCCTTAGAAGTCTTTGAAACAAAACATTATTTATACCTTTTGAGATCATTAATGCCATTACATTTCTCAAATTATTTCATAGACTTGTCTTGTATTGTGTCCAAGTTACCATTATTTAAACCAATCACTTGTGTCTTGTGGGATCTTTATTTTAGTGTCGTTATGCCATTCAAATTTATCTAGATTGTTTGGTCAAAAATCCTAAGTTTTCTTAAAGTTGAGTTTTTAATTAACCTTTCCAAAGTTCAAATTCAAACATTGATTTATTTTTGTTTATGCCTTGCTCAATTGGGGTTTAGACACTAATATTTCTCTTTTGGGTTGCATAACTTAGGTTAATTTGTTACCCAATTTAAAAACTATTTATTTATGAGAATCAGTCTATCTCTAAGTGCCTTTTATTTAGTTTCTTATGTCAATTTGATCAAATTTCATATCTACAATCAAGTGCCTAGTTTATGCCAAAGTGTTCCAAGTTTGTTAGATTATATATCTCTTTGTTTCAAGTCTAGCTTTTGACATCACGTTTGGCTAAGAATCCTAGCACATGCCTCATTTAATCTTAGTTTTTGACACCACATTTAGACAAAAGACCTAGCAACCTTTCCCTTTCCTAATTTAGACTTATTTGGAACATATTTGGACCTAGAGTTTGGCATTTTGTTTTTATTTCATCCACTTGACCTTGTTTGTGTGAGATAGTTAACATTAGACATTTGATGTCATATTATTTTTACCAAGTATTTACATAGACCTTTTGGAGATACAGTTTCATCCCTTTAATCTAGTTAGATAGAGTTTAAACCTTTTGTCTTTTAAGACATAGATTTTTAAAGTTTTTAGAACTCTAACCCTTCTTATCACAAAACATTCACCATTGATTTAACCATGTCTCACTATACACGTAGTGGTGTCATGTACAATCCAAGATATGGAAATGTTGTCACATAAGAGGACTTTGTTCAAGACCCTTATAGAGACTATGTCATTTGGGAGATGGATCCTTATCCACCTTAAAATACTCAATTAGGGGAATAGAGTCAAGATCCTTTGGCCCATTATTTGGTTAACATGCCTCCATACTTGAAGTAGGACTAAAAATAAATGAAACAATATTTAGCTAACCTACCTATGGTTGTAAGACAAGTCCAAAAGCAAGCATATTACATTATAATGCCATTAGATTATGACCCTTATTTAATTGATCGTCACTTACTAGTAAACAAGCATGAGGTCTTAAATAGAACTATAGAGGTAGGGGCTAAGTTTTTAGTAGACTTTCCCCATGAAAACTTTCCAAGTCTAGTAAGAGGGCCTTACAACATGCCTTATAATTATAATAATGAATAGGCCTATTATAACAACCCTCATATTATAGTATTGATGTCATATTAGGATCCTCATATGCTTGTCACATAAAGGGGGCTCATGGAGGACCACTTCATTAAAATTAGATAGTATACAAGACATATCTAAACCTAGTGCATAACTTTAATAATATGACCATATCAAATTTTATTTTTGTTAAGTTAGCTCCTTCAAGAAGAGTCTTTATTGAATTGACTATCCAAGAAAATTAGGGTTTAAACCTAGTTTCACAAATTACCTCAAAAGAAAACATGTTCAGTACCCCAACTATCAAGCAAGCGTCTTTTGCTTCTACGTAGAATAGTGAGCCAAACATAGTAGATAAAATTCAAGTAACATATAATTTAGACCAAACTGGTGTGAATGCATAAACAAATAGTCAACCACAAATTGTGCCTTTAGTTAACACCATGAGTGGTTCGCAAACTTAAGGGGTAGGAATTTCTACTCCCAACCTCAACCAACTACTTCTTCAAGCACCTAACTACAAGGATTAAATAGTCAACCAATTATTAATGCCATGCCACAACAAAATGTGATTAATGTTACTATACCACAATAGGTGATGAGTAATAATCCATAATAATAGGCACCATCTCATGTACTAATCCATCAGAGGCAAAAAATATTACCACCTCAATAGGGGAAACTAATGTTCCACCTCAGTAGTTAGTGTTAAACATACATACCTCTTTAGTCACAAACTAACATACCGATCCAAAACCAAATGATGTCTAATCAATAGCATCCAAGTATTGGTCAGCAATAAATGTCAAACCTTCAACATGAATCCACATACCAACAAGGATTTATGTAACCAAGAGGTTCTAATGTTTTACAAGTACCAATTAGGTAACAATTTCCTTTTATGCCAAATGTGCCACAAGTTCAATGACAGGGTCTTGGTTCACAAGTTCCCTTCAATCAACAAGGTATGACTAGTTGGCAGCATGTCCCTATTCAACCTCAACAGGCACAATATGGCTATATCCCTCCATCTCAACCACATTTTTTTCCAAAACTAGGCCTATATATCTAATCTTAACTAGAATAGTACACCACAACACATGTAATTTCAACTATCACACGCTAATCTACATATTTATAATACCAAATATAAGTTATAATGTAGGGTTTTTAGCATGAAGCAAATACATAGAGTTATAATACCAAAATTGAGCCAAGCCAAGCCACTTCAAATCCATATGAAAAGCCAATCCAACCATGGTACCAAGAGGAGATGGAGATAGCCAAGCCCCATTGATGAAGACTTATTGAGCACAATCTGAGCAAACCGAATGAAGAAACCTCTTGGAGCATTCAAATAATTGGTAAGTAATTTGTGTGAGTTCTTTCCATTTTTAGTTATGATTTGTTCATTTGTGTTTCTTTACCATGCTCCTCCCTTTGATCTAGGCAAGATACTATTATGCTCATTAGTGTGTTTGTTTTCATTTTGATTGAATTTCATTATGAAGTTAACATATGATTTAACCACCCTTATTGGATTCCTTGATCATAAATGGCATGCCCAATGGGACTTTGAACACCCCATGTACCAAGGAGATGAATATGCAACTCATAAATCATCAAATGAATTCTTGAATATCTTCAAAATTATAGTTTTAGCTTTGATTTTACCATATTTTTTTATTTTTATGTTTACTCAGGTTTACACAAAGACCGACATCAGTTTTATGTAATCGGTATTAGTCATGAACTAATTAGTGTCAGTCATATATAAATGACCATGGTCACTGTGTGCATCCCAAAATTGACCTCAGTCACTATACAAGGTAGCAAGCTAATAAGTCATCTTTCAGACCTTTGTTTGGGGCCATACGAACTCCATTTTTGATGATTTTTTTTAAACCCCCTATTTCTCCTAAATTTTTAGAATATTTTATTAGTCTACATTCAAGTTGCATAAATTTTTCCCAAAATCTTGAAATAGGATTTTGAATCTTTTTAAAGTTTCTAATTGTTGTTTCTTAGTTTCATTAAATTATGTTTTATTTGTCTAATCCTTGCCTTGTAATTTTATTGAGATTTTTTGCTAACCATTACTAACATAAAGTGTTTATCTTTTGTGGTTTTTTCTTTAGGTTCACAGGTGATCAACTACGGTCTTAATCAATCATCATCAGTTCTTCATGACTAGCATCAGTTTTCTTTGAACCGATCAATGACAGTTGCCTTGAAACTAGAATCAGTCATATTTGACTAACCATGATCACTGTGGATCCAAAAATAAAACCAAATATCTCTTTTTTCAAAGATCATTTGCTCAAAATCAAAAGTGTTTCAAATCAAAATGTTATTATCTAACAATTATAGGTTCAAGGATTGGTTGGAACACCAATTTGCTTATTTTGACTAGAAAACATTTCATTTTGGGTTTCTAAAAGGAATATAGTTAATCTTGCACATTCTAAATTGGGTTCTAAAATGAACATGTTAGATCTTACACATTTGGAAATTGGTGTTTAAAATAAATATAGGATGGCTAAGTCTTAGAAATACTTCATTTTGGTGCTTGAAACAAATCCTTAAATCTTGAACATTTTCAAATTGGTGTTTAAACATGAACATAGGCTAAGTCTTGAACCTTTCAACTTTGGGCTTAAAATGAACCTAGATGCTTTTGCTTCATTTGGTTTTGTGTAATTAGTTTAATCTTTTTCACTTAAGCCAAGGGGACTAGTAATAAATAACGTCACATTGAATTTAGTGCTTAAAATCAAACCTCACTCACAATTGTTTTCAAGACTTGTTTTTTGATTGTCTATTTCACAAAAAGGATAGCATGTGTATGCTCTCCCCCTATCCCCTATAGGGAACTCGTGGGATCAAAAGTGCATTTCCATTACATTTAGTGCCTAGTCCAAGGCATAGAAAGAAAGTTTCCTAGCCTCTCCCTAAAACCTGTATGGTATTAGGTGATCTAAAATCAACCTTAAAGTCTTTCTACTTGTCTTTTATTTTCATGCATCTTGGCTTATGAAGGGGGTATCATTACCTTTCAAAAGTTCTTTAGGGAAGCATTGACCTAGGGCTTCATCTCTTGAAAGTGTTTCAACCCTTCTCCATGGGGGGTATAAAAATTAGGATCACCCCACTGGGATGATGGTTTGAGTGGTTAAACCATATTCATTAGTGGCAAGCCTACTCAGAATATATGATCATTTAGGACATCATGCTACACTGAGAAATTGATGGACATAGTGGTTGTGAAAAGGACAAGACCTATTCATAATAAGTCATTTGATATAGATCCAATCTACATGTTGCTTCTCTTATGTTCAAATGTGAAAGTTTGTACACATGGGATAAATATAGATAGTTGTAACTTGTAAGTTTTAGTCAACCCCACTTTGCCACACCTTGATAGGATCTAGGATGATATACTTTGTTGTATTTTGTCATTTATTCTTTTATTTCTTAGTGTGTTGGAACTAAATTTTTTTTGTTTATACCACATCATGAACGAGTCTTGTGTCCAAAATTAATCTATTGTTTAAGGAGGCATTATTCCATCCATTTGACACCTTGATTTAACTTATAAAAATTTTGTATCAAAACATTGAGTATAGGCACTTGATTGAGATGGGTAATGTTATGCTACCCAAATCATTTCAATTCTTGTGCCTATGAACTCTTTGAAACATACCATTATCACATATATTTAGAGTGATAACACTATTACATTGCCCAAATTATTTCAAAACACTTGTCTTGTCTTGTGTCCAAATTATCATTATTAAAAACCAATCATTTGTGCCTTGTTGGATCTTTGTTTAGCACTGTCATGTTGTTCAAAATTACCTAGATTGTTGGTCATAAAAACCTTAGTTTACCTAAGTTGAGTCTTTAATTAAATTTTACAAGTTTGGATCCAAACATTTATTGATTTTGGTTTAGGCCTTGACATGCAAGGGTTGATACATAGAACTTTCTCTTTTAGTTTGTATAACTTAGGTTGATTCTTTACTCAAATTGGGAAACATTATTTTTTATTCCTTTATTTGATAGAATAAATCCATCTTCAAAGTGCCTTTTATTTTGTGTTTTATGTCAATTTGATCATGTTTATGTCTAGAATCAAGTGCCTAGTCTTTGCCAAATTGCTCCAAGTTTGTTAGATTAGCCATCATATCTTTGCTTCAAGTCTAGATTTTGATGTTATGTTTCACAAAAAGTCCTAGCACAACCTATTTGAGCCTTACTTTTGACTCTATATATGGACAAAATATATAGCAAAATTTCCCTTTCCTAATTTAGACCTATTTGTAACACATTTGGACATTAGAGTTTGGCATCTTGTCTTTAGTTCATTTTACTTGACCTTGTTTGTGTAAAGCATTTAACATTAGACATTTGATGTTATACTATTTTCACCAAATCTTTGTATCAAACTTTTTGGAGATACAACTCCACCCCTGACCAAGTTAGATAGAGTTTTAACCTCTTTGTCTTTTTAGACATAGATTTTCAAAGTTTGTATAACTCTAATCCACTCTTGTTGCAAAATATATGCCATTTGATTTGACCATGGCTCACTACACATGTAGTGGAACTATGTACAATCTAGGATATGGAAATATGGCACACAAGAGGACCTTATTCAAGACTCTTATGGAGATGATGTTGTTTGGGAAATAGATTCCTATCCACCATACAACAATCAAACAAGGGAAGAGAATCAATATCCTTTGGCCAATTATTTGGTTAACACTCTTCCATACACTGAGTAAGACCAAGAACAGATGGCCCAATATTTAGATAGCATACCTACAGTTGCAAAACAAGCTCAACAATAACCTTATTATGTTACAATGCCATCAGCCTATGATCCTAACAGAGTTGTAGAGGTACGGCATGAAAATTTTCCATGTCTAACAAGAGGACCTTATAACATGTTTTACAATTCAAACAATAATTAGGCCTCTTCTAGAAACCCATATGCCATAATATCAGTGTCATATCAAGAGCCACATATGATTATCATGCAAAGAGGTCTCATAGAGTACCAATTCATTCAAATGTAGATAGCATACTAAACATATCAAAACCTAGCACGTAACTTTAATAATATGGCCATGTCAAATACACCTCTTATTCAATCACTCCCTTCAATAGGATTTTTGTTTAAGTTGATAGGTTAAGAAAATCAGGGTTTAAACCCAATTATGGAAAACACTTCAGTCGATAACATGTTCAATACCCCAATAATTGAGGAAGTGTCTTCTATTTCTATGTAGAATAGTGGATAAAATGTAGTGGATAATATGCTAGTAATGTCCAATTTAAACCAAAGTGGTGTTAGCACATAAGCACATAGTCAACAACAAAATATGCCTTTAAATATCACTATGAGTGGTCTAAAAACTTAGGGAATAGGATTTTTTACTTCCCAATATCAACTAACTACCTCTAATCCTCAACCAGTAACTTTGTCAAGCACACAACATCCAAGATTAAATAGTCAACCAATGACTAGTGCCATGCCACAATAAAATGTGATAAATCTTACTCCACCCCAACTAGTGATGAGTAATATTCCACAACAACAAGCATCATTGAAAACACCCATGCAATAGAGGCCAAACATATTGCCACCTCAATAGGGGAAACTAATGTTCTACCTTGTCAGGTAGTAGTGAATATACATCTTCAATCGTACACTAATATGTCAATCCAAAACCAAATGATGTCTAACTAAAAACATGTAAATATTAGTTAGTGATAAATGTTGAATCTATAACATACACCACTTCCCAATAGGGATTCATGAAATAAATAGGTTCCAATTTTCCTCAAGTACCTATTAGGCAATAATTACCTTTCATGCAAAAAGTGCCACAAGTTCAAAGACAGGGTCTTGGTTCACGAGTCCCTCTCAATCAACAAGGTATGACTAGTCAATATCATATCCATATTAAACCTTAATAGACACATTACAACCATATACCATAATCTTAACCTCAATATTCCCAAAATTAGGCCTACATACCTAATCCCAAATAGAATATTGCACCGTAGTACATGCAATTTCAACAATCACACCCTAATCCATGCATGTGTATTCTTGGTCTATTTCTTAACCAATCTAACGTACCCTAGGAAATACCTCCATCATACTTCAATCAAAGTAATCCACTTGTGACCTATCAACCATCACCTCAGGCTAATATTCTCACAAGTTTCCTTGAAAAAGAGCTACAATAAATGAAAGATGCAATTGTTACCATCGAAACTAGGAAACAAGTCAAAAAGTTAAAGTTGGATGATGTGTGTTCTTACCCTTTCAACATGGAGTACTTGTAGATACCATTACCTCCAAGGTACAAGCCACCAAAGTTTGATGAATATAAGGGGAAAGGTGACCCCAAATCACATCTAATGGAATTCTTTATCGTATACCAACCAGTGGCCTATAGCAATATATACTTATTGTTGTTCTTTCCAAGAAGTCTCATTGGATAAGCCTTGGAATGGTTCCTGAAGTTGCCTAATAATTTCTTGTCTAACTTTAATAATCTTTTGGACAAGTTCATGCAACACTTCTCTTACAATATCAAGCATGAGACTTCATTGGTAGATTTAACACAAGAAAAAAAAGTCATTGAAAGCTTTACAAGCTATCTACAATGATGGATAGCACTTACAAGTTGATTCACCCATAATCTACGAAACAAACAACTAGATGCTATGTTTACCAAAAATTTACATAGTAAGATATCTTACAATTTGGAGTTGTAGTGTGTGCACACATTCAAAGAGATCATTGACAAAGGTTTATTGATTGAAAGAGTCCTTATTAATAAAGAGGTCATTAAACTAACCTCATCAAATCAAAATAATGGCCAAAATTAAAACTAGAATAGTGGCCAAAATCAACATCTAGTCCAAGCGCAAGCATCACAACCAGTACAGGCCAATAACAATGATAGACCTAAACAATTCAATTGCAATAATAATGTTGTAGGGAATGAAGTAACCTAGTCATGACATGTACAAATAATGCAAACACCATCTACTAAACATATGCCACATTTCCAACTTACTCCTAACCAACAACCTTTTTAGTAGCCATAACATGCACAATAAGCACAATAACCTAGACCAATACAACAAATTTAACAAATGTAGCAAATATTTATGCCTTTACAAAACCCTCTTCCTCCAAGGATAAACATGCCTACTCATCATGCCTTTACTGACCTTGGAGAGCTCATTGAATCAGTCTTTTGCAAACTCATAGCATCTAACTTAATCAGATGGCATATTCAAAAAGAATAAGTTCATGAAGGCATTGACATGCTAGATTGGTACATGCCAAAAAAAATTATGATTTTCATAGGGTTAATGGCCATAATTTATAGTATTATGTGCAAATTAGACATGTAATTTAGAATATGTTGGAAAATAGAGAGATCAAATTGGATCATGGAGCTTCCACATCCAATTAGAGCCTTGGCATTCATCAAAATCCTTTTCCCTAAAATAACAATCAATAATAATAACATAAACAACCAAGGCCTAACTAATAGATGCAATAGAACCAATAGTAGAACTAACAACATCAAAACAATGGATAGAACCAAGGCTATAACAGTGCGAACAACCAACAGACCTACCATGCAGTTGCACATGACTATAACTCAATTGTAGGCCATATTATATTAGGTATTTTTACCACCATTTCCATTAATCTAAAAGCAAGTACCAATTAGATAAGACCATTTCTATTTATACCAAATCAACCAAACCATTCTAGTAATCCTTCCTTGACCTAAGATCATACATAGGCAAATCAGCAAGTAGGGATTCCCATGTTAGGACCTTATACTGATAACTCATTGTTAGCATGTGACCACACATAAGTGCATCATTAAATGAGACTTATCCTATCTAGTCCCCCTCCACCATCATTTTTTAGCAATAATGGTACTTTATATAATCCCAAGTGTGCAATCATAGTTTAAAGATCAAATATTACCATACCAAGCCCACAACCATTTACCACTTCACCCATAATCCAACCAACCATTTTGCCTTGAAACAAGCCATTTACCACTATCCAAGAAAATATGTTTAATATTATGGAATAATTTCAAAAAATGGTAGCATAAATCTCCATTTTAAATCTGTTGCATACATTAACCATCCACAAAAACATCTTGATAGAGTTCCTTGGTTAATCCATAGTTTCAAATGACATATCTCCTGACAAATTTCAAGCTTTGGTTAGACACCTAGTTCTAGCCCAACAAGTAACCTTCAACCAAAGTGATATGTCATCCCTTGGTCCCCTTCACAATAATTTGTTATACATTGAAGTTTACATAATAAGGCACAAGTGAAATATGTCCTCATAGACAATGGATTAGGTCTAAACATAGTGTCTTTAAAGCTCATCAAGATTCTCAGGTACATGATTATATCAATTATCATTGGGCCCTTGACCCATGATACACTTTGTCATGTGTTAGATCTTGACTTATCATATAATATGTTTTTGGGTAGACCTTGGTTACATGAGATTCATGTAGTCCCATCAACATTGCACTAGTGTATTAAGTTCTCCCATTCAGGGATGAAGGTTAGTTAGTATTCAAGGAGATTTACATCCATATGAGCATTGCAAACATATAGAGGCCGAGTTCAAGAGCTAAAATTATCATTTCAGCATGAATCTAATCACCAAGTAAGACAAAGGGAAAGTAATACTTATTGATTTACCAAAGGCCAATTGCGTTGGCCATGATAGCCTTTATTCATTTTCCCACATGTCACCTCATAAAATTTCCAATCATTATACCATCTCAGATAATGGTCCGGGAGAATACTTGATGCATGACATCTTTCACATTGTAAAACTTCCACATAACCCAAAGTCCTTTGGAAGACCAAAAGCCAAACCACTTTGCATATAATGGCAATGAAAGGGAAAAGGCCATCAGTATAGTCTCACACATGTCACTTTCATACTAGCCTCTGGCTAATAATAGGATCCTCTCAAAGGTGATGAATCATGGTTATATAATGACAAATTGGTTGATTGTTACAAGAAATCAAAGTATCTCATTCCTAATCAGATCATGGAGAACCAAGACTGTGAAGGAGGAGGCCTTAGGCCAAATCAATAAGGAACACTTGAGCCAATTTCTATGATAAGGTATAAAGGAACCTATGGAGTTAGTTATAAATTGCCTGGGGTGACCCCATGTATCTTATTTGAGTTCTATCACCAATGACTAGTGATGATGATGTTAGTAGCAAAGCACAATCTAATCATAGCTAATTTAATGACCTAGCCCATACTAATTGTTTTGACAATAATTCCATTTATACCCTTCAATTAATCATTCATCATAATCCACTGCCATTATATTATCCCCAACTGATAGACTAGGGCCAACAAGAATCTAATGTGTTAGTTGATGAGTTTTAGAATGATGAGGCCTTTTATGATTTTCTTGGCCTTAGGGACAATGTTCCATTGGGAGACCACAAAAAATGTTTCTCAATCAAGTTAGACCCTGAAGCCTATTTTGGAGAGTAGGTGAACACCCTTAGCCAAAAATAAATAAATAAAACTTTGAGGTCCCAAAGTGAAAACCTCTTCAAGGCTTTTTTAGACCAAGTAAAAAGTAAAGATAAGGGTCAATCTAGTGGTGAAAACCTATTTCAGGCAACATTATATGGGGGTGTTCAACCTTATTCAAATATAGACTAAGAGATCACCAATGATGAGCTTATCTTTGATTCTAAGTTTAGCCTTGAAGAAGAATAAGATTTTGATCAAATCATTCAGGATACCAATGATGATGAAATTGTCTATGGGTCTAAATTCAGTCTTGAAGAATAGCAAGCCTTTGATCACATCATCCAAGAGTTTCTAATAGCATTCATTACAAGACCATCCCTCCCATTAGGGTATTCTAATTCATCATGTCTAGGAGAAATTGAAGAACCAGTCCTAATAGAGGACTCTGACATAGCTAAATAATTCAAAACTTTGCCCACTATTCTTGAAGATGGTTCAACCCTTCTAGTGGAAGACACAATAGAGGTAAATATAGGGTCTTGAGATGACACAAAATGTATCAAATTAGGCATGTCTATTACTAAGGAAGATCATGAAGTCTTCACATCCCTATTAAGGGAATTTGTAGATATATTTACATGGGCCTATTCTAACATGTATGGTTTGGACCTTGCCTTGGTTGTTCACCACCTTGTGGTACATCCTGATGTCAAACCTATGAAACAAAGCTACGTAACATGAATTCTCATATTACTATATTAGTAAATAAATATTTATAAAAGTTCTTGGAAGTGATGTATCTGGATAATTGACTACTCTAAATAGATTTCCAATGTTGTACTAGTTAGTAAAAAGCTAGAAAGAATCAAAATCTACACTGATTTTAGGGATATTAACAAATCTTGCCCTAAGGATGACTTTTTATTACCAAATATAGACATGATAGTCAATTTCATAGTGGGTTATGATATGCTTTCACTAATGTCTAGATTCTTAGGCTACAATCAAATCAAAATAGCCCCAGAAGACCAACACAAGATAGCATTCACGACTCTACGGGGAACATTCTTAGTCAATTTCATAGTGGGTTATGATATGCTTTCACTAATGTCTAGATTCTTAGGCTACAATCAAATCAAAATAGCCCCAAAAGACCAACACAAGATAGCATTCACGACTCTACGGGGAACATTCTGTTATTAGGTTATGCCATTTCATCTTAAGAATGTAGGGGCCACCTATTAAAGAGTCATGATAGTCATATTTCATGATATGATGTATGATATTATTGAAGACTATGTTGATGACATACTAGGTAAATCAAAAACTAGGGTTGATCATCTAGTAGTATTGAGGAGGATATTTGAGTGACTACGTGAATATAAAGTTAGGATCAACCCTAAGAAATGTGTGGTTGGCATTACTAAAAGCAAATTTATTGGATTCATTGTGTCTCACATGGGCATAAAATTTGATCTAGTTAAATTATGAGCCATAATAGAGATGTTAGCACTGACCAATCTAAAGTAGCTTTGTAGTTTGAATGGCAAGATCCATTCCTAATAAGTGTCATCTTTTTACACATATTTTGAAAAAAGGTGTAACATTTCTTTAGGATGACAATTATCAAAAATATTTTCAATAGCTAAAGGATTATATTGTGAATCCACCAGTTTTATTACCTCATATACAGGGAAACCATTACTTTTATACTTATCAGTGACAAACAAAGCACTGGGGGCACTTCTAGCTTAAAATGATGAAAATGTAAAAGAGCATACAGTGTACTATCTAAGACATACATTGGTCATATATGAACACAATTATATGCCCATTGAAAAATCCTATTTAGCTATGATCTTCAGAGCTCAGAAATTATGACATTACATGTTGAATAATAAGACCATGGTCATTTCAAAAGTAGATCTGCTCAAGTATATATTATTGAAAACAACACTAAAAGGCCACATGACCAAATGGATCGTGCTTCTCAGTGACTTTGAGATAGAATATATAAACTAGAAAGCCATTAAGGGATAAGTTCTTATAGATTAGCTTGCTAAAGCACCTCTTCTTGATATAGATCCACTCACATTCCAATTTTTTGATGAATCCATTATGACCATCATTGACACACCTCTTGAGCAGCAACACTAGAATTTGTATTTTGATGGTTCATTCATATCACATGGATCAAGGGTAGGCCTTTTGTTTATCACTCCATAGGGGGATCAAATCCCTAAATTATTCAAAATCAGCTTTCCTTATACCAACAACATGGTCGAATATGAATCACTTGTTTCAAGGCTTCGATATGAAGTACAATAGAACATACATCATCTAAAGGTTTACAGTTATTATTTATTAATTATCAATCAGGTTACAGACCAAAGATGACAATTTGGTTCCCTACAAGGCCATGGTTAATAATCTCAAGTAGTAAATCACCAACATCCTGTTTGAACATATACCAAAGGCTAGTAATAGAATAATAGATGTCATGACTATTACTGGATCTTTCATTCGACAAATAGATACAACCAAGGAATACCAATTTCTCATTGAAAATCTATTAGTGTCAGCTCATAAATTTTCAACTATCACAATGATCTTTGATATTATTGGTCCCAGCTCTACTTGGTATTCAGACCTATACACTTACCTATATGACCATGTTTTACCATGTGACTTATATCAAAAACAAACGAAATCCTTCATTCATAATGCCCAATGTTATGCCTTACTTAGACCAACCCTATACCACAATAGATTTGATGGAACTTTGCTTCATTTTTTACCTTCAATAGAATCTACACTAGTGTTATAAGAATTTTATGAAGGGGTATGTGGAGCCCACACCAACAGGGTATTCTTATCTAAAAAGATCTTTTGTACTAGTTATTATTGGCCAATGATAGATGCAGATGTAGCTATATATGTCAAAAGATGTGATAAATGCCAATGGCATGCCAATTTGATTCATGCCCTAGCCAAAACTTTGAAACTAATGTTGACACCATGGCCATTTGTTACATGGGGCCTCAATCTCAGTGGGAAGATAAACCCCACCTCATCTGATGGCCATAAACATATCCTTACCACCAAAAAATATTTCACTAAGTGGGTTAAAGCTATACCCTTTACTTATGTGACTGAAAAGCAAATTTCCAAATTCATATTCATATTCAACCATCTCATTTGTTGCTATGGCATCCCCTCTGACATTATATATGATAAAGGCAAATCATTCAAAAACAAGGATGTCAAATCACTATGTGTTGAGTACAATATTACTCAACATTTTTCCACAACATATTACCCTCAAGGTAATGGCCTAGTAGAAGCATCAAATAAAACCATTGTCAACATCCTTAAAAAAATTACCAATGATGCCAACCACAATTGGCACCTCTAGATATTCCACACTCTCTAGGCATACCATACCAATAACTGCACTCCCATAGGTGCCACTCCATGCTCACTTGTTTATGGTACTAAGGCCATTCTTGGTATTGAGGTCAAGTTACCATCATTATGCATCTCTTTAAAGTATGTCCTTGTTGATGAAGACTATTGAGAAGCTCACCTATAAGAACCAGAGTTACTTGATGAAAAATGCATGGTCATAGTAAATAATCTTCAATCATATCATAATCGACTCCATGGCCACTACAATCGGCATGTGAAACATAAAGACTTTGAACTTCGTGATTTTGTCCTTAAATAGAGCCAAAAGAATACCATGGTTGAGAAGAAGCATAATGGCAAGTTCAAACCCAACTAGGTAGGTCCTCTCATCATTATTGTAGACTATGGTGTAGGAGCATACAGGCTTGCCACACCAAATGGGGATGAACTTGATGAGCCCATGAAACTTATACACCTCAAGTGTTACTATGCTTGAGAGACTTGGTCTATTATCTATGAGAACCATTTCAAGTTGTACCATATTATCAATATTCTTCTTTGTACTATATCATTCTATCATCCTACCATCCTATCACTTTGCCTATCACATATTGATCCTACCATTTTGTTTTATCAACTTAACATGTTTTGACTACTCCCCACCTATCGTGTTTGACCTTGGTTCATCCATTGGTTTCACATTTTCAGCATGAAGAATCATATCAGTTTTAGCATTTGCTTTAAGAATTCTAGACATAGGTAGTATTTTAGATTAGTAAGATAGAAGTTTTGGCAGTTGCATCCTTCATTTCTTGTCCGTTCTAATCATGTTCACTTATGTCAGCCTAATTATCTCCACCTACATGAGAAAATCAGTGTCTCACTAGTCTTGCTACTAATTATAACCACCTATGGGTAAATTAGCATCATTGATCTAATCTATTATATCCTATTTATAACTACCTATGGGTAAACTAAGGGCAACATTTATTTATTGTGCCTTGACATACTAACTAACCATTCCTATGTCATACTATGCCACTATGCCAAGTTTGCCTATTTTATTTGAATTAGCTATTACATTGGTTAGATTCCTCCACTATAAGGTGGAACTATTGTGACTTGAGGCCATTTTGAGATTATTTGGGTCATGCTCAATACTTATTGAGGTCATCTCAGTCCCCCTTTTCCATACACTCTCGTCATTTTGTGAGCTTGGACCATTTAGAATCTCATCATTCTTGATCAAGTTGAGATGCTCAAAATTCTAAAAAAAATTGTAAAAGCATTTATAAAAATCAAAAATATTGACCACGACTTTACCTTAAGGATTATGGGAACCCTCACTAAGTCACATGAAATCACTTGTTACTTAGTTTCCCCATCCTTTTTGGCCTTTTATCCCACACTCTCACCATTTTATGAGTTCTTTCCTATTCTTCTATCACATTCATCATGTTTGTATTTCATTCATCATCAATTTCTTCCATCCCATTTCCTAGGAGAACTAAATTTGGCCTAAAGTTTTGTTGGATATATCATCCATAGAACTATGTAGGTAATGTCCACTTGCCTAGTGCATATGGAAGCAGCTCATCCACCCCCTTCCTTTTCTTTTATTCCCCCATCTTGTTTTTTGTTTTGTTTTTGCCTATTTTATAGGGGTAATGTTCACCATCTTATTTGTGTCGCATTGTTTATACTAACAATGTGACTAACTATCACTTATTCAATTGTTTTTCATTATGCTTTATTTATTTGTTTTTTATGTGCCTATGTATTTTCTTTAAGTAAAGTTGCCTTTATTCAAGTCTATGTTTATTCATTGGGTGATTCTTTGCACACTTATTCTTGAATCCATCCATATTCATACGTCAACATTGTCATCATGGTTTTATTATTGGTGCATTATTTTCTCTTAAGTATTGGATTTTAGGAGTCAGTCCTTATACATATTTTAGCTAAGTCCTCATAGTGTTCTATCATGATGCATATTATCACATGTTATAGAAAAAATTAGCCTCAAGAAGTCTACACAAAAATGCAGTGTCGATATCTCCTCAGCACATGCACTAGCAATAATCACAATCATATCCCAAATAGAGTAATTAAACAATGAAAGAATTTCAACATTTATTAGTTTAGACAAGAATCTCCCTACTGACAGGTTGTCCCAATTCAACTTTAACCTCTATATCAAGTTATCATCATCATGTTTTCAATCATCAACCACCAATCTTGTTTGCCATAATCAAGGTACATTGTTTATAACTATCTTTGGACAAACTATTGTACATCATCCCACTTGCATTCTCAATGATTCTAACTACCTTTGGGCAAATCATTGTGTTATCACCAATTTGAGGGTTAATGATTATAACCACATTTGGGAAAATCATTCACATTCCTTTGCCTACCTAGGGCATGTTTTTATCATGTTTGTATGCCCTCATTGGGGCACTCCATATTCTCAATGATTATAACCACCTTTGGGCAAATCATCATACCATCTTTACCACTATCAGGGTATAATTCTTATAACCACCATTGGGAAAACCATTGTACACCATCCCACTTGTATTTTCAATGATTTTTACCAACTTTAGCCAAATCATTGTGTTGTCACCCCATAATTTTATATGGTTTAATGCATTTATATCCTTATATTGAGGGACCATTTGCCGACCCCTTTGCCAACCACTCCCTCAAGGGGGCACCCTACAGTTCATCCATTTCCATTGAAGTCATAAGACATAAAACATTATTATTTGAGAAGATGTTATTGTGCTTACAGCGTGTAACACCTTCATAAACATGGGCAAATTATAGACATATAAAATTGGCCACCAATGACTTTATACCAAATTTAGATCAATTCTTACCAACTATTGAACATCTATCCTAAAAATTTATAAATGTCTTGAATTTGGCTTCATCACATGCAATTAAATCAATTTGGCCCATAAATCAATTAAAAAGATCAATTGCACACATCATTTAATTCAAATCTTGCACAAATATTCAAAAGTCTAAAAGGGATTAATTAACATGCAAATCCTAATTCAATTCATTCATGAAAAATTAAATGAATTATCAAAAAGGGGAATTCAAAACCAGAAGAATATCTTATGAATGAATCATTACCTTTTATAAGCTGTCCAAAATCCAAAATATCTTAAATCACACCTATTCCATGCTAATCATGAGCTTTGGGCACCTTTTAACCCTATTGGGGTTAACTAAGCAAACCTAGGTTAGGATTCAACTCATTCCAAGTTGATTTCAAAACCTATAATTGCAAGTATTTGCCTCTCCATTTAGAGAGATTGGATAGAGTAATGTTATAATGCAAGTTTTTGAGCAAGAAGCAAATGCATAGTGTTATAATGCCAAAATTGAGCCAAGCCAAGCCACTTCAAAGCCATATCAAAAACCAAGCCAACCATGGTGCCAAGAGGAAATGGAGATAGCCAAGCCCCATTGATGAATACTTCTTGAGCATAATCTAACCAAGCCAAACAAAGAAACCTCTTGGAGCATTTAATGAATTGGTAAGGAATTTGTGTGAGTTCTTTCCATTTTTAGTTGTGCTTTATTCATTCGTGTTTCTTCACCATGTTCCTCCCTTTGATCTGAGCAAGATAGTGTTATGATTTTTAGTATGTTTGTTTTCATTTTGATTGAATTTCATTATGAAGATAACATATGATCTAACCACCCTTTTTGGATTCCTTGATCACAGTGACCACCCAGCTTCCACCTTAGTCCAATATTCCCATTGGTTTCCTAGCCCAAGAAATACAATAAATGAAGGATGTAATTTCCCTCATTCAAGCCAAGAAGCAAACCAAAAATTTTAAGTTGGATGGTGTGTGTTCCTACCCCTTCAATATGGAGTATTTCCAAATACCAATTCCTCTAGGGTATGAACCACCAAAATTTGACAAATATAATGGGAAAGGTAACCCCAAAGTCTATTTGATGGAATTATTTGTTGCATGCCAACTAGTGGCCTGTAGCGACATATACCTTTTGCTTTTGTTTTTATGGAGCCTAGTAGGACAAGTATTGGAATGGTTCCTAAAATTACCTAAGAATTTAGTTTCTAATTTTGATGATATTACAAACAAGTTTGTACAACACTTCTCTTACAATAACAAACATGAGATTTCATTGGTAGATTTGATGCAAGCAAAACAAAAGGCTGGTGAAATCTTTGCAAGTTATCTATAATGATGGAGAGCCCTTGCAAGCTGATTTACCCATAGTCAACCAGACAAGTAACTAGTTGTCATGTTTACCAAGAATTTACACATTGAGATATCTTATAATCTAGAATTGCAATGTGCATACACTTTCAAGGAGATCATTCATAAAGGTTTGTTGATTTAAAAATACCTTATTAACAAAAAGATCATTAGACTTTCCTCATTAAATTAGAGCCAAAACCAAAATTAGAATAATGGCAAAAATCAGAATCAAGTCCAACCATAAGCATCATAACCAGCCCAGGTTGATAACTATTAAAAACCCAAGTAGTTTAATCACATAAAAAATGTTGTGGGGAATGGAGTAATCAAGTTGCATCATGTACAAATGGTGTAAACACTATCTACTCAGCCTATGCTACATATGCAAATTACTCCTAACTAACAACCTCTTCAGTAAACATAGCAAGCATAGTAGCCCAAACCAACAAAAAAAATGTAGCAACATATGCCTTTGTAAAACCTTCCTCCAAAGAGAACTATGCCAACTCATCATGTCTTTAGTGACCTTGGAGAACCCATTGAATCTATGTTTAATAAAATTGCTATAGCTAATCTGATTAATTGGCCTATTTTGAAGTGTTATCCTAAAGGGTTTAACTATCTAGATTAGTATAGGCCAAATGAATTTTATGAGTATCATCAGGTTAAAGGCAATAATTTGTGTTTTTTTGTGCAAATTAAACATGTGATTGAGAATATGTTGGAAAATGGAGAAATAACATTGGCCAATAGAGCTTTAACATCTAATCAAAATTTGGGAATCTATAAAAATCCTTTTCCTCAACATAATAACCAATAATGATAGCAATAATGAATAGTACAACAAAAACAACAATATCAATAGCCAAGTCAGAAGCAACACAATCAGTAGCAGAACTAATAATGTTAATAAAATGGACAGAACCAAGGTTGGAATGATGTCAACAACCAATAGACCTACCATGCAATTGCACATGACTATACTAAGATCTTAGGTCATATTATAGGAGGTCGCATTAACACCATTTCCATCAATCTAAAACCAACTACCAATCAAAATAGATCATTATTAATCTTATCCAATCAACCAACCCATGTCAGTGATCCTTCTTTGACTTGGATCGCATACAGGCATACCATCAAACATGGATTACTACCTTTGGACCTCATATTGATAACTCATCATTGACTTGTGACCACACATAAGTGCACTAATAACTAAGACTTATCCTATCTAGTCCCCCTCCACCATCATTTGTTAATAACAATGGTCATGTATCTAATCCTAATTGTGCAGTCACAACTCAGTAGTTAAAGATTACCATACCAGGCCAATAGCCATCTACCCCTTCACCCATCATCCAACCAACCATTTTGGCTCAGAACAAGCCATTTACCAGTACCCAAGAAAAGACATTTGATATCATGGAAGAATTATAAAAGACACCAGCATAAATCTCCATTTTAGATTTTTAGCATATGTCTACAATCCATAAGAACATCTTAATAGAGTTCCTTGGCTAATCCCAAATTCCCAATGACATATCTCTAAATAAATTTTAAGCTTTGGTTGGACATTTAGCTTCAAGCCAATAATTAACCTTTAACCAAAGCGATATGTCATCCCTTGGCCCTCTACATAATAATCCATTGTACATCAAAATTGTCATAACATGACACAAAGTGAAATGTGTCCTCATAGACAATGGATCAAGCCTAAATATTATTGTCTCTAAAGCTCATCAAACTTCTCACTTAAGCTTCTCGAGTACATGATAGTAGATATTCAAGTAGAAATGATCATAATCAAAGCCTATGACAATGAAGAATGGGAATCACAAGGCACCATCAACTTACTAGTTATCATTGGGCCCTTGACCCACGATATACTATGCCATATGTTAAACCTCAATTTATCATATAATATGCTTTTGAGAAGACCTTAGATACATGAAATTCATGCAATCCCATCGATATTGCACTATATATTATGGGTCATAATCCATAGTTTATAGTTTTTTAGGAGCATTTAGCTTTTTATCATGGATATGCTTGGCAAGTTCAATGATTTGGATATTCAGCCTCCTCTTTCTCAAGTTCCCCTTTTTATTTTTGGCTAAGTCTTGGCTCCTCCCACTGGTGCCATGTAGCACCCTAACATTCATTATTCATGAAAAGGTTCCTAGCTCACCTAGGAGTAGCACCAGGTCCACATGTGTCATCACAACATTCTTCAAGAAAGAAGGGAGTTCTTTTATAAAGTAAAGGCATGTCATTGGTTGATGAAATAATGGGTAGGACACAATGTGCAATTACAAATAAAAAGGAAGCAAAATTTCACATGGTGCACCCGCACTCATTCTTTGCAAAAGAGTTTTTGACTTCCCTAAGACTAGTGCCAGCTTACCACGTGGCATCCCAACGCTTATCCAAAGTGAAGGTTTCTTTTTTTAGAGCTTTAAGGCAAGCCATTAGCCTATAGAATAATGGGCAAGGCCCATTACTCAGATATGACTAAAAGGAAGTGAACCTTCCATGTGGAATCATGACATTTATCCAGAGAAGGTTTCTTTTATCAGAGCTTTAAGGTGTGCCATTAACTAGTAGAATAATGAGTAGGGCCCACTACTCAGATATGATTAAAAGGAAGCAAACCTTCCATGTGGCATCATGGTGCTTATCCAAAGTACGTTTCGTTTTATCAGGGCTTTGATTTGTGCCATTGGCTGAAGGAAGAGGGCCCCCTTTTTCTAACAAGAATTTTAAAGGCAATTCAGAGGGAGACACATCACCACCATACTTCTTTTAAGCATTGTGGGAATCATGAGGTGTTTAGGTTGCACAATATACAATATTTGGAGACCATCTGCACTCATGAGCTGAAACTTCCCCTTTCAGTTGTAATGGCCTCATCATGAATGCAAGTGTCAGGTTTTAGGTGTCATTTTCTCATGAGGCCATTGTGCCTATATATTTTGGGCTTCTTTATTTTGTAGGGGCAAGGATAATTGTTTAATAGTTTTGTCCTTTTGACTTTTACTAGAGAGTAGCCATTGTAATAGTTTTAGTTTATAAATATAAGTAGCAACAGTTGTTATTTTTCCATCTTAAGACCTTAGTAAGTACCCCTCATGGGAAGGATTGAATATTTTATACTATGCCTTTGGGCCTTTTGTATTTGGTTCTCTACCCAATAATGAAGAGGATGTGGTGTTCTAAGTCAAATTAAGTCAAATATATTGTTTTTTTGTTTCTATTCTCTACTTATATAATGTTGGATTTTATTCATATTTTAGGCTTTAAATCATGCACATGCTCTTTTAAATCATTTGTAATGTTTTAAAGGTTTAAGCTTTTTTTAATACAATATTAGTGATAAATACATTAAGAATTATGGTGCATCACCTTATTTTTATTTTAGTTTTATTTGCATTTCCCCCTTACCTCTTTTCACCCCATATTAATTTGAAGAGATGGATTCTAAAACCCTAATTTCACATATCACAATTTCATCCCACATCTATAAATCTTCTCATAGGAAACTGTTTGCTAAGAACAAAAATTTTAGGCCTTAACAGTTCCCTTTTCTAGCATGCTTGGTAAGACCAATCAATCTGACTAGAACTCAAAGTTTATGAGCTAGAGACCCATCACAAGGTCACAAACAACATAGAATCTAAGTTTACTACTACCACCTCTAGTACCTATAACTTGTCAAAGGACCATAGGGTCTAGCACAACACAATAACCACAATAGATGGAAATCATAACACTTCCAAAGAACTTCATAGTATAAAATAGTAGTAGCCCACTCATTCGTCTAGTAGCCCTGGCTACATGGGATCTTATTCTTGTTAATGCCTTAAAGGCACTCCCTAAATTCATAGGGAAGGATTTTAAAAGTGTGGTGTATCATCTTCAAGATGTCACCAATATATTTACTATGCATTATGTCATAGAGCAGAACATGACCTTAAGGCTACTAGCCACGTCTTTCAAAGGGAAAGCTCTTGATTGGTATTGATCCTTGATGCCTAATTTCATTGCCACCTAGGATGAACTACGCAATAGGTTCTTTGACTAATTCAATGAAAAAGGAGATCGGTCATCTCTCCTATAATAGCTAATCACTATCAAAAGATCCCTGTGAGAGGATATCATTGAATTTAATACTAGGTTTAAAAAGAACTGAAAAAAAACTTGGTAATTGCTTGATCACCTATAGGTATGGCCATCATCTTTTATCTTAAGGCCTTAAACATAGATATAGTAGTTATGATTTAGTCCCTTGGAGGACAGACATTGTTGGATGTGTATGAATTAGTTTTCAGAGTGGAGAACAATCTAATATATGTCAGGAAACTTCCCCCATGATCACCGAAGCCTATGTTCCCAAAAATATCAATGTTATCACAAGAGGAATTCCCAAGCACCTTGTAAACATCTCCCTCCATGTATGTATATATGACTACTCAAATGAGTGTGTCTACTTCATCCACACAAGCTAAAAAGATGAACAACATGAAGAGAATCCTATAAAACTTCACAAATGAGATCATAAATCTCAAAAGGTAGTAAGTTATGCCCCTAAAGCCCCCTTAATAAAATTACCAAAATAGAAGAGTGTCATATCAGTATAACTAGTTCTAGGGAGGATAGAGGATAAATTACCAAGTGTGACCTACAAATCAAATCATCCTAGTTCTTAATCCTTTTCAAATGGTCCCATCGAACTCAAATATAGAATTGGTTATTGGCCAAAACAACTTAGCAGATGACTCAAATTCATGATGTTTCCCATGTAATGATGCACATACACCCCAGAACTACCCAAGAGGTAATCTGCAACAAAAGGTTACCAAATAATGAAGACAAGGGAATGCACATGATTTAGCTCTTTCTGGATACCAATCCTTAGGTGTTGAAAATGTTGTCTATATGGCTCAAATGCAAGGGATGTCCTTGGAGTAAGAAGAGGAGATAGCCTCAGAGCACGCACTTTTCTATTGGGTGGAAGGTGAAGATGTAGTTTATATGAGCGAGGTCCCCCTGATGAAAGCTCCATAAGTCTAATCGAACTACTATACTTGATCCAAGAAGAATCTGATTGAGGTCTAAGAGGATTTTACAAGGCCTTAAGTGACTTTCAAGAAAATTTCAAGACCCCAAACCATCAACCCTAGCATATCAAAATCAGAGTGAAATAATGCATAACAAGATAAAAGACCTCAAAATCTAACCTTAAGGGCCATTTAATGTAGTGGAACAATTGAAGAAGGCCCCAAATAATGTTTATCTATGGGATGTCTTGTCTATCCTCGAGTAGAAGTCTCTACTATGAGAGGCATTAGAAGACTAAGAGAAGCTTATGTGAGGTAAACTAGCTATGAAGCTAGCACAAACCAAGGTAAAGGAAAGACAGTAGTAATACACAACCTCTTTGTTGTTCACATTCATCAATTCTAAAGTAGGGGTAAGTAAAATAAATCCCACCCCATTTTATTTAACTCTCATTATGGGGAATAAGCTATTGCATAATTCTATGATTGATTCTGGTGTAAGCACCATAGTAATGCCTAAACAAATTGTGGATGAACTACAACTTTAATATGAACCTTTAAATAAAGAGGTAATGTAGTTAGATGGGAAGAAATTTTAGACCATATGTGTCATCAAGGCCCTTCCCCTAACTTTGTATTCTCTTCCTAATATCATAGTCTCCCAAGAAGTTGTGGTAATAGATATTCTGTCAGTCTTTGGGTCATGTTTGTCATGAGATTTCATAGCCAAGATAGGCAGATACTTGTCTTTGGATTGGTCTCACTTAATACTAAGAACCAAATACCGCTCAAAATTAAAGGTCTTGTCTAAGATGTTACATCCATAGCACATAGCTGATTATTTTATGATGAAATTCAAAGTAATGTACACTTCTTTCTCCAAGAAAGAGATGTATCACATAGAAATGCTCGAGGAAGAAAGAGTGGTAGATAATAGGAGTTCAGATGAGGAAGTCCTCATTAATGAATTCATTGAGAATGATCTATTCACAAACTTTGATGCCACTGGCCTGGAAACTTACGTAATCCATGATGAAGATCAGGCCATTTTTGAAGTCATGAAAAAGAGGGAGGATCAAAGCAAGGAACCTAAAAATAAGTCTGATTTTTAGACTCTGCACTTTAATGATGTGAAATGAAAGAATGAATCTGGAGATGGTATCTGATTCATGTTTCCATTTGGAAAAGAGATCCTTAGGGCCTTCTACTTCTAATATGTCTACACAAACAATGAAGCCAAGTACAAAGCCTTGGTCCATGGCCTCAACCATGCCAAGCACATGGGTGTGAAGCAATTAAAGGTGTTCAAAGATTCCAAACTAGTAGTAAAGCAAGTAAGATGAGCCATGGCTACAAAGAATGTCTGCATGAGGTCTTACTACCATCAAATATGGCATCTAATTGAAACATTTGAAGTATTCAATATCCAAATCATCCCTAGATCCATGAATGCTCAGGTGGATAGAATGGAAATAATTAACTCTCAATTTGATCTGGTAATCAATTTACTAACCAACGAATAAGCTATTTGAGTAATTATCAGGCTTGTTATCCTAGATAATCATTAGAAATGGTAGGTATTTGAGAGTGACACTTAAATTGCCATGTTTCTTCAATAATCATGCAAATTTGTGGAGTAGTTACAACCAAAAATTGAGGAATCCTATGGAGATCATATCATGCAACTAAATTCCAATAAACTTCCAAAGGGACTAATCACCTTAGAAAATTTACTTTATTATGATGATGCAAGGAATGATAAAAGGAAGTGTGTTATAGCCAAAGGTGATTACTCTAAGCTTGATGTAGGACATGGAAGAAAACTGAAAGTGGGGAAAGAATTTTCCCAAAAAGATAAGAATCAATATATATCCTTATATAATAATTATGAAGGGGTTATGACCTGGACCTATGATGACCTAAAATGGTATGACTACAAGGTGATCTAGCACACCATAGATCTAATCAAAGGATCTAAACCAATTTGCCAAAGGTAAAGGCTGATAAATCCAAAAATTGAGTTTCTCATGGCTTAGGAACTGAGAAAATTGATCAACTCAAGGATTATATACCTAATCAAGCATTCGACTTGGGTATCCAAATTGGTTTAAGTAAGAAAGAAGAATAGATAAATTAGGCTATGCATAAACTTCAAAGACTTAAATAGAGCATATCATTACCCCCTTCCTTCAATGGAATAGATCCTCTAAACAGTAACAGGTATAGAAATGTTCTCTTTACTGGATGGGTTCTTGGGTTATAACCACTTTCACTACAAAATGGGGAACCTTTGCATATGTGAAAATGCCTTTTAGCCTCTCTAATGTAGGAGCTACCTTTCAGCGGGCCATAGATATAGTTTTTAAGGACCTGATTAACAAAATCATCCTCATTTATCTAGATGATCTAACAGTGTTCTCCAAGAAAAAAGAGGATCATTTGGAGAATATTTTTCAAAAGTGCCAAGAGTTTGAAGCATCCCTCAACCCCAAAGAATGTGTCTTTAGCATCCCTCAAGGCAAGTTACTAGAGCACGTAGTATCCAAAGAAGGTATCTCCATTGATTCAGATATAGTGAAGGTCATTAGAGACTTAACCTTAATGGTCAATAAGAAGGGAGTCTAGTCTTTCCTAAGGAAGATCAACTTTGTCAGTCGATTCAAATCTAAATTTGCAAGGTTGGTAATGCCAATCACATTGATGCTAAAGAAAGACTAGGACTTCAAATGGACCACTGAAAGAAGAATATCATTTTACAAGATCAAGGAGGCAATATTCACCACTCTCATGTTAGTCAATCTTGACTTCTCTAAGGATTTTGTCATGTATGTTTATAGGAGTGAACATAGCTTGGCAGTTGTGTTAACTCAAAAATAAGATGAAGGAAAGGGAGATCATCCTATTGCATTATATTCATGAACCCTATGTGGATATAAGATTAACTATAATTTTTTAGAGAATAAGGATTTTTCCATCATTAAAGGTCTCAAGAAATTTAGACACCTAGTGATAGGGAGCAAGATAATGATATATATGGTGCATCCCAACATCAGAGACTACATCAGGGAGGGAGAGATCACTAAGAAAAGAGCCAATTAGATCACTAAGATCTTGGAATATGATTTTGAGGTAAAACTAACCAAAGTGATCTAAGGTAGAGGACTTTGTGAGTATTTGGCCCAATGCATTGATGCCCTGACAGGTGAGTAGGATGCACTAGAAATGATTTTGGTGAGTCAGTATGAAACTAATGGGTCTTGGGTTGCTAATAGAACCCACTTTATGCAAACTAGGAAATATTTGAATGACCTCCACATACACAAATGGAAATTCTATAGGTTATAAGGAGCTAATTATACACTAATTTAGGGAGTCTTTTCAATAGGAACTTCGATGGGGAACTACTCCGATGTGTTGACAACCACCAAGCCTATAAGGTCCTACAAGATATGAATTCTACCCCTCTTATGGACATTTCTTAGTAAAGACAACTTGAACTAAAATTGTGCATGTTGGACATTACTGGCCAACCATGTTTTCATATTACCATCAAGTATTGAAGAAATGTGAGAAATGTTAGTTTTTCATTGGCAAGCAAAAGAATTTAGCCATGCCACTGAACCCAATTGTGACTGATGAGCATTTCATGTAATGGGGATTGGATTTAATTGGGATGATCAATCCCATGTCCAGCATGGTTCATAAATGGATGCTCATGGCCACGGAAAACTTCACAAGGTGGATTGAAGTGACCCCTTTGAAAGAGACAACTAAAAATGTGATCCTCAACTTCCTAGAGGAATTGGTAGCAAGGTTCAGCCCTTCGAAAATGATCATATCCAAAAATTTGAAGGTCTTTCTCGGTTCAAATATTTTATAATTTACGCTCAAAAATAGCATTTTCCTTAAGACTTCATCCAACTATTACCTGCAAGGGAATAGGCTAGTCGAATCAACAAACAAGAACCTTATAAAGTTAATCAAGAGGATGGGTGTTGACTAATAAAGGGAGTGGCATACACATTTGAGAAAATCTCTATGATCAAAATTAATCACTCATAAGAAAATTATAAAGGCATCCCTCTATGAATTAGTATATGAGAAAGAAGTAGTCATTCCCATCTCAATGGAAAATCTCGCTTTATAATTGTTGAAAGTTGTTGAAATAGCAAAAAATAGAGCAATAGAGGTCAGGTTCATGAAATTTTTCAAGATTTAGGAATTAAGAGAAGAATCCAACAATGTTAAGATCTATTGATAATGGGTATTCAATGGATGGTTCGATAAGAAGGCATCTAACCTAGGCTTCAAACTAGGAGGCTTGGTTTTAAAAGATGATGAAAGGGCCACAAAGCCAAGTCAGCATGCTAAGTTTGATTCCCTATGGAGAAGACCCTTCTACATCATCATCAATAGGTAGGGCAATGCATTCAAGTTGGTGGATGAAGAAGCTAATGCCTTACAGATTTTGGTTAATGGAATCCACTTGAAGGACTTCAATTGATTTATTGGCTTCATATTGTATATAGTTAGTTAGTTTCCCTCTTTTGTTATTATTTCCTTTCAAAAATAAGTGTTATTGGCATAAGTTGTTGTTTTCCCATTTCTAAGTGTATAAACCTGAGCTCCCCCCATTTTGAATCATCTTTGATATAAGGTTATCTACCCCACTCCCCCTGTAATTAATGTTTAGGCACAACCAATTGCACAATCTTCTATAAGGATCATCATAAATATTTTGTGAGTGGCTCCTCAAGTGTATGTGTTTCCCTTATCATTTATGGGCACCCAAATTCAAAAAATTTGCATGATTATTACTCTAGGAAGTGTTGGCTTATAAATACCCATCTCTTGATCAAACAAAACATTCAAACACCTTAATAATATTGAGAGCATTAAGCTAAGTAGAGCATCTTAAGTGGAGAATTATGCTGATAAATTTGAGAAAAAGTGTTTCTCAAAGTATATTTTAAGAGAATTATAAGATGGAACATTTTGAATCTGTCTCCAATATTGGGCATCCTAGAAAGCAAAGGTATCATAGATCAAGCGGTCATGGGGACCTTCCCACTCAATTTGTAAGAAGCAAATCATATGCTTTTACCCCTACATAGCAAAAGCTGGTAATACCAAACATCAAGAGCATCATAAAGGGGCATTGTAGGGACCCCACACTGGTCTTATACTTTATATATGGGATCTTCAATCCCAAATTTATGAATAATACCAAGAACTTGAGGGAGGGTGCTCAGGCCCGCATAATCACAAAAGTTAAAAATAATGACTTCAACTCATTCAGTTTTAGGATATGAAGCTCTACCCTAACTCAATACATGATGCCTCTCATGCACCCATGCTCAGAGATCATTGCCCTATGTGTGGAGAGATATAATTCCACTATTGGCATTATTACAGGCAATCACTTGAATGTGGACATCAATGCTGATCCGATGAGGGATATGCTCTGGCTCCCCAACAACCCTAGTGCAGACATATGTAACACGGAAAACTTATACAATATATGGGAAACTCATGTCCAAAAGCTAAAGTTCTTAAACTTAGCTCTCCATAGAAATTATATGTAAGTGCCACCTTTGCCCATCACTCTCTCAATCTCTATGGCATAAGACATGAAAAATGCCCTCTCAATGTTGGTGTTCATCTTTGGAATGGACTCAGACACCAATGTCCATGATTTCAAATTAAGTGTAGTCTTCCACTTGAAGATAATGAATAGGGAGAAGGCCTACAAAATTGACTTCACAAATGCCATCATTGATGCTATTCATAATCAGTTGGTAATTTTTTAATCCTAGAATACCTTTAGGTATTCCTCCTTCCTTCTCCACCTAATCTTATACTAGAAGTTCCCATTTATTTTCACCATACTTCACCATCAACATAACTAAGACAAGAATATATCCCCATATGGTGATCCATGTCTCTGCATAGACCCACATCCTGTTGGTCATGTAGAATTATCACTAGTTTTTTAGTACTTCCTGTCTCCAATCCTAATCGACCTTAATCAAGAAGACATTACCTTTATAATGATAGGCTGCTAGAGAGTGTGGCTTATTGGCTACAAAATTATAGTCAATTGGTTCTTTGGATCCCATTTTACATTCATCAAGGTCCATAGATTCAAGGAGGATTCATTCCAATTCCTGCAAATGCTCATGAATAGGACCTTAGCCCTAGAGTTGGCATGTCATCTCAATGTAGTGGACTCAATGTATGGCATGAACCAGAAGAAGAGGGACATATATGATGTCCCCTTATTAAGAGGGGGCATTATAGTTATGAGGAGGTTACAAGAGTGTTTATTTATGCATAAATTGGCTGAGCTCAGCCCAGACCAGATTAATGATCAATGAAATTATGACTTGGTTGGCCACATAGCCACTCTCAAAACCACTGCCTCCTTTAACCGTGATAAATAGCTATAATTTAAATAATGGAAGTTGTCGATGAAGGATGACATCAAAAACTATGTGAATATATCTAAGATCCCTTTGAACACCCCCCAACTATGGGAGTCTTTCTATAAACCAGTCCAAGATTTTGATCCCATAAAGAACATGACTAAGGGTCTCCGAGCATAGCTCATCCAAAGGGGATGAAGCAAGGAAAAAATGGATGCCTATTAGAAATATAGGAAGGAAATTAGATAGAGGGAGATCAAATTTGAAGACATGGACTTTGATGAGCAATTTGAGAACCTTTAGGATGAGCACCATGAGGAAGAAGCTCAGGCAAATAAAGAGGTTTTGATCGAAGAAGAAGAAGAAGAAGATGCCCCCTTGTGAAAAGAAGAGGAAACTTTTGTGATCTAGAGGCCTATATCCTAACCCCCTCCTCTATATGTAGCTCCTCAACATCAAGGATAGGCCATTTTAGGGAATCTTGAAGTAGGGTCATCACATCTTGGCTCTAAGGTGCAAGCTTCTAGCCCTCCTCCTAAGCCCAAGAAAAAGAAGGTATATTTTTTTTACCTTCTTCTTTCCACTTCTTCATTTTTTACTTCATCTTTGCCTTCCAATATTTCCACTACACTTTTGTCGCTTACAACTACACAACTACTCACCTTGCTTGTGTCATTTTTCACTCCTCCACCTTCATCCACCATAAGTACATCCATCATGGCACAATTGCCCACCACCCATTTTCATGACTCCCACCTTTCTTTCCTTCCACATTGACCCTTTACCCACTCATCCTTAAGGGAATAACATCCACTACTTCATAATAGAAAGATGACCATTCCTTTTAAATTAATACAATGATCCCCCTTCATGGGGGAATTAATTCAGTCACAGGAGTAGTTCCACTAGCAGTTAGAAACTACAAGGAAAGCCAAAGAAGCCCATGCAAAAAAGAGAAGACAAAAAATGGCCAAAGCCCCCACGACACCTCACATGCAAGCATTTTTTGACCTCACACAAAAATCTATGATAATTGCATATATGACACCAATAGTAATCAATCCCCAAGAACCGATATAGTTGGGGGATTACTCAATACACACCATCGGCCTTAACCTCAGCTAGGCTAGGTTGCATGATAGGATCAAACTCATGGAAGAGACCCAAAATTTTGTCATAATGGACTATCTCATGGCAGGTCATCAATTGGAAAAGAAGCAAGAACTCATAAGAGTCAAATCTACCATCAACTACCTCAATGCAAAGGCCAAGCCTAAAGATGCAGATCACCAAGATGAGGTCAGACCTATAGAGTCACATCACATCTAAGAGATTCTAATCAAAATATAATCAAAGGGCCAAAATACAAGTCTGGGTAATAAAATTAAAGCCCAAAATTGATGACCTAAATAAGGATAAGGTGGTCATGGAAAATAAGTTGCATCAAAAATAAATAGAACTTGTGCAGATTCATAAGAGTCTCTTGGACTCTACTAATGTATAGTAAAAAATGTATCAAAAAATGTATTAGGAATCCCAATTCAAGGACCACGAGATCCCACAATTGAAAAATGACCTCACCGCCCACTCTCAGACCATAGGTATCCTCCCAATGGTTTGATAATTGTATGTTTCATATTAGGAGAGAATAAAGAATGTAGTCACAAACCTGAAGCTAGTGTTTGGGTTCATTATGAACTCACAATGGTTGAGTACATAGGTGATTTCATCTATGGATCAGGTCCTCACCTTAATATCCCCCAAGATTTAATATTTGCAACTCCTAGTCTAGAAGCTGTATAGCATTACAGACGGGATGCTCTAGGTAGCAAGGGTGATAGATATAAGGTAGGTGGTGGTTAAGGTTAATGAGTTCCTGAGCTATAATAAGGTAGCATCAAAATGCAATGAATTTTTGAATACCTTAGATAAATTTATTGGGAAATGAAGGGACACATCAAACAACTAGTCCAGTTAGGAATTCCTTCCCCATTCCTTGTAGATAACATGGTCTTCTTAGAGGACTGTAGACACCGAAATCATGTCGACTCCCCTGGTCACTCCCCGTCTTATTCTTCTTCGCCTATTTAACCCTTGACGATCACTTGTTCTACCAACCTTGACCCTGGCAGCATGTAACAATGAGCAGAGAACTAAAAGCTAGACTCTGTCCTCATTGTGCATTTGCCGACGACGGTCTTTACCCGGCCGATGTCACCGACGTCGGTCACTTATCGGCCGACGTCGACAATCCTGCCGATGTCGGTCGCCATCCCGTTATCCGTTATCCGTTACCATTCGGTTCCCGATCGGTTTTTCAAAATGGTTATCGAACCGTCTCTCGAAACCGTCCCAGGGCCTTAATCTCCCCTCCCCGATCAGTCAATCAGGCTCCCATTTTTTCGACATCTACAGGCTCTCCGATTTCCAAACTCCAGCATCCATCAACTCCAGCATCCATCAACTCTAGCGTTCGTTCTTCCGGCACTGCATAGGGAACTTCGACTATGGCTTTCATCACGGCTTCTCACAGGTAAGAGTTTTCTGTGTTTACTTTCATTCTCTTTTTGATTATTTATTCCCTATTTTTGCCATCCTAAAGTTTCAAACCCCCAGACTCGACCAAAAACCCCATCCCGACTCTGTCTAAAATCTTGTCCCGACCCTATCAAGACCTTCTGCAACTCTCCCAGACCTCTGTTCAGAACCTGCCCCGACCGACGCCGGTCACTTCCCCGACTGACGACGGTACTTAAACCGACGTCGGCACCTTCCCAGACCGACGTCGACACCACAGAGACCGACGCCGATGACTGTGCAGAACAGTGCCGCTTATCAGGTACGCTTTTTTATTTTCTGTCATTTATTTCTGTCATTTTATCTTCCATTATCTACTTTCGTCCAATATTCTGCTTTTTTATCAGTGGGTTGATATCCTTCTAGGGAGTCTTCATACTTCCAGGATCGGGCGTTCGCCTGACAACCCACCATATCTTTGACTAACATCTTTTCGTGTTTTAGTCTCTTTTTCATAGGTGTCATTCCTCCACAGCCAAAGAGGAGAATCTTCCAACGTCTGATTTCGGTGCGCTCAACTTTATCAGGTACTTCTAGCCTTAACCCTTTCCTTCAGTTTCTTATTTCTTCTTTGAATGTAGAAAGCAATTTTGCATAGAAACATTATGGCACACCCGGTGGGACCCTAGGTCCTCCTTGGGTTCTTTCTCTCTTTCTTTCGTTCATTTAGGCGCATTAGGTTTCTTCCTTTTTGCCTCCTTTCGTCTCTTCTTAAATGATATCATAAGTAGAACTAAAACGAACATTTCTTTCTTGCACTTCTAGACTAGCTAAACTCATATTCTTCGACTCTTTCTCCATTCGTCTTCATACGAACAAACATTTTGACATGGACATTAAAACACTCTGCATTCATTTCTGTTTGCCTGCATCTTTTAGACCACACATAGTAATTAAACCGCATATTGAATTAATCTAGATCACTTCATGTTACACGACCAAACCACCTGCACAAAACAAACATCTTAACTTACCTGAGACAAGGCCCGACTGGGATTTCATCCCCCAGTGGATACCTTACCCATCCCGGTGACCCTACTTGGATTTCATCACCAAGGGGGAAGCCCACTCCGTTCTCTGGTGGAGTATAATCTCTAGGCGAGGTATATCTTGGCTAAGCAAAACCAGCTAACCACTGGAATCGTGAAGTGAGGGGAGCTTGCTCCTTAGCACCAGGCCACGTACCAGACCCTAACACAGACTTCTTGAGCACCATAACAAAACCCGAAACCTTCCATAGACTTCTTCTAGGACCCGACTCACAAAGCCAACCTCCCCAAACACACATTCTAAGGCATAAGCCACTATAATCCTAATAATTTACTTCTAGGAATTTTAGGATCTGCTTGTGTCTTCATCTTTTTAGTTCTTATCTGCTTGTTTGAGCGTGTAAGGACGTTTTCTCTTGCCTTTTATGGTTTTGACACACAGTCAAACCAAGGCCCTTTTTGACCACTCTAGCCGTCAACTACTTTCGTCTACTTCATCTCTAACCCGTCCTATCATGGAGTTCTACTCGAAAACTGAAAGAACTCTTACAGGACCAACCCTAACCCCGACTCAACTTCCCATCATCCCTGAAGGGGACCAGGATTTCAAAAAATTCTTGGACCTCAATACCACAGCCCTCCATAACTATCTCGCGAGAAACCCAACGCGAGACCTTTCTGGTGATGTGGCGACAACATCCACGCCATTCGCCACCCAACCTTTTTTGACTCAGCCTTTCACCTCAAACGTTAACTCAACCATGGCCAATATGAAAAGTTTGGCCTCTTTGTCTATTTTTAGACTGACCTCCATCGGGGTTTCGTTACCCCCTCAATCACCTGCAATTCAACCAAGTTCTACATCGTATCAGAACTTGATTGCCTCGACCCCTTACACTCTTGTGCCCACAAATGTAGGAGTGCCAACCTATCCCTCTACCAGTGCCGCTATTCAACCACCTTTGGCGGTGCCTAGTCAACTTATACCTTCGACCTTCATGATGCAACCACCCTTAACCTCTACTTCTGCCCCTGCGACTAGTCATCTGTATGTTGCACCCTTACTGGTACAACCGACTACGTCGCATACCTCCTCTAGCCTCTTTCAAGCGCCTTACAACCTAAGGGGCGCTCCGTCCACCAATCCGTCAGTAGACGTCATCAAGATGCTGATGGATAAAATGTCCAGTCTCGAAGCTTCTATCTCTGGTTCAAATAATATCTCTTCATATGACCAGATTTATAACGAGCCCATTCATCCTTCTGTCCCTATTCGACCATACCCCAACCATTGGGAGCTTCCTAAATTTACTCGCTTTCAGAGTAAGGAAGACCCACAACAACATCTACGGGCATTCAGACATGCCTGCTATCTTATTGCCCACGACGATGCGTTATTATTACGCACGTTTCCTATGTCTCTTTCTGGCCCTGCCCTTGACTGGTATAGCTCCCTTGCCAGACATTCTATCTTTTCCTTCATTCAACTCGCTCAATTATTCGTTGACCATTTCTCAATCAATATCACTAAACAAGTCTCGATCACAGACCTTTACTCCATTAGGCAATTTGACGACGAATCAGTAGTTGATTTTGTCGCCCGTTGGAGAGACCTGATCAACCAGCTCTCTTTCTCCTTGCCTCAACCCGAGCTCATTGAGCTCTTTTCCCGAGCATGTGTCAGTCACATCTCATCCACCTTGCGGGTTCAAACATTCCACACTTTCGACGAGGCCTTCACCATGGCCCGAAAGCTTGAACTCTGCGCTATTGAAGAAGATAAGGTCAAATTGTGTAACACTAAAACAAGAACCAATGACCATTCTTCTTCCAGACCTTCTTCTGCCCACTCTCAATCTAAGGGGTCGGCAAACACTGTCATCTTTAGACCATCATCTTCAACAATAACCAACCGACCAATATCTTCAACATTAGACTACATCAATAAACATTTTCAACGTCAATCCATACAGCATCAATTCACTCCAATTGGAGAGTCATATGCCTCTGTCTTGGATAAACTCATCAAGCAGGGGGTCCTCAATCTCCCTTCAATCTGGCCACATCAATTTGACCCCTCAACACCTATCCCTGCATGGTACAGGGAGAATCACTTTTGTAACTATCACCGTGTCAAAGGCCATGATACGGATCACTGTCAAACTTTTAAAAACCTCGTCCAGGACATGCTAGACAAGGGCGATCTTATCTTGGATAACTCGAACGCACCGCCCAACCAAAACCTCGACATCTTCAAACAACCTTTTCCTAATCACCCGCCTACTCAAGACAACATCCAAACCATGATCAATGACCCTCAAGACCATATACACACCGTCAACACTATCTTACCTCTTGTCCCTGACCAACCTTCTTCACAGGATGAAAGACCCTCTTCTCCTATTAGTCCTCCATCTATTTCTCCTATACTGGAGGATGCCTTGATCACACCTACACCATTAGCCCTACCTTCATCTAAAGACCTTACCTTGCCTACTCCTCAAGCACAAGCAGAAGGCATGATCATCCCTACCATCTGCCCACTTGAGGAGCCACCCTCTCCTATTTCTTCTCCACCAAGAGAAGACCCTATCTCTTCGCCCATTTCGATTGAGGAAGACCCAGTCACGGTTTCCTCTTGCCCTTTGCCTGAGATTGTTACATCTCACTCACCTCCGTCCACATCTAAACCCAAACCCATATTTAACCTCGCCTCACACAATAGTGGCCCTCGACCCAAATTAACGAAGACCACTAGACCACATCAGAGGACTCCTCCCCCACCTTCGTCATTACCTTCAATCCTAGGCCCACATCCGTCCACTTTAATAGGAGTACTGCCTACTCCCATCCTTCACAGAGGCACGTCGCCTCCATTACTCTATCAACCTGTCAAACATATATCTTCTCTAAATCATCGACCAACGTCTCTTACACTTCTCAAACCAACGTCATCAACCCTCACTGCAATAAAATATCCAGACCCGTTAGCAGGTTCTTATACCTTGCTGTTACAACACTTATTGCAGTCATCTCGCCTCAACCTTCTGCCTCTCAAACCATATCATTCTCTCGGACCTAAACCACCTTGGTTCGATGACACTCGTATTTGTGCATATCATCGCACACCTGGACACGACACGGAGCATTGTTGTGCCCTCAAGGTCGCCATTCGCCAATGTCTGGGGAATGACACCTCTCTTCTTGACCATGTTATCAAGCCTTCAACACCGCCCCTCTCATCAACTCTCGGATCAAGACCCTCTTGGTTCGACAACTCTAAATACTGTCACTATCATCATACTCCGAGACATGATACTGAGCGTTGTTGCGCTCTTAAAGCTGTCATTCATCACCAACGGAGAAAGGATTCCCTTCTCATCAAGGACCCTCTAGACCTTCCCTCCCACAAATCATCAACACCAACTCATACCTCTCCAATCTCATCACCTAAATCGGGATCTCCACACCAGGTTCTGGTTCCTTTGTCGCCTTTAACCCCCTTATTCGACATCAACATAGTCCATCTGACCACTAAACCTCAAACCAATCCGTCAAACATTCTCCCTAGCCGCTGGGGGAATTCAACCTTCATCCAAACTTTGACCAATTTTTCAACACAGTCTCGACCACATATCAATCACTCTTTCAACTTAGCCTCAACCAGACTAGCAACCAAACATTTAACCCGACCTCAACCAACCATTCGACCCAACCAAAGACCAAATACCAACCAATCAACCCTCGACCAACCATTGACCAACTATCAAACGACCAAATCTCAACCAAACATTAACCAATCTTTTTATCCACATATTCAACCAGTCTCGATCAATCAACAACCATATTAGTCAACTTCACATCCACTCATCAATCAACACGTGACCAATATGGAGCGAAGTAAACGAGGCAAGTTTGCTCCTAGTTGGCTCGGACCTCTTATTATCACGCACAAGTATGGACCAGGGACTTATCGTCTGTCTTCTCTTGATGGACGCCCAGAACCTGAGCCTCTTAATGCGTTGCATCTGCAACCGTTCTATTGCTAGTCGAGTACTCGTCCACTTGACACTTAACTTGAGCTCGTCCCTTGAGCAATCCCCGTCCTCTTAATCCTACCTCCTTTCAACCCTATTCCTCTTAACAATTCCTATAACCCCTTTTATGCTGTATGGATGCTTTGTCCTCATAAAAGGGAGTCCTTGACCTTCTATAATCTTGTCCATGACTCACATTTCTGTCAAAACAAATCAAGATGTCAAAACATATCCATGGTCACTATATCTATATCAAAATCAAAAAGCAGACTGCTCCCTCGAAGGATAGCTGTACTATCATTGCTGTAATAAATAGACTGCTCCCTCGAAGGACAGCTATTCAAAAGCCCTTTTATTAAACAAAAATCTAGACCACTCCCTCGAAGGATGGCTATGACTAATCTGGCAATAAACAGCATTATTTTAGAAGCTTCCCGCATTGATCAGCTTCACAACCTGACCACCAAACAAAAGACATCTCTATGTAGGCTTCCCGCATCGATCAGCCTACGCAAAAAAAAAAAAAAATTGAACGAGTCATGGACTTGGCTTGTAGTTGTCTTAGGGTCTCCTATAAAAAGGGGCATCGTTATCTTTGCTCTTAAAACGGGTTACCCTTCTTCCTCCTCCTATCACCCGCTCAAGGGACTTCGAGCTCACTTTAATGTCGAAGTGATTCGATTACCGCTCTAACATATCCATGGTCAACGATGTCACGCATGAATGGGGCTCTTGGTTCTCATAACCCCTATTTATGCTATCTTTTTGGTCCTTGTCAATGAAAGAGCAATATGCTTTTCACTTCTTCTACACTTTGGTCACATTCACCTTCATCACTTGTCAATCGACTCAACTCAACTCTCTTTTCAAACCATCAACCTGACCTAGCCTATTCACCCTAGTTTCTATGGACACCAATACACATGGAAACTATCGACCCGCCACAATTTATGTTCAGCATAAACCAATACTTGCTGAAGCATAAATAAACCTCAATTCATTTTTAGCATACATCCATCACGAATATGGAATATTGCTAGGGATGAAAAACCCCTCAACCAATGTTGCAGAATACACCATTTGGAAAAGGCTGCAACATCTTTTTTTCCTCATCATTACATCCAATCATCGACCAATCTATCAACCATTTTAACCACCTGTCTACCACTCAGACGCTTCGTCTGAACTACATTGGTCTGAGGCCCTATCACAGGGGCTATGTAGGCAGCACTCAGATGACACCACTGTCTTCTGGGGTTAGCTCGACCATTCTCATTTGTTCGTCTCTCTGATGGACAAACCTTCTTTCCTTGTTTTAACCATAATCCTGTCCTTGACCATGACCCATTCAATCCCTCTGACCCTCCCTCCCTTTTAGGGAGAACTACATTGGCCTGAGGCCCTATCACCAGGGCTATGTAGGCAGCGCTCAGTTGACATGGGGTCTTCTGGGGTTAGCTCGGCCACTTCCTTTCGTCCATTCTTCCCCTCAACCACCAACCATTGGAGATCATGCCTATCTCCGCTGACCTCGACTACTTCCAAGACACTGTTGCCTTGGTTGTTTTTTGCATATATGCTACCTCACGGCTGGTTAGCAGAATTGTGCGCAGACCTTTTTGGACCCTCACAAGTATAGGATGGCAAATCGGTTGATCCGCACTACTTGTGGCTTTTTCGTGTTTCTAGGAGCACTTCCTGAGCCTTGGATACCTGGAACATGATGACCATTTGGAGCTTTAGCTTAGATTGAGTGACCCAATCAGCAGACGACTAAATGCTGGGGACCGGTTATTTCAATTTTGGCACTCCTCGACCCTTGACCTGCGACACTTTTGACCTGACCATCTCATGCAGTGGTATGCGCGCAATCACAACTTTTGTAGCGTTCACCCTCACCCCCTTTTTCATCCACTCTTTGTCAAATCAGCACCCGATTCTCGGTTCCCTTCCCTCGACTCCTGCTTTGAGGGGGAATACCTCATCCATAATCGGGGCAACTTATCTGCTTCCTATTTTTGTCTTGCAGTTCATTCGAACAACCAACAAGACGAAATCAACCTTATCCCTCACCTGGGGCACTCACTCCTATTTTTGTCTTGCAGTTCGTCAGAACAACCAACAAGACAAAAAGGGGCAAATGTAGACACTGAAATCGTGTCGACTCCCCTGGTCACTCCCCGTCTTATTATTCTTCGCCTATTTAACCCTTGACGATCACTTGTTCTACCAACCTTGACCCTGGCAGCATGTAACAATGAGCAGAGAACTAAAAGCTAGACTCTGTCCTCATTGTGCATCTGCAGACGACGGTCTTTACCCGACCGATGTCACCGACGTCGGTCACTTATCGGCCGACATCGGCAATCCTGCCGACGTCGGTCGCCATCCCGTTATCCGTTATCCATTACCATTCGGTTCCCGATCGGTTTTTTGAAATGGTTATCAAACCGTCTCTCGAAACCGTCCCAGGGCCTTAATCTCCCCTCCCCGATCAGTCAATCAGGCTCCCATTTTTCCGACATCTACAGGCTCTCCGATCTCCAAACTCCAGCATCCATCAACTCCAGCGTTCGTTCTTCCGGCACTGCACAAGGAACTTCGACTATGGCTTTCATCACGGCTTCTCACAGGTAAGAGTTTTTTGTGTTTACTTTCATTCTCTTTTTGATTATTTATTCCCTATTTCTGCCATCCTAAAGTTTCAAACCCCCAGACTCGACCAAAAACCCCATCCCGACTCTGTCTAAAATCTTGTCCCGACCCTGTCAAGACCTTCTGCAACTCTCCCAGACCTCTGTTCAGAACCTGCCCCGACCGACGCCGGTCACTTCCCCGACCAATGACGGTACTTAAACCGACGTCAGCACCTTCCCAGACCGACGTCGGCACCACAGAGACCGACGCCGGCGACTGTGCAGAACAGTGCCGCTTATCAGGTACGCTTTTTTATTTTCTGTCATTTATTTCTGTCATTTTATCTTCCATTATCTACTTTCGTCCAATATTCTGCTTTTTTATCAGTGGGTTGATATCCTTCTAGGGAGTCTTCGTACTTCCAGGATCGGGCGTTCACCTGACAACCCACCATATCTTTGACTAACATCTTTTCATGTTTTAGTCTCTTTTTCGCAGGTGTCATTCCTCCACAGCCAAAGAGGAGAATCTTCCAACGTCTGATTTCGGTGCGCTCAACTTTATCAGGTACTTCTAGCCTTAACCCTTTCCTTCAGTTTCTTATTTCTTCTTTGAATGTAGAAAGCAATTTTGCATAGAAACAAGGACAAGATAAAAGAGTTGTTGATCACCAACCAAAATGATCAGACCATCTTTGTAGCTCTAGGTCAAGTGTCAAGCATCTCTAAAGTGGAGAGAATTTTTTTGCCTCTTACCCAACTTGAATTTTAGATGCAAGTGGTAGTACAAGGTCTAAGTAGCATCTTCTTCAAGGAGATAATTGATTTGGACAAAGCCTTTAAAGGCTGTGAAGAAGAAGACTCAGCATAAGGAGGAAGAATGGATGCCTTTAAAGGTTGATCTTTAGAATTTATAAGTTTATGGGCCTTGTCTTTTTCTAGTTTTGCTTTGATTGGTCTAAGAAACCAAAAATTTTGGGTTTTTCCATCTACACGTAGATTCCCTTGAAAGTTATCGAGAACTATGGATTGTAATCCACATTTTGTCATTTTTTGGGAGCAGTTAGCTTTTTTTTATGGATGTGCTTGGCAAGTTTAATGATTTGGATATTCAACCTCCTCTTTCTTGGCTTTCCCTTTTAATTTTTGGCTAAATCTTGACTCCTCCCATTGGTGCCATGTGGCACCCTGGCACTTATTCTTCATGAAAAGGTTCTTGGCTCGCCCAGAAGTAGCACAAGCTCAATGTGTCATCGTAGCGCTCTTTAGGAAAGAAGGGAGTTCTTTTATAAAGTAAAGGCATGTCATTGGCTAATGAAATAATGGGTGGGACCCACTATGTAGTTATAAATAAAAAAGAATAAAACCTTCCATGTGGCACCCTTGTGCTCATTCTTTACAAAAGAGTTATCAGCTTCCCTAAGACTAGCACCAGCTCACCATGTGGCATCCCAGCACTTATCCAGAGTGAAGGTTTCTTTTATTGTATCTTTAAGGCATGCCATTAGTTGATAGAATAATGGATAGGGCCTACTACTCAGATATGACTAAAAAAAGTGAACCTTCCATGTGGCATCATGATGCTTATCCAAAGAACATTTATTTTGTTAGAGCTTTAAGGAGAGCCATTGGATGATAGAATAATGGGTAGGGTCCACTACTCAGATATGAATAAAAGGAAACAAACCTTCCACATGCAATCATGGTGCATATCCAAAGTAGATTTCTTTTTGTTATGGCTTTGAGTTATGCCATTGGCCAAAGGAAGTGGAGCCCCTTTTTCCAACAAGAATTCTAGAGGTAGTTTGGAGGGAGACACGTGTTGCCACCACACTTCTTCTAAGCATTATGGGAATCATGAGGTGTTGAGGTTGTGCAACATCCAAGATTTGAAGACCATCTACACTCAAGAGTTGATGCTCCCCCTTTCAATTGCAATGACCTCATCATGAATGCAAGTGTTGGGTTTCATGAGTCATTTCCTCATGAGGCTATTGTGCCTACATATTTTGGGCTTCTTTCTTTGTAGGGATAGGGGTAGTTCTTTAATAGTTTTATCTTTATGACTATTATTAGAGAGTAGCCATTATAATAGTTTTAGTTTATGAATAGAAGTAGCAATAGTTCAATTTTTTCCATCTCAAGACCTTAGCAAGTACCCCTCATAGGAAGGATTGAATTTTTTTAATACTATGCCTTTAGGCCTTTTGTATTTGGTTCTCTACCCAACAATGAAGAGGATGTGGTGTTCTATGTCAAATGGAGTGAAATATATTTTTGTCTATTATTTCTATTCTCTACTTCTATATTGTTGGCTTTTGTTCATATTATAGACTTTAAATAATGCACATGTTCTTTTACATAGTCTGTAATGTTTTAAAGGTTCAATCTATTTTATGTAATATTAAGGATAAATATGTTAAGAATTATGGTGCATTGCCTTATTTTTGTTTCAATTTTATTTGTAGTTCCCCCTTACCTCTTTTGACCCCCAATTAATTCAAAGAGTTAGCTTATAAAACCTTGGAGGTCACTTCACAGATCATAATTTCATCCCACATTTGTAAAGCTTCTCATAGGGAACTGTTTATTGAGAATGAAAGTTTTAGGCCTCAACATGTATCAAGTTATCCCATTTATGTATGGAGGTTACTATTCCTAGATATTTGTAGCCATACAAACATTGCAAGCATTTAGAGGCCAAGTACCAGAGCTATAACTATCATTTTGGGCTTAATCCAGTTTCCAAGAAGGATAAAGGGAAAGAAATAGTAGTTGATTTCACTAGAGGCCAACTTCATTGACCCTGATACCCTTGATTCACTTTCCCACATGTCACATCCTAAAATATCTAATCATTATACCATCTCAATTAATGTCACAGGAGAATATTTGACCCACGACATATTCTACATTGCCAAGCTTCCACATATCCACAAGTCCTTTGAAAGACTTAAAGCCAAACCACATTGTTTAGAATGGTAAAGAAAGGGAAAAGGCCATCTACATAGTCTAGCACCCATTATTTTCATACCGGCCCCTAGCCAAGAATAAGACCTACTTTAAAATGATGAAACATGGCTATACAATGACAAAGTGGCCAATTGATACAAAAATTCCAAATACCCCATTCCTAATCAAATCATGGAAGACTAAGCCTATGAAGGAGGAGGCCTTAGGCCAAACCAATAGGGAACACTTGAGATAATTTCTATTACTCAGTACAAAGGAGCCTATGGTCTCTTTTTTAAACCACCTAGGGGTGACCCCACATAGCTTATTCAAATTTCATCACCAATGACTAGTGATGATGATGCTAACAGTAAAGTAGAGTCCGATCATAGCCCTTTTAATGACTTAACCCATACCAATTTGTTTGACAATAATGTCATTTGTACCCTTAAACTAGTTACTCACCATAACCTACTCCCATTATATTATCCTCAACTGATAGACTAGGGCCAACAAGAATCAACAATGTTGGTTGATGATTTTTAGAATGACAAAGCCTTATGTGATTTTCTAGGCCTCAGGGATAATGTTCCATTGGGAGACCATAAACAAGGGTTCTTAATCAAATTAGATCCTGAAGCCTATTTTGAAAAATGGGTGAACACCCTTAGCCATAAATAATTAAATAAAATATTGAGATCCTAAAGTGAAAAACTCTTTAAAGCACTTCTAGTCTGAGGAAATAGTAAAGAAAAAGGCTAGTCTAGTGGTGAAACCCTATTTCAAGTGCCATTAGATGGGGGTGTTCAACCTTCCTCAAACATAGACTAGGAGACCACCAATGATGAACTTATATACATGTCCAAGTTTAATCTTGAAGAACAACAGGGTTTTGATAGAATCATCTATGAGACCACTAATGATGAACTTGTCAATGGGTAAAAGTTTAGTCCTGAAGAATAATGTATTTTGATCAAATCATCTAAGAGACCACTAGAAATGAACTTATCTATAGGTCAAAGTTTAGTCTTGAATAACAATAGGCTTTTGATCTAATCATCCAAGAGTTTCTAGTCGTACTTGTCACATGTCCATCCCTACCACTAGGGGATTTTGATTCATCATGCCTAGGAAAACTTGAAGATATAGTCATAACAGAGGATTCTACCATTATAGGGAAATTTAAATCTTTGCCAACCATCCTAAAATATGGTTCAACCCTTCTAGTAGAGGATACTATAGAGGTTAATATCAAGACCCTAAATGACCTAAAATGGAGTAAATTAGGCACATTTCTCATTGATGAGGAACGTGGAGTCTTTATATCCCTTTTGAGGGAATTTGTTGATATATTTGCATGGGCTTACTCAAAATACTTGGTTTGCCACCACCTTATGGTACATCTTGATGCAAAGCTTGTAAAATAAAATTGTGCAAGATGCATCCTTGCATTGTTTTATTAGTAAAGAAAGAGTTGGAAAAGCTCTTAGAAGTGAGATTATTCAACCATTCGACTACTCAAAGTGGATTTCCAATATTGTGCCAATTAGAAAAAATCGAAAAAGAATCAAAATTTGCACTAATTTCAGAGACATAAATAAGGATTTTCCCAAGGATGAATTTCCTCTACCAAATATTAACATAGTTATTGACTTCACAATGGGATATGAAATGCTTTCACTGATGGACAGATTCTCAAGCTACAACTAGATCTGAATCATGCCATAAGACCAACATAAAACAACATTCACCACTTCATGGGGAACATTCTATTATCAGGTTATGCCATTTGGTCTCAAAATGTAGGGGGCACATACCAAAGAGCCATGACCATCATATTTCATGATATGATGCATGACATTATCGAAGACTACGTCAACAACATACTAGGTAAATCAAAGACCAAGCCTGATCATCCAACAATACTAAAGAGTATATTTGAGAGATTGCATGAATACAAAGTCAAGCTCAACCCTAAGAAGTGTGTTTTTGGAGTTACTTCAGGTAAATTGATTGGATTTATTGTGTCTCATCGAGGCATTAAAGTCAACCTAGCCAAAGTACGAGCCATTACAAGCATGCCATCATCGACCAATTTGAAGTAGCTCCATAGTTTACAAGGTAAAATCCAATCTATCAGATGCTTTATTTCTCAATCGGTAGACAAGTGCCACCTATTTACACACCTCCTAAAAAAGACTGTAAAATTTCATTGGGATAATGAATGCTTGAAATCTTTTCAACAATTGAAGGACTGTCTTGCCAATTTGCCTATTTTATTACTCTAATGCTGGGAAAGTCATTCCTCCTATACATATCAACTACCAATAAATCCATAACATTGGACATGAGCGCTCTTTCAAAATTTGAATTAGCCAAAATGCATGTGGGCGGGAAACTAATTGGGGAGAATTTGGCAGGAGGGATAGATCCTGGAGGAACAGTAGAAGGTGTTGGGAAGTATGTAGGGCTAGGATTGTTGGTTGATGCTGACTTTGGAAAGGATCCAGGTGTTTATGATCTTTTTAGTGGGGTCGGTGGTCCCCCATTGTATCATGTGTTAGGGCAGGAAATTGAAAATGAGAAAGATGGTGTGGATTATAAAAAGGAAAATTATTCAGAAATGCAGGTAGGGATCTTAGAACAAAGGACATGGTCATCTTTGTTTGGTAAAAAACCAACTGGAAAATCTCTTTTCCCATCGGTGACATCAAAGTCCTATTGGGAGAAAGGTGAGTTTCAAGTTTTTATCCCAAATCCTTTACTTGATTTCTTTGTGTCCTCCATGGAAATTACTCTAGTGGGAAAAATTTTAGGAGCTAGACCTAATATAGAATATCTCAGAAATATGGTGAAAAGGAACTGGACTATTCGTGGAGATGTTGATATTGCACCTATGGTGAATGGCTTCTTTTCATTTATTTTCAATTGTAAGGAAGATATGAATAGGGTTCTTAGTGGAGGCCCGTGGTTTTTTGGTAAATGTTCTCTTACTATCAAAAAATGGGAACCAAATATGGACTTATCAGACTCTTTTTTCTTAACTACTCCCATTTGGGCTAGACTTCCTGGTCTCCCTTTAGAATTTTGGCATGAGGACATTTTCAAAGGAATAGCTAGTTCATTTGGTGAACTTGTGGCATTGGATAATGCTGCGGCATCTAGAACTAAACTCCAAAGTGCTAGAATTTATGTTAAAGTGGCAAATTTGAATCATCTCCCAGAGAAGGTAGAATTAATATCTAAGCTTGGAAAGAAAACCCAAGAGATTGTTTTTGAAGATTTGCCAAATTCATGCTACGCATGCAAGAAACAAGGGCATTGGGTTAAGAATTTCCCTTTCAGAAGCAAAAATCATCCAAAAAATGTTATGGATGGGAAAGAAATTAAGCTCCAACAAAAGAAAATATGGAAAATCAAAGAAGATCATCGAAAGGAACAAAAGAATAAAGAAGATTCAAGAGTGCCATATGCTAAAGAGGAAAAAGATCCAACTACTGAAGAATCTAATGCTCTATATACAGAGGGAGATAAAGAGCTTTCTTTAAACAAAGAAAATCCTCAGAAAGAAGAACAGAGCCTGCATACAGAGATTAGAAAATCTAAATAAATAATAGAGGATATGATAGACCTATCAAAACAAATTGTTGTTTACCAAAGTATAGAAGATTGATGCAAAGATGTAGAAGACAAAATTGGGTTAGAGGAAGGTGAATTTATGCCTAAAGATGAAAAAAATCTAGAGGGGGGAGAGCTGCTCGCTTCTCAGTCTAGGGAGAGTCAGGTGTTATCTAAGAATGATAATGACTTTTCGTTAGATGGGGCTCCCCTTTTAGAAGAAGTGAGAGAGAATGGAGAAAATTCAAAAAACCAAAAGAAAAAAGGTGAAAAAAAGAACAATATAAAAGGAGGAGAAACAAGAAGTAGAAAAATAGATCAACAAATAAAGGTGAAATCTCTTGTTCCTAACCTGAAAAAAGTTGGAAAAGGAACTGAATAGCAGTCCAAGATGAAACCGGATGTTGGCTCCTCGGAGAAACTTGGAAGAAGATCCATAAAGAAGAACAGAGATTTAGAAAGTATTCAGAATATTGTTGATGGTAGGTAGGCAACTTTTCTGGATTTTACCCCTAAAAATAGACATGAAAATTATAAGCTGGAATATTAGGGGGTTGAACAGTATTAATAAAATGGATATTGTTAGGAATTTTGTTAGAGAACAAAAACCTGATTTCCTTTTGCTCCAAGAAACCAAGATTAATAAAGAGAAAGTGGAATAGATTAAATATTTTAAAAATTTCTCAATCAATGCCAGTAGTTCTGAAGGTGCTTCAGGAGGAACATTGATGTTATGGAAGAAGAATTACTCCTCTGAAACTATTATTATTGCTAGTAAATATTTAATGATTGTAAGAATTACTAGTGTGGATCAGAAGGAGGGTTGGTATATTGTAAATATCTATGCTCCTAATACTAAAAACCTTAGGAAAAAGGTCTGGGAGTCTATCTCTAACTTTAAAAGTAAGGACTATTGTAGACGATGGATTATATTGGGAGACTTCAATGTACCTCTCTATGATCATGAGAAAATGGGAGGTAATGCAACTCAAATGGAAGGAAGACTAGATTTGATGGAGTTTATAAACAAAGAGGGATTAATGGATGTGGAACTTCAGGGAATTCTGTTCACTTGGAGCAATAAAAGAGTTGGTAAGGATTGTATTTAGGCTAGGCTTGATCGTTCCCTTATCTCTCTTGATTGGACAAAAGAATTCATTTGCAAGTTGGAAGCTTGCCAAAAAATAGGTTCGAATCATTTTTCTCTTATTTTCACTGCTACTAAAATAATTTCGAAGAAGAATTTTCCTTTCAGATTTGAAAAAATGTGGATGCAACACCCACATTTTGAAATTAAAATGGAAGAATGGTGGAATATTGACATTGAGGGTACGGCCCTTTTTAGAGTTGTATCTAAGCTCATAAATGTGAAAAGGGAAGTTAAAAAGTGGAATAAGTATAGTTTTGGAAATATCTTTGAGAAAAAGATTGTTATTAAGGAGGAAATTCTTAAAACTCAGGAAAAATTCAGAAGAATGGATACACTCCTGATCTCCTTTGTGAAGAAAATGAGAAGTTGGCTCAATATCAAGATATTATCACTAAAGAAGAAATCTATTGGAGACAAAGATCTAGGTTGTTATGGTTGAGTGAAGGAGACAAAAACACAAAAAATTTCCATCTATCCACTTTAAAGCACAGAGCTAAAGCTCATATTTCATACCTAAAAAAGGGAGATCTGAAGATTTTAGAGGAAAAGGATATTAAGGAGGAAATGCTATCTTTTTTCTCATCCCTTATGAAGGCTGATCCTAACATTAATCTGGAAAGTCAGGCTGAAATCCTAAGAGTGATTCCTCCTTTGGTTTCAAAAGAATAGAATAAAATGTTAAGTTTAATTCCAAAGGATGATGAAATCTTTAAAGCTGTCTGCTCTCTAGGAGGAGATAAAGCACCTGGACCTGATGGCTTTCCCATGTTCTTCTTTCAAAAACTTTGGAATCTTGTTGGTAAAGATGTAAGTGATGTGGTGAAGGAATTCTTTGGAGCTAAATAGATGCTTAAGGAAGTTAATTCCACCTTTTTGTGTTTGATTCCTAAGAAGATTGGTGTTGATTCTCCAGATTAGTTTAGACCGATTAGTCTCTGTAACTCTTTCTATAAGATAATTTCCAAAGTTCTTACTTCTAGACTTATTCAAGTGATTCCTTCAATAATTGTTGATCAGCAAAATGGATTTATCCCAGGTAGACAAATTATCAATTTTATTATTACTGCTCATGAGAATATTCATTCATTGTCCTGTTCTAACAATCAGGGATTCATAATGAAAGTTGATATTGCAAAAGCCTATGACAGGGTTGACTGGTTATTCCTTTCAAATAGTCTTTTAGCTTTTGGCTTTAAACAAAAGGTGGTTGGAATTATTTATCAGTTGATTTCTACTTCCTCTATTGTTGTATTGGTAAATGGAAGCTCATCCCACTTCTTTAATCCATCACGAGGGTTAAGACAAGGTGATCCTTTATCCTCCATTCTTTTTGTTAGTATGGCTAACTACCTAGGAAGATATATAGGGGATTTGGTCTGTAAAGGTTTATTTAAGGGTTCAAAACCCTCTTCTCATCCTCTAATTTGCTCTCATGGACAATTTTTTGATGATACTATCTTTATGGGTAAAGCTGAAGTCAAGGAAGCAAAAAATTTGAAGCAAGCTATTAATTTATATTCTTCTACCTCCGGTCAGTTGATCAATTGGAATAAAAGTGCAGTGTTCTTTATTAATACCCCTATTCAGAGGCAAAATAAAATTGCTAAAATCCTTGGATGCTCTATAGGATCTTTCCCCTCATCTTACTTGGGCCTTCCTCTTGGGTTGAAAGTCCCTGATGCCTTCTGGGAGGATCTTATCAATAAGTTTAGTAAGAAACTTGCAGGATGGAAAGGAAATATATTAAGTCAGGCAGGAAAGTTAACCCTTCTTAAAGCTAGTCTTCAAAGTATACCTACTTATGCATTAAGTCTTTTCAGAATTCCTACCAAATTTGTAGAGTTTATTGAAAAAATTCAAAGAAATTTCCTATGGACTGGTACTGAGGAAAAAAGGAGGATGCCTTTAATTGCTTGAGATAACATCTGCAAACCTTTCAGGAAAGAGGGATTGGGAATAAGGAAAATTAGAAGTATGAATGCAGCTCTCTTAGCCAAATTGGGATGGAGAGTTTACCATGAAAACAAAGAGTGGAGTAATATCTGGAAGCACAAGTATTTATTCAATGCAAAATCCCTTTCTGACTTCTTTACTTACCCTGATGTAATTGGCCCCTCTTCCATATGGGGGGTTGTTAAGGGAACTAAACAAATTTTAGAAAAAGAATGTTCCTGGAAAGTTGGTAATGAACTTAAGGTGAAATTCTGGGATGATGCTTGGTTAAAAGAATACCCTTTGATAGAATATTTTCAAGATAAGGATTTAGTTGATCGATGTAAGCAAAAATATGGTATATTTGTAAGTCAGTATTGGCAGAATAATTCCTAGGTGAATATAATTGAGGTCAATCAAGATTTCAGTAATATACAATTATCCCTCAATGCTATCTCTCTTTATCCTTATCTTGAGGATAAGATTATCTGGCATGGTGATCCTAATGGATAGTTTAAAGTTTCCACTATTTTTATTTCAAAAGGAAATGGTAATCAACCTTTGTGGTCGTGTGCCTAGATGAAGGGGCTCATCCCCAAAATTAATATCTTCTTTTGGACTCTGCTTCAAAATAAAATCCTAACTCTTGACAACTTGTAGAAAAGAGGAATAAATGTGGTTAACAAGTGTATTTTATGCAAAAATGGATTTGAAGATAGAGATCATATGTTTGTGAACTGTTCTTATATGCAACAAGTTTGGACTGAGATCCTTAATCTATGGGGTATAACATGGGTTCATCAAAAAAGTGTGGATCTATCTTTTAAAAGTTGGTACTGTCCCTCTAAGAATCTTGATGTTCTTTTTTTTTGGAAACTAACACTTCCTCATATCTGGTGGGGCATATGGAAAGAAAGAAACAATAGAATATTTAAAAGTAAAGAACTTCCAGGTTGGGTGTTGGGTCAGAATATTATTAGAGCAATTAAGGAGAATTTTATATCATACAGGGATCCTAATCAAACCTTTCAAATTGATAATCCCTTAAGATCTGAAAGGCCTAATTTGAAAACTGATAATCCAAGATTAGGTGTAAAATGGAATGTCCCCCCTAGTGGATGGATCAAAGGAAACATTGATGGAGCAGCTAAAGGGAATCTGGGAAGAGCAAGATGCGGAGGAGTCTTGAGAGATCATGTGGGAAATGTAATTGATGTTATTGCTATCCCTATTGGTAAGTTGAACAGTCATATTGTTGAAGCTACTACTACCCTTTATACCATTAAACTAGCTGTTGAGTCGAGATTTTCCAAATTATGGCTGGAAGGTAATTCCTTGAATATCATAAATATCCTAAATAAAAAAAATTCAATTTCATGGTCTATTGAGGCAATGGTGATGGAAATTAAAGCCTTAATTCAAAAATTTGAAAAAGTGACCATAACCCATACTTATCGTGAAGCCAATGGGGTTGCTGACTGGATAGCTAATCATGTTGTTCGAACAGGGCATAAGGTGAGATGGCAGGATGCATTAAATAAGCATTTTGAACTCAAAGCGCTTATTAATTATGATGCCATTAATTCAAAGGAGGGAAAGATCTGCCTGAAATAGCAAGTTAATGATTTGGTGGAGTGGCCTCATGGTGGATAGATTACTTTCATTGAATAGGTACATTCATGAGATAGCAAAGTGGTTTTTGCATGTGCCAGAAAATAGGCTATCTCCATTTCAAATAGAAAACAATTGGTTTCATTGCTCAGTCATTAGTGCTAGTGTGCTACTGGAATATTGTATGGCCTGCAAAATGAAAGGGGAGTCGAGGAAGTAAGAACCTAAAAATTGTGAAGACTGGAAGGCAAAACAAGATGTTTGGAAGATTCTTCAGAAAGGGAAGGTTGTGGGTTATTTGGAGTGGCTGCATGGATCTAAACCCCACATAACGACGGCATTCTTCAAAAATTGGGTTGATGATAGAGTAACACTCCATGGTATCATGGTGAAGCTCATGGAGGAATTAATTGTAGAGGTTACGGGGCTTCTAATGGAGGGGATAAAATTCTCTAAGTAGACCAGTATATCTAATGAGGCATACAGTAAATTCCCGAAGATGGATGCTGAGGAGCAGCAGCTGGAAAAGAGTAGAGATTTTTTTGACCTGGAGCAAATAAAAGGAATCTGGAGAGATGTTTTATGTTGCATCCGTGAGTATTTCATATTGGAAGGTAGAAGCAAAAGAGTCCATAAATTTCATTTTGTCTTTCTTAATCATTTTAGGCACAAAGTTAGAATTTCCTTCCCTTTCTATTTGCATTTCTCGCTACTTCAAAGTTTGTTCGCTCATAGAAAAAAGGAGAGTCACCCTATATTGCATGAAGGATTGATTCTAATTATAGGAGGTTTCTGCAAAAACAATGCCATTGTCTCGAATCTTTATTCGGACAAAAATAAGGAGTCACAGAGAAAGAAGAATGAAAATGCAAAGGGGAAGGAAAAAGTTAAACCTAAATCCTCCAGTTTTAAAAAACAAATTGTTGATGAGGAAACTGAGTGGGAAAGTACAGAAAGTTTTGAGGAAGAGAGTATGGAGGAAGAGGAAGGGACGAATAGTGGGGATTCCAGCTCTGACCTGGAAGGTAAAGATAAAAATGAGAATGAAAAAGAAGGGGATACAACAGAGGAAAAAATAGAATAGAAAAACTTTGATCATGAGGATAATTAGCAAGTGTTAGGGGGAAGTGAAAAAGAAATGGATATTTTATTTGAGGATCTAGCTTCGAAAATAGAGAAGGAATACATGGTTCAGGATGCCAATCATGCAATGGAGACTAGTTAACAAGAAAAGGATGATCTTGTCCACAATGAAAACCCTATTGATATTAAAGAATAGAAAAAAATGGAAAGGGAGGATAAAAATGAAAAGGATGAAGTCAATCCAAAAGAGAACACTGAAGATTTTAGTGAAGTTTGGCAGAGAGACAGTAGGATTCCCTTCATGAATTCGGCCAAATGCAAAGCAGATGCTATTCTTCAAGTTGATTCGTGGATGTATAAGGAAATAATGGGCCTCAAGAAGAGAATGGAAATAATGGAACATAATCAGGAAAATGATCAGAAGAAAATCAATAATTTGGAAATGTAGATGAGAGATATTCCTATCAAACTTAAAGATTATGAGAATAATCTTAGAAAGCTCATTAAGGAAAGTAGGATAAAGATGGAGGAGGTTACTTCTAGCATATGTGTTGATGTTGCAAACCTTAGAAAATGAGCTAATGAGGAAATAAAATCCTTGGAGGGGCCGAGTAAGAGGACCAGACAGAGCTCGAGAAAGAAAGCAATGCAAGAGGCTGCTACATTGGCTGCAATATCCATACAGGACATTGCTATGATTAGAAAGGAGGCAGTGAAGATGATCCTAGAATTAGAAGAATAGGGTCTTTTTGTTCTGGTCCTTTTTGTTGGATGTTTTAACTGGTTCCATAATCTAGTCCTTTGTTTTTTTAACGTATTTGAGTTTCCAGGTCTCTGTAAAACTTGGGGTCTTTCCTCTTACTTTCTTGTTTTGTGGTTTCAGGTCCCTGTAAAACCTATTTTTGATACTGCTCTGCAGTAGGTGATAGGTTTGTTTTTCCTATGGTTCATTATTGTTATATCCTTCTTCCTTTGTTTTTGGGTTTCGAGGTCCCTTCAAAACCTGTTTTTACCTTACTCTAAAAAAACTACCAATAAATCCCTAGTAGCACATCTATCTCAACATGATGATAATGGAAAGGAGCATGTTGTGTACTATCTAAGTCATACATTGGTTGTGTATGAGCACAATTATACACCCATTTAAAAATCCTATTTAGTTATGGTCTTCACAACTCATAAACTATGACATTACATGTTAAACAACAAGACCATGGTTATTTCAAAAGTAGATCTTCTCAAGTATTTACTATCTAAAACAACTTTACAAGGCTGCATGGTCAAATGAATCATGCTTCTTAGTGAGTTTGAGATATAATATGTTAACCAAAAAGCCATCAAGGGGCAAGTTCTTATAGATCAACTTGTTGAAACACCCTTTGTAAATACAAATCTACTCATATTCTAATTCCTAAACAAATTCATTATGACCATCATTAAAACACCTCTTGAGGATTAACACTCGAAGCTATATTTTTATGGATCATTCAAAACACATGGATCGAGGGTAGGCCTTTTATTTATTACTCCACAAGGGAATCTAATCCCTAAGTCATCCAAGATTAGCTTTCCTTGTACCAACATGGCTGAATATGAAGCACTTATTGCAGGTCTTTGACAGGCAATACAATAAAACATACATCTAAAAATTTATGGTGATTCTTAGTTAATCATCAATCAAGTTACAGACCATTTATAGACCAAGGATGACAAGTTGGTATCATATAAAGCCATAGTAGACACTCTCACATAATAAATTACCAATGTCTAATTTGAACACATATTAAGAGCTAGTAACAAAATAGCAGATGCCATGGCTACCATTGGATATTTGATTTGGCATATAAATATAACCAAAAAATACCAATTTTTCATTGAAAATATAATAGTACCAGCTTATGAACCTTCAACATTCACAATGATCTATGATATTGTTGGTCCCATCTCTATTTGTTATTCAAAACTATATTCCTATCTTCATGACCAAATTTTACCACTTGACCTATCATGTAACCAATCCAAAGCCTTTATCCACCATGTCACACATTATACCTTATTCAGACCAACCCTACATCATTGTAGTTTTGATGGAACTTTGCTTCATTTTTTAACTTCCATATAATCTAAATTATCATTAAAGGAGGTTCATGAGGGATTATGTGGATCCCAAAATAGTAAGGTAGTCCTATCCAAAAATCTCTTACGTATTGGGTATTATTAGAAAATGATGGATGCAAATACAACTGCATATGTCAAAAAGTGTGATAAATGTCAATGATATACCAATCTAATTCATGCCCCAAATAAGACTCTGAAACCAATGCTTACACCATGGCCATTTGTTACAATCTCATTGGGAAGATAAACCCCACCTCTTTCAATAGCCATAAACACATTTTTACCACCATAGAATACTTTCCTAAGTGGGTTGAAGCTATACGCCTCAATTACGTGATTGGAAAGCAAATTTCCAAATTCATCTTTAACCATCACATTTGTCATTACGATATCCCATCTAACATTATATCTGATAATGGTAGATCATTTAAAAATAATGATGTTGAATCACTATATGTCAAGTACAAGATTAAACAACATTTTACCATAGCATATTACCCTCAAGGTAACAGCTAGCAAAAGCATCTAACAAAACCATTATCAACATCCTTAAAAATATTGTCAATGATGTTAGCCATGATTGGCACCTTCAAATATTATGTTACCTTCAGGCATATCATACCAATCACCGCACTCCAACAGGGGCCACTCTATACTCACTTGTTTATGGCATTGAGACCATTCTTCCCATTGAGGTCAAGTTACCTTCTTTATGCATATCTTTGAATCATGTCTTGGATGATGAAGACTATCAAGTAGCTCACCTGCAAGAGTTGGTGTTAATTGATGAGAAATGTTTGGTCATAGTAAACAATATGCAAGTATACCAGAATCGAATCCATGGCCACTATAATCAGTGCATGAAACATAGAGAATTTGAACTTGGTGATTTTATTCTTAAAGAATACCATGGCCAAGAAGAAACATAAAGGCAAGTTCAAACCCAATTAGGTAGGTCCTTTCATCATTATTGCAAACTGTGGCACTGGAGCATACAGGATCACCATACCAAATGGGGATGAACTTGATGAGCCAATGAACATTATACACTTCAAGTGTTACTTTGTTTGAGTGACCTGATGTATTATCTATGAGGGCCTTTCACTTATAACATATTATCAACATTCTTCTTTTGTATCATACCATTCTACTATTATATCACTTTTTTGCTCTACCATTTCATTTTTCCATACCTTTTTTATCAACCAAGTTTTTTTAACCCTACCTACCCAGCCCATTTGACCTTAGTTCTATTCCATTGGTTACAAGGCCACTTTCATCATGAAGATTCAGATCAATTTCAGTAGTTATATCAAGTATTCTAGGTAGAAGTCATATTTTAGAGTAGTATGATAGAGGTTTGGGTAGTTACGTCTTTCATTTCTTATTTCATTATCTATACCAAGTGTGCCTAATTATAACCACCTTTGGGAAAATTAGCATCTCACCATCTTACTACTAATTATAACTACTTGTGGGAAAATTTGTATCATTTACTTATGCCATTGTTTCCTAGTTATAACTGCCTATGGGTAAATTAGGGGCAACACTTATTTATCATGCCCTAAAGTACCAATTTACCATGCATATGTTGTATTGTGCCATTATGCCAAGTTTTACCTATTTTATTTGAATTAGTTACTACTACACTAGTCATATTCCTCCACTCTAAGGTGAAACTATAGTGACTTGAGGTCCCATCTTGGGACTGTGTAGGCAGTACTCATTTCACATTGAAGTCAGCTTAGTCACCCCTTTCCATGCTCTCACTATTTTTCAATCAACCTAAGCCACACTCTCACCATTTTATGAGAAAATTAAGTTTGAACGCTTTCATTATTTTGCAAGCTTAGACTATGTAGTATCTCGTCATTCTCCATTGAGTTGAGATGCTCCAAAAATTCCAAAACATTTGTAAAACCCATTTTAGAAAAACCAAAAACATTGACTACTCCTTTTACTTAAGGATTCTAGGAACCCTCATTAAGTCACAAGAAACCACTTATCATTTTGTTTCCCCATCCTTATTGGCCCTCTTATCCCACCCGCTTGACATTTTTCAAGATCATTCCCTTATTCTTCTATAACATCCATCATGTTTTCTTTTCATCAGTTTTTTCTATCTTATATCTTGGGAGAACTACATTTGGCTTGAAGGTTTTGTTAGATATTACATCCATGGAACTATGTAGCCAGTGTCCACTTGCCTAGTACATCTGGAGCCAATTCGGGCACCCCCTTCCTTTTATTCTATTCCCACCATTTTGTTTATTTGTTAAGTTATCTCCTATTTTCTAGGGGCAATGTTCATCATCTTTTTTATGTCATGTTTATACTAACATTTTGATTAACCCTTGTTTATTTGTTGTTTTTCTTTATTTTGTTTTGTTTTTTTTCTTTTCTGGGTGTTTTATTTGTTTGTTTGTTATTTGCCTATTTATTTGCTTTTTATTGTGCCTTAATTTAGTCTATGTGAATTCCTTAGGTGATTCCTTGCACATTATTCTTGAATCCATCCATATTCATGTGTTAACATCATCATCATGGTTTTTATCATTGGTGTATTATTTTCAATTGAGTATTAGATTGGGAGTCATTCCTTATGCATATTTCAAACAAGTCTTCATGGTGCTCTATCATGATGTCTATCATCACATGCTACAACAAAAATTAGCTTCGAGGAGTCTACACAACAATGTAGCAATGATATATCTCTTTAGCACCAGCACCAGCAACATTCCCAATCTAATCCAAATCATATCCCAAATAGAATAATTAAACAATGAAAAATTTAGATGAGCTCTCCCTACTAGTAGGTTGACCAAATTCATTTTTATCCTCTGTACCAATTTTTCATCATATTCCATATCATGTTTGCCATAATCAGGATACCAATGATTCTAACCGCCTCTAGGAAAATCATTGTTTTCCCTTTTGATGATTATAACCACCTTTGGGCAAATCATTACTTTTTTTATTAATCCCAGTTATGATGATGATTATAACTACCTACGGGAAAATCACTTTGTTTTTTTCCCTAACTGGGGTAGCTCCATATACTGATGATTATAACTACCTTTGGGAAAATCATCTTGTTTATCTGCCATAACTAGGGTATCTCCATTTGCCACTAATTCTAATCACCATTGGGAAAATAAGTCCCTTCCACCCCATTTCATCTATTTGGTCCACCTATTTCCTTATTTCAAGGGACCATTTGTTGACCCCATTACTAACCACTCCCTCGAGGGGACACCTATAGTTCATCCATTACTGTTCAAGTCATAAGCATACAGGACCTTTTTAATCTTCGAGAAGATGTTATTGTGTTCACATCTTGTAATGCCTTTCCAAATAAGGGCAAATTGTAGACACCTAAAATTGGCCACCAATGGCTTCATACCAGACTTTAGATTGATTCTTACCAACCTTTGTAAATTAAGCCTAAGAATCACTAAACATCCTAAATTTTCTTGTGCATCATTATTCAAACCTTAGAATCTTGTTGAGACATCCCTAATTGGGGTATCCTACCATAAATAACAAAAACCTTTCACGGATTCATCTCTAATCATCATACGGCATTACAACATGCAATTTGGCCTATAAACCTATTAAGTGGGGCAAGTGCACACATGAAATTAAATAAAATATTGAAATGCTAAAAGCCTAAACATAATTAATTAAAATTCTAAACCAAATTAAATGCCTAGCTGAATTATCCATGAGCAATTAATGAAATTCTAAAAAAAGGAAATTCAAAAATCAAGAATATCATAGGTTTTCATCATGACATTTGTGTGTTGTCAAGCCTTTGCAAATGTCCTGAAATATCTCATCCATGCCTATTCATTGCAAATCATGAGGTTTTGACACCTTTTAACTCTACTAGGGTTAATTAACTCACTTAGGTTATGTTTGAACCCGTTCTAAGCTTAAATTGCACCTTAACTCACCTTGAGTTGGGTTTAGTTTCTAAACCTATAAATATAATCATTTGCCTCTTCATTTGGAGAGCTTGGATAGAGTAAAGTTATAATGCAGATTTTATAACAAGATTATAAGAAATAGTGTTATAATGCCAAAATTATAAGCCAAAGCCACATTAAACTACCATGGTGTTAAGGAGAGAATGAGCCACATAACTCCATCTATCAAATACTCTTTGAGCACAAGCTGAGCAAGCCAAATGAACACATCATTTGGATCATTCAAAGAAGGTAAGAGATCTTGTTTCTTTTGCATTTTAGTTGTGTTTGTAATTATTGTTTGTTTACTTAGCTCCCCCTATGATCTAAGCCTAGACATGTTATGTTTGTTATTATGTTTATTTCATTGTTTTATATGAAAACTAACACTTGATATAACCTCCTCTCTTGAGTCAAATTCCTATGATCATAGTTATATGCACCTTTATTTGCATAAAACTTTACCTTAAAGTTTGAAAATTACCTTAAATTTTCCAAACAGGCATAAAACATTCATGCAAGGAGATTAAGGAATAATATGACTTTGAGAAGCAACTAAGGACCCCTTGACATCATTTGTCAAACCTTCTTTACACCATTACATGTATGGACTAGTATAAGACAAGGACAAAACATTACCTTAATATTGTTAAATTAACCTTAAACCATGTTAATAAGACTTTATAAAGACCATTTGAAGACTATAAAGGCATGTAATGGGCTATGAACAAGTTTGACAAGACATGACAAGAAAGTTTCAACTTATAGGGGTTGACTTTTTGACCTAAGGGGTCAAAAATGGTCAACAATAGTCTCTCAAGTATTGGTTTCCTAGTAAAGGGGATTGCCTATTGCTTACCCTTTTGTGGGTGAAATGGCCTTAGTAGGTTTGATAGTTATTTTTCTAGGTATAAGTTTATTTTCTTTAAGAGGATGTTAATATAGAATTCCATAAACTATAATTACCTGATTGGCATGAATGTATTTAACACACCTATGCACTTTAGATGGTATTGCTCGAAGAGTGTGTATCCAAAGTCTTCCCAATAACATATCAAATATGCTTTTATAAGGGATCATTGAAAAGGTAGTAACCACATGTGTGGGACTGAACTATAAAGGTAAGTTACTCTTTCCAAGAACCTTCTAGGAGGTCCCATCGAATGCTCTAAATGATATGGCAGAGGGATGTAAATCATGATAAGTATAACCCAAGTGCGTAAGTAATGTCATGGTGAAAACATTCTCACTTGCACCATTATAAATCATAACACTATATATGGGTTGTTTGTCAAGGTATGCTCAAATGAATAAAGAATTAAGATCAGATTCATCATCCTTAATCTCACTATCATCAAAATAAATAGAGGGTAACTTAACCATAAGATGTATATACTGTTGACCAATTTTGCCCAATAGGCAAAAATTTTGGTCACCTTCTTCCCCTGCTGTTCAATGCTAGTCATCTTCAGGTTGCACAAGTTCAATGAGTTCAATTCATGGCCTGGTTCAAGTGGTTCAGTGACCTTTGGTTCAAAGGTTCATCTTCAAGTTCAACATCTCGATTCACCAAGCGTTGAACCGTTGAACCATTTTTGGTTCAATGGCTTGGTTCAACGAACATTGTTTAAAGTGGATGGTTCAATCTTTTGGTTCAACGTGGTGGTTCAATTGGAAAAGGAAGTTCATCAGTGCTCAATGGTTGAACCATTGAGCCATTTTTGGTTCAACGGGCTTGGTTCGATGGGCTTGGTTTAGATCAAGAAGTTCATCGTCCTTGGTTCACTAGTCCATCGGTGTGCAATGGTTGAACCCTTGAACCGTTGAACCATTTTTGGTTCAACAGCTTGGTTCAAGGGTATGCCTTTGGCCGAAGGGGAGTCTTCAAGTTCAAAATGCCCTTGCGTAGGGCAGGTGCTTCAACACATAAATTTAAAATCCGGGTAAGTTCAAATTCAAATTTGTTCAAATTGGACTAAGTCCCGAATTTCTTCAGACTTTTTGCCCGAAGGAATTCCTTTGGACAAAAAGTCTGAAGGAATTCAAGCTGCATAGAAAAAGCTAAGAAAAGAGCTGGGTAGAATTTTTGTGGAATTTTTGTCCATCAGAAAATGTCCACGGACAAAAGTCTGTGGAAAATACACAAAGCAAGCGACCCGAGAAAATTGTCTGCGGGAGTCCAAGAAAAGTCAAGGCAAGCAAAGGACCTGCCGAAGGACCCTGAAGGGTAGGTGCCCTTGCAAGGGACTCTCAGTCGAGTGCATGGGAACATTTTTTAAGGTTGAAGGGTCAGCTTCCCTTTGGGAAGGTGATAGAGACAAAGGAAAGAGCACCCACGAAGGGCCAAGGAAGATAAGCCACACAAGAAGCCATATGGACCCGATGACGTTGTGACGGGGACGGTGACAACCTGGAGGACATCAAAGTTAACAAAACAAATTAGCCATTGGTTTTCAAACCAATGATGGTCGTGTCAACGTCAAAGTTAACAAATGAAATGGCCATTTGTTTTGAATTGAGAGAGCGCTAGCCAAGCACCCAGAATGTAGCGACCCACCAGAATGTTTGCCCCAAGGGCCAAAGGAGCCAAAAGAGACAAGAAAGAGAAAAGGACAAAGTGATAGGCATGGAATGAATAGGCAGTCAGTCCAAGTGGCAAGAAGAAGTGCCAATTTGAGAAGTGACTCCAGTAGGTGAAATAGTGGTTGCAATTGATCACTAAAGGATGCGAGTGGCCAGTCGTGTCCCCCTTTTTCTCCATTTCATATTTATGAGTAGAAAAGCTACGTAGGTGCCTTCAAGATGTAGCCTCGGTTAATGAGGAAAACTACGTAGCCATGTTAAAGAACACCTGAAGTCAAAGCAAGGGTCGACACATCATTTACTTTTAGCCAGCCTGCTCTTCCCAATGAAGGGACACATGGGCCACTTGTAAAAAGGAGTGCCAAATGGGCCTCCTTTCTTCTCTTATATATGAAAGACTTGTCATTTGTAAAATATATCTTCCACATTTGTAAGGCGTAGCCCTGGCAAAATTTCCACCTAAATTAATAAACGCAGTTTTTACCTCCATCTTGGATAGACATATCTGAGTATGTCTTGAGTGTTTGTTTTGTGTTCAGTCATTGTTTCTTGATGCTTTCATAGGTTCAACACCAACATACCTATTGTCTACAAGGTGCCATCTCTGTAGCTGACAAGAGAAGAGTAGTATTTAGAAGTATGAAATAAAGGAAATTACTACATAAGTGTGCATCTCACAGCACCTTTGGTGATCTCTATTTTTTGTATTTTCCATTAAAGCCTCCCTGCTAGTTTCTAGCAGCCTAGTCCTTCTACCAACTGTGAAGTGTATGTATGCATTTGTCTAATTTCAAGAGTGGATGTGAGAAGGTTGACTTTATTTTAGTGCATCACCTCTTTAAAGTAGTTTATTTTCCTGCATCTTTCTCCCTTTTCATCCCCCCCATTATATATCTATATATGTATGTGTTAGCACTTGCTAGAACAAACACAATGCATCAAAGGGAGCTAGCCCTTATCTAGAGACTCTCCCCTCTAGCTTCATCGGTCCCACAGGTGAGAGGGGAGTTTTCATAGTTGCGAGGAGAAGGTAGGAGCTCGGCATCCTGCCAAGGGGTGCAATTTCCTGTGTCAATAGTTTTGGCACGCCTAATGGGACCAACTGCGACAGGTTTTGTCCAAAGAGTTGAATTTTTTGGTGTGTTCTTCAACCAACTAGGCTTTGGAGGCTTTGCATCAAACACCAATGGCAACTCTGAGTTGAATCTACTGGTTAAGCAGCCTGGTGCCATTCAAAAATCATTTTTTGTATGTATAATTCTTTTGCACATAATCATGGGTCTTGTGTTCCTTCATATGACTTCGATCAGACTCAAAAAAATTAGAGAATCACCTCAAGCAGCTCTCCTAGTTGCCCTATAGCAATAAGGGAAATGGCACTGGATTTTGAGAGGCAGACAATGGAGATTAACAGACTGGAGGAGTAGTACAAATATCAGTAGGAGCTGATGTATGAAGAGGAGTGTTTGTTTAAGCAAGCACAGGCCTTACAATCCATAGAAGAGGAGCTGGCAAAATGGAGAAATCCATTTTTTCAAGGCAGTCAACCTTGCGCGCCCCTTCTTATTCTGAAAAAAGCCCCCTCTTTTGTGCCAAATCCTTTCTATCATATTGCACTTGCTCACTCCAGCTCATCTGATGCATCTGCTCTCAATCCCATGCACCTAGCTTTCCAACACCAAAGGGAACTAGAACAACCCCCCATAAAGATGAATCTTCTCAACTCCTTAGATTGTGAATCTTCCATTTGGGAGAGTACCACCAGCCAGCTCATCTCTCTCAAAACTGTGCCTACTCAACATGATGATGCTGGTGACCTCCAAGAAAGACTCTTTCAGGATAATCTAGCCAAGCAAACTGAAGATTTAGAGGTTAGAATGAGATTGCTTCTTGAAAGAGAGATAAAACTTTTAGACCTTGTAGAGGAGCCCTGGGACCTTGGAGAAAACAAAGTTGTTGCATGTTCACACAAGCAAAATTCTAATTCTGAGATCCTGAATTGGGGGAAAATAGTAGAATCATGGGGCAAGAAGGAGGAGAAGCAAGGTTTATTTCAAAACCTTGAAGAAGCTAAAGCTGCTCCTGCTCATGATAATGCTAATGACCTCCAAGAAAAGCTCTTCCAAGAAGACCTAGCTAGGAGAATTATAGAGTTGGAATCCAAAGAAAGATTCTTCAGCCAGTGTGATGGATAGTTCAGACCCAATGGCACATTCCATGTCTGAACACACCCCATCTACGCACTTCCAAGAGAAATATCAGGCCACACCTAATATTGATGAAGTGCTGACCAAGTGAAAGAAGGAGAATCATTTGATTCTAGCTCAAGGACTACCTCCTCTTCCACGTGTTTTTCCTACTTCACCCCTTCTCAAGGAGGAACCTATTTTGCAAGAGGTAGGTGAGGAGTAGAAGATCCAATTTGTAGTTCCCCAAGGGGCTATCATGAGTGACAACGAAGATAGATTCATCATTGATGCTTCTTGTGAAGACACCATCGACAATGGAAAAGATGTAGGTCTTGCATATATGCAGATGTTTCAGCAATACGAGGAGGGACAAATGTATGGTAAGCTCTCTTCCCCTCTGTTTGATGAACTTCCTTATTGCTTTGATGAGGAGGATGACTACACTAAAGAGCCTGAGTTGGAGGAGGATTAGGAAGATACCTTTTAACATCTAGAGGTCCTTATCTTTGAGTAGAAAAGGGAGAGGTCTATCTTCCTTAAGGAAAATATTGAAGAAGAGAGTTTCGAACAAAGAGGCGATGTTCTGTGGGATGAATAATTAGTTTGTGATTCCATTTCAGACATCACAATAGTCACCCTTCTTCAAGAAGGCCAAGAGGAGGCAGAGGACGAGTCTGACAGAATCTTCAACGAGGCAGAAGGAAACGAGTTAGACCATGATGTGTTACAAGGGGATTATGCAATCAAAGGGCTAATGGTGATGAGCCAACAGCCATTGATTCCTTGGTGATGAGCACCAATATGAAGGACCAGCATTCAACAGGCCTCCAAGGACAAGAAGAATACATGTATGTTGGAGGCATGTTTGAATCTGATCCACTTGGATTCCAGCTAATGCAGGTGATAGGCAAGAAGAGTAAGTCACCAATTCTTTTTTTCATTCAGCTACTTGCCTGGCACCATAATTCTTCTTGCCAGGAAGGGGACTTAAGAAATTTTCCCTTCGATCTAGGAAGGAGGTGAGAATACCTGGTTAGCTGTATATAGTAGCTTGTTTTCAATTCTTTTCTTGCTTTCCCTAAGTGCAGTTTGCACAAGTAGTGTTTTTTAGCCTTGTGTGTTTCCCTTTGCATGTGGGGTAAAAGCTTCATGATTGATTCTTGGATCTTTGGGGCTATTGCTAACTCTTTCATAGCTACATCTGACTCCATGCCCAATGGACTACAAGGCAACTGGGTTTTAAGCATAGCAGGCATGCTTTCCCTGTGAGTCACCAATTTGTTGACCAATTTTGCCCAATAGGCAAAAATTTTGGTCACCTTCTTCCCCTGCTATTCAATGCTAGTCATCTTTAGGTTGCACAAGTTCAATGAGTTCAATTCATGGCCTGGTTCAAGTGGTTTAACGACCTTTGGTTCAAAGGTTCATCTTTAAGTTCAACATCTCGATTCACCAAGCGTTGAACCGTTGAATCGTTGAACCATTTTTGGTTCAACGAACATGGTTCAATCTTTTGGTTTAATGTGGTAATTTAATCAGCAAAGGAAGTTCATCGATGCTCAATGGTTGAACCATTAAACCGTTGAACCATTTTTGGTTCAACGGGCTTGGTTCGACGGGCTTGGTTCAGAGCAAGAAGTTCATCGGCCTTGGTTCACTAGTCCATCGACGCACAATGGTTGAACCCTTGAACCGTTGAACCATTTTTGGTTCAACGACTTAGTTCAAGGGTATGCCCTTGGCCAAAGGGAGTCTTCATGTTCAAAATGTCATTGCGTAGGGCAGGCACTTTAACACAAAGTTCAAATCTAGGTAATTTCAAATTTAAATTTGTTTAAATTGGACCAAGTCCCGAATTCCTTCAGACTTTTTGCCTGAAGGAATTCCTTTGGACAAAAAGTCTGAAGGAATTCAGGCCGCATATACAAAGCTAAGCAAAGAGCCAAGTAGAATTTCTATAGACTTTTTGTCTGTGGGAAAATGTCTGTAGACAAAAGTCTGTGGAAAATACACAAAGCAAGCGACCCAGGAAAATTGTCTGTGGGAGTCCGGGAAAAGTCAAGGCAACCGAAGGACCCCAAAGGGTAGGTGCCCTTATGAGGGACTCTCAATTGAGTGCAAGGGAACTTTTTCAAAGGCTAAAGGGTCACCTTCCCTTTGGGAAGGTGATAGAGACAAAAGAAAGAGCGCACACAGAGGGCCAAGGAAGGTAAGCTGCAGAAGAAGCCATATGGACCCAATGACATTGTGACGAGAATGGTGACGTCCCAAAGGACATCAAATTTAATAAAACAAATTAGCCATTGGTTTTTAAACCAATGAAAGTTGTGTCAACATCAAAGTTAACAAATGAAATGGCCGTTTGTTTTCAATTGAGAGAGCGCTAGCCAAGCGCCCAGAATGTAGCGACCTGCCAGAATGTTTGCCCCAAGGGCCGCAAGAGCCAAACGAGACAAGAAAGAGAAAAAGACAAAGCAATAGGCATAGAATGAATAGGTAGTTAGTACAAGTGGCAAGAGGAAGCACCAATTTGAGAAGTGACTCCAGCAGGTGAAATTGTGGTTGCAATTGATCACTAAAGGACATGAGTGGCCAGTCGTGTCCCCCTTTTTCTCCATTTCATATTTATGAGCAGACAAGCTACGTAGGTGCCTTCAAGATGTAGCCTTGGTTAATGAGGAAAACTACGCAGCCATGTCAAAGAATGCCTGAAGTCAAAGCAAGGGTCAACACATCATTTACTTTTAGCCAGCCTACTCTTCCCAATGAAGGGACGCATGGGCCACTTGTAAAAAGGAGCTCCAAATAGGCCTCCTTTTTTCTCCTATATATGAAAGACTTGTCATTTTTAAAAGATATCTTCCACATTTATAAGGCTTAGCCCTAGAAAAATTTCCACCTGAATCAATAAATGTAGTTTTTACCTCCATCTTGGATAGACATATTCGAGTATGTCTTGAGTGTTTGTTTTGTGTTCAGTCATTATTTCTTGATGCTTTCACAGGTTCAACACCAGCATACCTATTGTCTATAAGGTGCCATCTTTGTAGCTGACAAGAGAAGAGCAGTATTTGGAAGTGTGAAATAGAGGAAATTACTACATAAGTGTGCATCTCACAACACCTTTGGTGATCTTTATTTTCTATATTTTCCATTAAAGCCTCCCTGCTAGTTTTTAGCAACCTGGTCCTTCTGCCAAGTGTGAAGTGTATGTATGCATTTTTCTAATTTCAAGAGTGGATGTGAGAAGGTTGACTTTATTTTAGTGCATCACCACTTTAGAGTAGTTAGTTTTCCTACATCTTTCTCCCTTTTCATCCCCCCCCATTATATATCTATATATATGTATGTGTTAGCACTTGCTAGAACAAACACGATGCATCAAAGGGAGCTAGCCCTTATCTAGAGACTCTCCCCTCCAGCTTCACCAGTCCCACAGGTGAGAGGGGAGTTTTCATAGTTGCGAGGAGAAGGCACGAGCTCGGCCTCCTACTAAGGGGTGTAATTTCTTGCGTCAACATATACCATGTGTAAGTACTGAATAATCCCATATAGTGGGTGTCCATAATGTGATGGAGGAGGTTGTGCATTATATGTCATTTTCACTTTTGGTTCTTTCTTATAATGGTCTTCCAAAGGATTGCTAAATATATTTTATCATCAGGTTATGAGTTTGATTCCTTTAGAGGATGCTTAAATATAAATGTTTGGTCATCGATAAGATCTTGGATCTCGTGCCTCAAGGTAAAGCATTTACTTATATAATTTTTTGGTCCTTGATTATAGTCATAATAAGCATCTTCATCATATCCTTTCAGTATAAGTCAACTCATATCAACATCGATAGCATGAGGGGGAGATATAAGCTATATATACACCATAATTGGTTAAACAACCACAAGTACTATGTCATTTGTTGATCTTTCACATGAAGGTATTAGTGATGAATGTATCTCTTATTTGTATGGTCATTTGATGTCTTTCAATATTTATTATGACTTATTTTCCCTATTTGTTTCACCTTTGATGGTCCTAAGTCATCCCCTCTCAATCGCAGGGACCCCTAGTTTGTTCTACCTGATCTTTGCTCTATTTTGGGACCTTAGGACACTAGCACCCTTATCTGGATAGTAGCGCCATTGGTTTTAGTGTCCACTTTTGATGCTAGTGTCCAATGATCATTCTCTTTTGTGTTTTGGGTCCTAACCCTCCCTTAAGCCTTTTCTTATGTTTTTATCCCTCTTTTGCATCTTATTTGGCTAACGAGCAAGGGTATTACATTCAAATCAAAGTTACTTCTATATAAAGAGCCTCACAATGCACTTACATCTAGAACTTACTATCTCAGTACATAATTACATAAAATTAGTCAATAGTACAACTCAACACACTTATTATTACTCAGTTATTACATCTAGACTGACATGTTTGATCAAACAAGGGCCTAAGTGAAAGTCATTCTAACATATTATGTGTGTTGAATATGCATGTTCCCTAAGGGATAAATGCATGTGATCTAAGACCCATAGCATTGGGGTTAATATATGTAGTGGTCAAGACAACAAGGGTTTTGTCCCACATCATCATAATATCCCACAACCCATTTTTTCCCTTTCTTTTGCATTTGATCTAGTTGTTTCATGTGTGCAAGTGTTCATTAGGGTTTTGAAAGAGATCCATGCAAAATAATGATAGATGAACTTTTAGGAGTCATAGAATCACATACAGGTCTAGCAAATCCTCTCACAACATCTCTAAAATTTTTAGGCAGCTCTTCTACAGATTGACACTAGCACCATAATTGGACACTAGTGCCATTTACGATACTATCCTTGTAAAGGCGTTATTATCTGAAGCATGGTTTCAACTACAGTCCTAGAATGAAAGATGCTCGATTGATCTTCAACCCTATTCTAGCCTCCTAATTTATAGAAATGCCTATTTTTCTCTAGATAAGTACACTTTCTTACCATCTTTTTTATTTTGGGAAAAACTTGACAAATTAACTATCTCCTATATTTATGTAAAGTTATTACTATACTCAAACCTTTAATAACCTAGAATTTACATTTACTAAGTTTTGAATAGTTAAAACATTTGGTGAACCCAACTTACTTTGAATATTACTTAAAACCCTAGTATAGCCTAGGGTTTACTTTCTTCATTTCTTGTGCACTAAATTAGGGTTACAAACTTCTATTTTTTCCTAATTTTTGGCATAACCTAACTAATCCAAATCAATCCTATATTAGGGTTTCATTAATTTAATATAATTTTAATTTTTCCAAATAACCCTCATCAAACCTTAAATCCACATACTAGGTCCCTATACATCCAAATACTAGCCTTTAGGGTTTCAAGTACAAGCTTGAGTTTTTATAGACATTGGCTGAATATTTCCCATAATTGCACATATACCTATGTTAGATTACATTCTACCTATTGTGTGTTTTTTCTTCATTATTTACATTGTCTTCTTTGGCAAGTTTAAAATTACATCTAAGAAGCCTCTTACCCCTCACCCAGTTGATGAATCTACAATTTTTTCTCATAATTATAATAATGAATGGACAAATTTTCAACATTGCACATTAGCACATGATATGATTTCATTTATAATGATGATGATTATTATTTTTGTAATTATGGATATGAGGATTACTATTAACATGACAATGAAAGTGTTGATGAGGTTATACTAGATGCATTTTCTTCTCTTTTCTCTTCCTCTTCTCCTACATCTCAAAATCAAACTAACAATTAAATGCCAAAAGAACCTCTTATTGGTAGTTCTTTCTTCCAATGTGATCCTAGCTTTTTAGCCATTTTCGCTAACTCCTTATTCAAACTAAAATAATATATGCAATAAATGAAATATACTTTCACATGATTCAATCAATATATAAAATAGTAATGCATCTTATTTACCCTTCTCAGTTAACTTTGAAAAATCATGTACAAATGATATTACACCTTTTACCAATGCACAAACTAAAGTAGTCAAAATTATTTTATCACCTGCTTTTACATTCCAAGCTCAACACAATGATTCTTTGAAAAAATTTGATAATGCAAATGTTTCTAATCTTCTCCTACATGTCATAATATGCCAAATGAAAACATTATTACTACTTTTTATACCCTCAAACTCTAAGATTGAAAGTAATAATCATATATACACTCCACACATAGCTAGTGAAGACATGCATTACATTACACCCACACATGATCATTTATTACATAGTAATGAAAATTTAAAATATTCTCCTACTCTCTCTCTCTTAGTGAGCATGTGAATGATAGTTCTTCTACTCTTACTTCTACAAGTGAATTAAACTTTATTTTTTATGAACTTTGGAATAATGATGATTACTATGATTCTGGTGAAGAAGACATTGAGTCTAAACCTTCTAGTTCTCTCCCTACTTCACCCATCTCTCATGTTTAAATTGATGCTAGTTTAAAGGCTAAAACACACACACACACACTTATTCTTATGTTCATAGTTTATATAACTTACATACATATGATGATAATGTATCTTCTAGTAAATTAGCATGTGATACTTGTTTATAAATTAGTGAAAAAAGAGATACCAATGAATTTCCCTCAACCCCCCTTACTAAAGTAGAACCTATTTCTTATCCTAACTTACATGGGGGTGTTAGCTTATTTCCCTCTAACCAGGTCTAAGTTATTACCCATCCAAAGGTTACGGTGAGCAAACCTAGTACCATTTTATGATGTAGTGTACCAATGGCTAAGATTAATAATAAGATTCAATAATTAAATGAACCCCTTAAAAATGTTCATATACCTTCACAAGAGGTAATCTACTTGATGCATGTTGTGGGTGTTTTACAACAAGTACACCATCTCACATTGGAAAGTAAAACATATCACTCGTGAGAGGCTTCAAATTCCATCCATAATAATCCCATCATGTGTAGAATTTTCAATGTAATACTACCATCAAAGTTATAGATACTGGTTTTACCAAAGTTTGATGGACACAAAGATCCATACATACATTTTGAAGCTTACAAGAAAGCTATGACACATGTCACTAGTAGTTTTATTCTCTTACAGTTATTTCTTAGGACTCTAAAGGGTCAGGCAATATAGTGGTTTCATCATTCACTCCCTATTGGTTCACTATACACATATGATGAGTTATAAGAGGTCTTTCTCATGCATTATATTTAGAATAAGGGACCTCGAGTCACATATGAGAGGTTGCCTTTTGTAGTCATATAAAAATGCAAAATTGGTAACTTGAGTGTGGATAATGACACCCAACCCATAGTTCCCTCTTGATTGCTCCCATCACTCCTCTAGGCACCTTTTCATTGATTCCCAGTCATCTATAGGCTTTCAAGATCTCATTCAAGCTTAGTCAGGACCCTTTTTCCATGTTTATTCCATCCCCCAAGTCCCATACCCTCAAGACCATAGTGCCTAACTTGGAATATAGCATTGGACCCTAAGGTGTCCCCTTTTCAGTGATCATGTCCAATCATATTTTGAGCCCAGATTACCATTTTCCCTTATTCTTCCTTTTCATGGTCTCAACCTAGCATGATTGCATTTAACCCATGACCAATATATCCCTATAAAATCCCATTCAAAGATCATTTGGAAAGGGTTGGAAAATATCACAAATCAAGCAAGAATACAAGAAAGACTACTCAAGCACATTTCCTTATTCTCTACATACAGCCATCCAATACTATTTCTAGCTTATTTGAATCCTTACATCAGTCCCTAGTTATCTCAAGCACACCCAATTTATAATTTCCTTACATTCTCATATCACAATTACACCAATCACTTTCAAAGGGAGAACTACATATGGCTTGATCCCTCTTCAGAGTATTGGTATGTAGGTAGTGTGCCCACATAAGGGGTGTGGATCCACGTCCAATGAATCTTACACACACTGAACCCCCCTCTTGTTATAAATTAATAAAAGTAAAATGGAAGATAGGGTTTACAGAGAAAATTTTCTCTACAAGGAGCTCTATAGACTTATGGCTACCAAAACTTTAGAGACAGGGTCACATGATCCTACCAAATAAAACCCAAAAAGCTCAGATCTTCAGGACAATAGTGCCAAATAAGGACTAAAACATTGGTGTCACTCCTATCCACTTTTGATGCTCTTATCTAATAAAAAAATGAAAGTCAGAATCTTGTTTGTGATAGTGTCCCAGGATCACACAGTGAATATCAGATCTTGTCTCAGTCAGATCAGCATAGTCTAAGCTAAGTCTTATTTTTCCCCCTTATTACTATCTTTAGAAAATCTCTAATTACCAATAGATTTCACAAATTAGTAGCTTATTTAACACATATTATCTATTAATTTATCAATCCAAACCCTTTAACTAAATTAGGAATAAAACACCAATTATTCCCAAAAATTATTAAAACACCTTCACTACACCAAAGCTAGTCAAAAATAGTAAATGAATGCATCTATGATTCAAAACATGTATGCATTAATCAATCTACCAATCGATAGATTTAAAACTATAGTACATTTTTTATAGAGGCCTCATTCTTCCTCTTTAGGATAAATTTCTATATGAGACATCTAAATCATTCATATATCTATGTTACACAGCTTTGGGATTAGAAAAAAAATTGGGACTAAGTGAGACACATTTAGAGGCAGATTTGTTTGAAGATTTCTGATAGCATTTAATCTAGTATAGGAACACACTACAACTATGCTTACGAAACAAGTGAAACAAAAACAACCAATTAAGATACTCAACAAGGGCAAAGAGCCACTTCATAGACCACCTCCTATAGTGAGTAGAGAATAGGACACCAATAGAGTGGCTATACAACTTTCAAACAAAAATAGGCCTCATTATATATTACTTACATTATTAGACAAGGAGATGATCACACTTCCTTCTACTCATCACCATCCAACACACTGTCTGCATAGGATACAAAATAAACCATATTACAATTTTCATATGATAAATGGACATTTGGACAACAACTATTATGCACTATGAGATTGTATTAACTAGTATGTCAACAAAGGCATTATAACATTTGCATAGGGGCATCAAGATCTTAGTCTCCATAATATCTTAGATCACACTCCTTTATGACTGAGTTATCCCATGACGTTCTTCGCAAAGAGCTATTGGTTACTCATCGTATGAGCTATGTGGTTTCTAGGACACCTACTTATGAGAGATCTTGTGCACCATAGAGTCAATAGAGATGGTAAAAAATTCATAAAGATCCACCTACTTATAACAACATGATAAAAAAAATGGAAATCAATTTAATCCCCAATTATGGTTCAACATCTAATTCATATATATGCCAGAGACCACATAAATTAGGACACAGTTCAACAACCGATTAAGATGTTTGCCAGAGATCACAGAAAGAAGAACATAGTTTAACAACCGATTAAAATATTTGCTAGAGATTATAAAAATTAGAACATAGTTTAATAGTCAATTAAGATATTTACTAGAGATCATAGAAAGTAAAAAATAGTTCAACATCTAATCAAGATATTTACAAGAGATCACAGAGATCATATCATAGTTTTAGTACGATAGTTGATTAAGATATTTGCTATAGAGTCTACATGCATAACTACTAGCAGTGTACCACGAGTAATATCCATTCTAGAATCTACTTCTACACCAGCACAACATGAGTAGTATAGTCACTTGTTCACCATGTCATTTGGGTTCAGATAGTTCATACTATAGTTACATGATCTACACTCATATATCCTACTAATATTCCTAATCTACCATACATGTTTACTTAAACATTCATAAACTGATAAACAATCTATTACAATTACTTAGACACATAACATATTTCCATATCACCATTTAAGTCAATGAATATAATTAAACACATATGAAAATGCATGATGCCACAAATCAGGATACCAATATACATGATACCCATATAGTAACAAACATACATATATATTTATAACTTGATATATAGTTTTAGTACAATAATACAAGTCACTCAATAATTTGGGCTTGGTCACCAGGACTAGCCTCCTTGCTCTCACTCTCTAATACATCCATAATGGATTTAGAGACTCCACTACCCCTCTGAGACCTTGATCGAGACCTGCATCTACTCTCTCTCTCCCCCATAACACTGCCAACTCAAGCAACACCTCCACATGCTCTCACTATAGACATATATAGTCATCCACTATCTTGATACCTTCCCCACCCAGATCAACAAGTCTGGGCATAACTCATCTTTATAACTCTGCACATGTCTCATCCCTATTAGTAACCACTTGCTTATATGTCACAGTAGCAATGGTTGCTTGATCAAACAAGTGAGCATGGATGTCAACAGCATGTGTGGCCCTCTCCACTACTCCATTGTTCATGACATAATCAAGGATATGCCATGTCAATACTTAGAGCATATATTCAATGGTAGTCTCCCAATACTCGTCATCACCTAGACCTACACATATGAACATAATACATCAAATACCTACCCAAGTAAATAAGCAACAAAGTAAACAGAACATACAAATATATAATGGCAACCTACCCTCAATGGCCCTAAGGGGTTTGACATCCTACACATCTTCCCCACTTCTTAATAATAGTGGTTTCCATATATGATCCTTCCACAATGCTACGTAAGAATTGGTCATTTCTATACCATCCATATCTAGTATATCAAGCACTAGATCCAATTTTATCAATAGAATCATAACTAACTTTATAGTTGATGGTCTGGACCTACTCCCTGGCCTCACTAGAGCCTGAGAACTCTTTAACCACACTAATGTTGTCGGTGGCACATCATGAATAACACCAAACTATCATGTCACTTGCTCATACTAAAACCTCTCAAATACATTGACCCAATAGTCATGAAACTAGTAACTCACTTGTACTTATCTCAGCTGAGCACCATCCTTAATCTATCACTTGTATTTTCTATTAGGTCTCTAGATAATATCTCTAACCATCAACCTATCCAATACCTATCAATACTGCATCGTGCTCCTCTTGAGCACATGGGTTATACCAGTTTACCTCTCTATAAATGCCTAGGGGTGAACCTAATCACTTCATCAAGGCAATGCTAATCTACTCACTACTATATGCTCATAAGACTAATAATGTATAAGACCCAATACCACTTACACACATCACCTGAGTGAAGTAGAATAAATCCTGATATAAGTGGGCTAGCATAGTGTGACACCATGAGTATATGGTGTCGTGATCCTATATATCCTATACTACCCCATGCATCCTATACAAGATAGATACCTCACTTCCATCCATAACAACAAATGAAGCTAGTAGAACTGCTATTTTTTTTTTCAACTACAGAACATTTGATCTATAATAATCAATGACAATAATACAACACTATTACTCCCTACCTAATGATTCCCCATGGGAATCATTAAAAAATACCTCACAACCCACTCTATAGCTCGATCACCACTGGCCTCCTATAACACTACCCTATGACCAGTAATCATAAATTTTAATATCCTATAAACATTCTCCAATGTGATAGTCATCTCCCTAGTAGGTAATCAAAATAGACTTGTATCCACATTCCACCTCTCACACAATGTTGTTATCATATGTTTATTCTAGGGCACTAGAGCCAATGATGCCATGTGGCCCAAACGGGCTCTATCTACCACAACCTTCTCCTCATTTGTCAAGGGCAACCCCATAAAGATTCCATCATTTAGCCACTCCAAAACTCTCCCATATGCTTATCCACTTACAAAAAATAGCCAAATCCAACATTAACATCATGGAATATCAGATAAAAATATAACAACAATCATAAAACACCAATCAGAAGCAATAAGCACCAAAACATGGCCTAGTGGACACTATCACTGCATATGGGATAATAGTGCTAGACAGTAGCGCCCTACCTAAGACACTAGCGCCATGTCCTGGGCACTATTATCATTCTCAAGATAATAACACCATATTTCTCAAAATATCCCTAAAGTACCAAATTTTCACTAAAAATGATAGAAAACATACCAAATATGTCAAAAGTAGGGAAAAATGATAGATCCCTTATCAGGGTAACCTCCTCCCCAGCCTGGATAAGTACCTCCACCTCTTCATACTGAGTCGCATTCTCTCCTCATCTCCTCAAAATGATTTCTAACTCAAAATAAATAATCACTATCAAGTCAAATGGCTCAAATGAGTTGTAAAACTAATCAACCAACCTATATAAGCCACATTTTACAAATGCCACCTTACTAAGGTTGACCTTATGCACTAATTTTTCCAACTAATACCAATTTCTTCCAAACATGATATCTAGAGAATTGTAGCTCCGATTTATGATCCATTTTTTGTGCATGGGACTTGACCCTGATTTACTTTGCTCTATATTAGTTTCACTAATATCTTGTTAAAATTATCCATAAAATGACAAAACTTATGTTTATCTAACAAATTAAATATATAACAAACGTTTATCCTGCTATTGATTTAAAAATTCAACTCCATTATAATCGATAAATTATTTAAACTTAAAAACAACATTACCACAACCAACTATCATTAACACACCAACCAATATCAATTTTGGTTTCACACCCTTACCATAATTTTTGCTCTCTAACCAAAAGGGGGGTATATACACAATATTTATACAGACACACAGGTTAGTTCAAATATAAGAGTTTACTCAAATATACAAATTTCAGATATATAGGTTTACTTAGATATACAAATATTCAAACACAGGTTTATTTGAATATACATATATTTAGAGACATATATATATATATATATATATATTTAGATACATAGGTTTACTCAAATATATAGATATTTAGATACATTAGTTTACTCAGGTATACATATATTTAGATACACAAGTTTACTCAAATATACAAATATTCAGACACACAACTTTACTGAACTGTACAGATATAAAGTTATGTAGTTTAATTTAGATTTATAGGGTATAATGTTCTCGTCAAATATGGGTTCAAATATACAATAAAATTACTTAGATTTCAAGTTTAGGGACATGATGCAGGGCACATATCATCGACCCTATAGGGATATACTAGATTGTATACATGGAATGGCGAGTTATACCATTCTCTAGGTTTAGATTGTCATGTTACACTCATATTGCCATTAAGATGTCACAAGATTCACCAATTTAGGTCACATGACCATCTATAATGGTTGATCCATAGCCTTTCACCAGACCCAAATTATGCAGGCCAAGTGACATTTTGACCTCCAATTTTAGATTACATTCCCAGACTCAGTCTAGATATCAGAGTAGGGGAAAGTAGGGCTTATTTATCCACATTTTTAGATTATATACTCAGATTTAATCTAGATATTAGAGTGGGAGCAAGTAGGCCTTATTTCTCCACATGTTTAGATTACATACTCAGATTTAGTCCATATATTAGAGTAGGGGTAAGTAAACCTTGTTTATCCACATTTTCATATTACATTCTCAAATTCAATCTAGATATTAGAGTGGGGGCAAGTAGACCTTGTTTCTTCACATTTTTAGATTACATACTCAGATTCAGTCTAGATATTAAAGTAGGAGCAAGTAGACCTTGTTTCTCCATATTTTTAGATTACATACTCATAGTTAGCTTAAATATCATAATGGGGGCAAACATGCCTTATTTCTCCATATTTTTCGATTACATTATCAGATTTAGTCTAGATATCAGGGTGGGAAAAAATAGGGTTTTATTCCTCACAATTTAGTTTACTATTCAAATTTAATATAGGGGGCACCCACATTATGTATTTCTTCTTCACATATTATTGACGCAGTGGATTGCACCTAGGGCAGGAGGCCGAGCTCTTGCCATCCACACGTCAAAATGGAAACTCCCCTCTTGCCTGTGGGACTGGCAAAGTTGGAGGGGAGAGTCTCTAGGTAAGGGCTAGCTCCCTTTGATGCATTTGAATTGTTCTAATAAGTGCTAATACATATATATAGATATATAATGGGGGGGTGAAAAGGGAGAAGGATTATAGGAAAACAAAACTACTCTAAAACAGGTGATGCACCAAATGATTTGACCTACTCACACTCACACTTAAAGCCAGACAAACACATACATACACTCCAAACTGGCAGAAGGACCAGGCTGCAGGAAACTTAACAGGGAGGCTTTAATGGAATACATAGAAAATAGGGACTCACCATAGGTGCTGTGAAAGGGCACATTGTATAGTAGCTTCTCTCTGTCTTTGCACTTCCAGGGAGAGCTCTCCTTGTCACCTACAGGAATGGCACCTTATAGACACTAAGTATGTTGGTGTTAAACATGTGGAAGCATTAAGAAGCAATGACTAAACATAGAACTAACACTTAGACACACATAGAGATATCTAACCTGAATAGAGGTAAAAATGAGTTTATTGATTTCAGGTGAAAATTTTCCAGGGCTTTACCTTACAAATGTGAAAGATCCTTTTCCAAATGACAAGTCTACAATATATAGAGGAAGGAAAAGAGGCCTTTTGGTGCCCTTTTTAGAAATGACCCATGTGCGCTCCAATTATTGGGAAGAAAAAGCTGCTTAAACATCAATGAGAAATTATGACCCACACCGCTTGTCTGCTTGCAAGACCATTCCCTCAAGGCGATTACGCAGTTTATCTGCTCATTAATGTGAAATGAAGAAAAATGGGTCACACCGTTAGTCATTTGCACCTCCTAATAATCAATTCATAAACACTATATCATCTACTAGAGTAACTTCTTAAAATGGTGCCTCCCTTCGCCACTTGGACTATCTGCCTATTCCTACACTTGGCACTTTTCTCTCTTTGTTCTCTAGGCTCTTTGTCTTCTTCCTACTTTGTCTCTTCCTGCTCCTTCAGCCCTCAGGGCAATCTTTTGGCAGGCCGCTACATTCCTTGGGATCTTTCCATGGTTGGCATGCAAGCATTTTAAAAACCAATGGCTATTTCACCACTTTAAATTTGATGTCCGCGCACCCATCATCATTTGAAAAACAATAGCTAATCAATCTCCTTGAAATTGATGGCTTTTGGGATGTCACCATCCTTTGCAAATTCCTTCAGGTCTTTTTCTGTGGGCTTTTTGTGCAGATGATTTTCTTGCAGACAAAAAGTCCATGAGAATTATCCCAGTCGCTTGTTATCCCTTCAGGTCCTTTGGCTACAGTTTTCCTAAATTCCTTCAAACTTTTTTGTCTGAAGGAATTCCTTAAGCCAAAAAGTTTGAAAGAATTCTGAGCCTTAAGACTTTATGTGCATTCCTTGAAGACCTTTGGTTGTCTTCAAAGCGCTCCCTACCCACCGTAAGGGCATCTGAACCCAAAACTACCCTCTACAAGGGCACTCATCCTTTAGCCTTTTGAGATGCTCCTTTGAACCACCCGACTGAACTAAGCCATTGACCGACTGATTGAACAAAAAATGGTTCAATGGTTCAACACTATGTGCCACTCCTTTGTTGATTCGAGCCTTTGAACCTTTCGCAATGAACCAAGGCATTGAACCCATTGATTAAACCAAGCGTTGAACCCATCGATTAAACCAAGCATTAAACCAACTAATTAAACCCGCTAATTGAACCAAGCGATGAACCCGTCGATTGAGCCAAAGCGTTGAACCCGCCGATTGAACCAAATGATGAACCCGCTGATTGAACCCGCTAATTAAACCAAGCGATGAACCCGGTTCAACAGTTCAAAGGTGCTAACTCCTAGAAAGATTATGTCGTTGAACCATTCTTCCAACCTTAAGGAAAAGTGTCTCTGAACCATTTTATCTCTCTTTCCCTATGAATTTATTCAAGCAAGAGTCTGAAGAAGCTTTGTAAAACCTTACACTCTTCGAACTAGTTCTTCATCTGTCAAAAGATTATACATGCAAAGTTCATAGAAAAACTCACTACTGAGTTCGTAGAAAAAAAAGCCCTGTTGAGTCTGTAGAAAATCAAGCCATATAAAGTCCATAGAAATAGACCTGTAGAGTCCGTAGAAATAGACCTACAGAGTTCATAGAAATAGACTTACATAGTCTGTAGAAATAGACCTACAGAGCCCATAGAAATAGACCTGTAGAGTCCATACAAATAGACTTGCAGAGTCCATAGAAAATTCCTAGACTTGTGCAAAATCAAAAAATGAATTGGCCTAAAACAACAGAGGAAAAAGGGGACCGATTTTTGACCTGTTAGACCAAAAATGGTCAACAAATTGGTGACTCCCAAGGGAAGCATGCCTGCTATGCTTAGAAGCCAGTTGCCTCAAAATCCATTGGGCACGAGGTTAGATGCAGCTTGAACAAAGTTAGCAACAGCCCCAATAGATCCAAGAATTAAACATGAACCTTTTACCCCACACACAAAGGAAAACACACAAGGCTAAAAACACTACTTGTGCAAATTGCACTTAGGGAAAGCAGGAAAAGAAAACTGAAAGCAAACTACTATATACAACTAACCAGGAACATATGCTTCCCTCCTAAATCAAAGGGAAAACTTCTTAAGTCTCCTTCCTGGCAAGGAGACTCATGGTGCCAGACAAGTGGCTGAATGAAATGGAGAGTTGGTGACCCACTCCTCTTGCCTGCCACCTGGGTTGGCTTGTATCTGAGTGGATCAGATTCAAACATGCTTCCAACATATATGTACTCTGTTTGTTCTTGGAAGCTTGCCTTCTGTTGGTTCTTCATGCTAGTGTATCCCATAAAGAAATTAATTGTTGTTGGCTCATCACCATAAGCCCCTTGATATGCATCATTGACTGGATTGTTCTCTTCTGCCTCATGCTCGGGTTCCATGGTATGACCATCCTCCTTGACGATTTCAAAGAAAGTATCTTCAGATTCACCAACCTCTTGAAGGGATAAGTATGAAAGCCTTCAGCCCCTTTGCATACTTATTTGAGTCCCAATGTTGCCTTCTCCATTCTTAGCTAGCTCATAACCCCCTTGAAGAATAGTGTAACCTGCCCCAATGACTTCAAACAAAAAATTCAAAGCATGGTAAAGAAAGTGTCCATGCCCCTCTGCAACATCTTGAAAAATGAGAAAAGGGGTAGAAATCACTTCTTCATTGTCAAAGATAGAGGCAAAAGCTTGTGACTTGTCTTCTTGTTCATCAAAGGGAGTACCTATGGTGATCTCCTCCTCATCCACCCTCATGAAGTCTCCCTAATTAGTCATGAACTGAGCATACTCCTCTTCACTTACTTCCTTCAAGACAGGTTCCTCCTCGAGAAGGGGTAAAGTGGAAGGCTGACGGATGAACTCATGTGGAAGAGGAGGTAGTCCTTGAGCTAGAATCGAATGATTCTCCTCTTTCCATTTGGTTAGCACTTCATCTATATCAGGTGTGGCCTGATAGCTCTCTTGGAGATGCGTAGGTGGGGTGTGTTCAGACATGGAATGTGCCTTTGGGTCTGAACCATCCATCACACACTGGCTAAGGAATCTCTCTCTGGATTCCAACTCTACAATCTATCTATCTATATCCTCTTGGAAGAGCCTTTCTTGGAGGTCACAATTATCATCAGGAACAGGAGTAGCCTCATCTTCTTTAAGGTTTTGAGCAAACCCTTTCTCCTCCTCTTCCTTTCTGCCCCAAGATTCCACTGTTTGCTTCTAACTCATGATCTTGGGATTGGAATCTTGCTCCTGTGAATAGGCAGCAACTTTATCCTCTTCAAGGTCCTGAGCTGGTTCATGATGTTCCTTCTTCCATCTTGGAATTTGGAGATCATGTTGAAAGACTTGAGGAGGTTGGGGAAGATTTGGGAGGGTCTGCTCATGTACAGGAAGAGTTGTCTGAAAAGAGGCATGCTAAAAATCTAGGTGTACAGGATTAAAGGCAGGATTGATTGATGCATCGGATGAGTCAAAATGAGCAAGTGCCATCTGATAGAAAGGATTTGGCACACAAGAGAGAGTTTTTTCTAGAATAGGGGGGTAGACCTTGGGCCAAATTTTCTTGATTTTTGCCCCTCCAATTTACCAAAACTTCATCAATATTGAAATTAGCTTGTGGATTGGTGGAAGGGGTGTCTTTTGGTGTCAGCTCCTCTACAAGGTCTAAAAACTCCATCTCTCTTTCTCTAAGTAGTCTCATCTTAGCCTCTAATTCATCAATCTGCTTAGCTAGATTATCCTCATTTTGTACCTCTTGGAGCTCATAGGAATCATTATAGAGATGGGGAGTGCATGAAGGTTGCCATGAAATGTAAGAAGTTTCTTGAGGAAGGGTGGGAGGGACTTAAAAAGGACTAACCTCATTTTGTATCTCACACTCTTGGACAATGTCTTTCTCCTCCTTGTTGTTCCATGACTCAACCACTTTATTCCAACTCAAGATATTTAGACTGGGCATCTCCTTTTGGGGTGATGGGGCCACAATGTGAGAGGGAAGTGAGGGTTTGGATTCTACTTCCCTTGCTACCAAAATAGACTGTTGCATTTGAAGATTTGCCAATTTGATCTATCTATCAAGATTAGCCTGAAACACAAGTTTTATTGTTTCGAAACTCTCCTCAACGTGATTGGGGAAAGGACTTTGACAAGCTTGACTTGGCTCATAAGTAGGGGTTGTATATGACTGATATGATACTTTGGGTAGCGAGTATGCAAGTTGATAGACTTGGTAAGGCTGCCTCTCATAAATACTCAGCTTCTCTTCCAAAGATGCAATCATACCACTCACATCCAGCATTTCACTTGTAAGCCTTTGCCAATTGGTTCTTTCAATAGGATCCCATTCACTCTTAATCTGATCCAGTGCATTTCTCACGTGATGGATGACATGATCAAGAATTTTTTGGCCACATCCCCTTCTGGTGTCAAGATCTATTACATATTTTTTGTATCCCAGCAATGCTCATTTGAAGGTGGAAACAGGTTGATTGACAAAGAGACTGGGTTGAGTAGGAGAAGTGACACATTGAGAAGACTAGGCATAAGGTTGATATAGCTTATGATAGGGTTGGGGCTAGTCATATTAGACCTGATAAGGATCAACATAAGGTTGGTAAGGATCATACCCAGATTGGGCAAGGAAAATAGGGTCCGTGGCCCTGAACGATGGATTTATACATACCAAAATATTATTTCTTGATGGCACCAGAAACTGCTTAACCAATTGATTTAACTCAGAGTTGCCATTGGTGTTGATGCAAAATCCTCCAAAGGCTAGTTGGTTGAAGAACACACCAAAAATTCTTCAACTCTGTGGACACAACTTGTCCTAATTGATCCCATTGGGCATGCCAAAAACTGTTGACGCAGTGGATTGCACCTAAGGCAGGAAGCTGAGCTCCTACCTTCCACACATAAAAATGGAAACTCCCCTCTCACCTGTGGGACTGGCGAAGCCAGAGGGGAGAGTCTCTAGGTAAGGGCTAACTCCCTTTGATGAATCTGAGTTGTTCTAATAAGTGCTAATATAGATATATAGATATATAATGGGGGGGTGAAAAGGGAGAAGGATTACAGGAAAACAAAACTACTCTAAAATAGGTGATGCACCAAATGATTTGACCTACTCACACTCACACTTGAAGCCAGATAAACACATACGTACACTTCAAATTTTCAGAAGGACTAGGCTACAGGAAACTTAACAGGGAGGCTTTAATGGAATACATAGAAAATAGGGACTCACCATAGGTGCTGTGAAAGGGCACACTATATAGTAGCTTCTCTCTGTCTCTGTGCTTCCAGGGAGAGCTCTCCTTGTCACTTACAAGAATGGCACCTTATAGACACCATATATGTTGGTGTTAAACCTGTGGAAACATTAAGAAGTAATGACTAAACACAGAACTAACACTTAGACACACACACAGAGATATCTAACCCGAATAGAGGTAAAAATGCATTTATTGATTTCAAGTGAAAATTTGCCAGGGCTTCACCTTACAAATGTGAAAGATCCTTTTCCAAATGACAAGTCTACAATATATAGAAGAAGGAAAAGAGGCCTTTTGGTGCCCTTTTTACAAATGACCCATGTGCGCTCTGATCATTGGGAAGAGCAAGCCGCTTAAACATCAATGAGAAATTATGAGCCACACTACTTGTCTGCTTACAAGACCACTCCCTCAAGGTGATTACATAGTTTGCCTACTCATTAATGTGAAATGAAGAAAAATGGGTCACACCGTTAGCCGTTTGCATCTCCTAATAATCAATTTTTAGACACTGTATCATCTACTGGAGTAACTTCTTGAAACGGTGCCTCCCTTCACCACTTGGACTATCTACCTATTCCTACACTTGGCACTTTTCTCTCTTTTTTCTCTAGGCTCTTTGTCTTCTTCTTGCTTTGTCTCTTCTTGCTCCTTTAGCCCTCAGGGTGATCTTTTGGTGGGCCACTGTATTCCTTGGGCTCTTTTCATGGTTGGCGTGCAAGCATTTTAAAAACCAATGGCTATTTCACCGCTTTAAATTTGACATCCGCACACTTGTCATCATTTGAAAAACAACAACTAATCGGTCTCCTTAAAATTGATGGCTTTCGGGACGTCACCATCCTTTGCAAATTCCTTCGGGTTTTTTTATACAAGCTTTTTGCATGGACAATTTTCCCCTAGAATTGTCTTGGTCACTTGTTATCCCTTCGAGTCCTTTGGCTGCAGTTTCCCTGAATTCCTTCAAACTTTTTTGTCTGAAGGAATTCCTTCAGACAAAAAGTCTAAAAGAATTCTGAGCCTTAAGACTTTCTACGTGTTCCTTGAAGACCTTCAACTGTCTTCGAAGTGCTCCCTGCCCTCCGCAAGGGCTTCTGAACCCAAAACTGCCCTCCGTAAGGGCACTCATCCTTTAGCCTTTTGGGACACTCCTTTGAACCGCTCAACCAAACTAAGATGTTGAACTAACTGATTGAACAAAAAATGGTTCAACGGTTCAATGGTTCAACACTACACGCCACTCTTTTGTTGAACTGAGCCTTTAAACCTTCCATATTGAACCAAGTGATTGAACCAAGGCGTTGAACCCATCGATTGAACCAAGCGTTGAACCCACCGATTGAACCAAGCATTGAACCCACTGATTAAACCAAGTGATGAACCAACTGATTGAACTAAAGCGTTAAACCCATCGATTGAACCAAGTGATGAACCCGTTGATTGAACCAAGTGATGAACCCGCTGATTAAACCAAGCAATGAACCCAGTTTAACAGTTCAAAGGTGCTAACTCCTGGAAAGATTATGTCATTGAACCATTATTCTAACCTTAAGGAAAAGTGTCTCTAAACCATTTTAGCTTTCTTTCCCTATGAATTTCTTCAGGCAAGAGTCTGAAGAAGTTTTGTAAAACCTTGCACTCTCTGAACTGGTTCTTCATCTGTCAAAAGATTACACCTACAGAGTTCATAGAAAAACTCACTGCTGAGTCCGTAGAAAAAAACAAGCCCTGTTGAGTCCATAGAAAATCAAGCCCTATAGAGTTCGTAGAAATAGACCTGTAGAGTCCGTAGAAATAGACCTACAGAGTTTGTAGAAACAGACCTGCATAGTTTGTAGAAATAGACCTGTAGAGTCCATAGAAATAGACCTGCAGAGTCCGTAGAAAATTCTTGGACTTGTGCAAAATCAAAAAATGAATTGGCCTAAAATAGCAGAGGAAAAAGAGGACCGATTTTTGCCTTGTTAGACTAAAAATGGTCAACACATACATCATTCTAGCTCATGTCCACTTCTTTGGCCAAGAAGTGGGTCAGGTCTAGGGCACATTCACACAAGTAAGTACATATATGCATTCCTCATTTTATATTACTCTAGTAATTTCATTTCAATATATTACTAGAATAAAAAAGGGGTAAATATATACACCCTAATTTGGTTAACCAACCACAAGTATTATGTATTTTGTTGTTCTTTCACAGGAAGGTCTTAGTGATGAATATAACTCTTGTTCACATGGCCATTTTGGCTCTTTTGGTCTTTCTTATGCCTCGTTTTCCTCATTTATTGCACCCCTAGTGGTCCTAAATCATCTCTTCCTAGTCATAGGGGCCTCTAGTCTATTATACCTAGTATTTGCTTTGTTTTGGGACCTCAAGACATTATCACCCTTATCTAGATAGTAGCACCATTTGTGTTAGTATCCAATGGTCATTCTCTTCCATGTTTTGGGTACTAACCCTCCCTTGAGCCTTCTCTTATGTTTTTATCCCTCTTTTGTATCTTATCAATGAGTGAATAAGGATCTTACATTCAAATCAAAATTCTTTTTATATAAAGAGTCTCACAAGGCATTTTACATCTAGCACTTTCTATCTTGGCAAATAATTACATATAGTCAATAATGTTGCTTAGCACACTACATATTACTAAGCTACCACATTTAGACTTGCTTGATCAAATAAAGGCCTAAATGAAATTAATTTTAGCATACCATGTGTGTTGATTATACACATTCCCTAAGGGAGAAATACATACTATCTAAGACCCCTAGCATAAGGTTTAATGTAAGCAATAGCCAGGATAATAGGAGTTTTGTCCTGTGTGATCATAATATCCCACAACCTAGTTTTCCCCTTTCTTTTGTATTTGACTTGGTTGTTGTTTCATGTGTGCAAGTATTCACTAGGGTTTTAAAATAGATCCATAAAAAAGTGGCATAGACAAACTTTCAAGATTCACATAATCACCTAAAGGTCTCTAAAATCCTCTCCTATCATCTCTTAAAGTTTTAGGCACCTCTTCTATAGAAGGACACTAGCACTATAATTAGACACTAATGCCATTAGTGTTATTGTCCTCATAAGGTGCTATTGTTCAAAGCTTGTTTTTAACTACAATCCTATAATTAAAGATGCCTACATGATCTTAAAGCCTGTTCCAGCCTCCTAATTTATAGAAATGCCTATTTTACTCTAGATAAGTACACTTTCTTATTATCTTTTTTAATTTTAGAAATAACTTGTCAAATTAACTATTTCTTATATTTATCTCAAGTTATTACTATACTCACCCCTTTAAAAACCTAAGATTTACATCTACTAAGTCCTAAACATTTAAAACAATCTAATACACTAGTAACTCTAGGATTAATAAAAATGTGGACTCAAGTAAATGTGTAAATTATCTCCTTGGTACATTAGATAAGACAAGTGGATTAGGCTGTTGTGAAACTGTGTTAACCATGGTGGTTGTTTCCTTTATAAGCTCAAGTGGTTTTACCTTATAACTTGGTTTAATTATGAATTTTGTACAAGAATTAGATGTAATTGGTGTGTGTGATACATACTTGAGATTATTCAATCTTATAAGCTTCATTTCATGGTTTCGTACAATATGGCATAAGTCATTAAAAGATTTGTACTTCTTAAAAACAATGGACTCGTATAAGGGAGAAAACAAACTTTGCTTGAATATATCTTACAGCTCTTTGTTTGCCATGAGATTGGTCATTTTGGTGAGCAATGTCTTATATCTCAAGACATATTCATTGATAGGTTCATCGGTTCCTTGTTTCATTTTGGAAATTTGAGCATAGAAAACCTTTTCATAAATATCAATACAAAAGTGTGATAAAAAATGGTCCGTAATAGGTTTGAAAGTTATTACAGATTTGAAAGGTAAAATCATATTACCACCTCAAAACATAATCCTTGAGGCTTCATGGAAATAATTTGGTCAAAATTTATCATTCGAGGCATAGTCAAGGCATGCTACATAAAAGGTTCAAATATGTTGTTCATATACCCTTCCTATCATAAAATGTGAACTTGGGTATAATAAATCTTGTTGGTAAAGGGTGCAAAGAGATCTCAAGTGCAAGAGGGTTATGCAACACTTATTTTGAATCTATAGCATGAGGGGATTTTAAAGCATTATGTTAAATGTTTTTAAACTTATCCTCCAAGGTCTTTATAACTTGAAGGAGTGATTGAAATGTAATCTAATGGGATTTAGATTAGAAATTTGAGTAGTCACCAAAGGGGATGAAAACATGTTTTGAGTGGTAATAGGCATTGAAACCATTATTTGTGTTGAAACCATTGGTAATTCCATGATAGATGTAGTAATGGTAGTTTTAGGGAATAAAGGTTTAAACATATAACCCATGCCCCCATTATATGTAGGTGGATTGATGGGTGTGGGCTTAGTTAGAGTACCTTCTAAGGATTCACCATCACTAGGTGAGGCAACTTTAGTTTTATCTTGTTTACTTATTTCATCTCTTGTAACATACAAAAATACATCTATTAAGACCCTATTATTATTGAGATAAATAATCAATTCTTCTTTATCTTCCAATTAGAATTAGGTTTTTACACTAATATTTTCTATTGTTTCACAAATGAAACTTTTAAAATTTACAATAAAGTACAACAATCAGGGGAAAATTAAAAAACCCTAATTTGTCCTAGGGTTTGATGTTCAAAGGTCAAGTTCACCAAATGTTTAACCCTAAAACATTAAATCTAAGGTGATCTTATCATTAACCCTATATTTTGATTAAAGGGGTATATAGAAATGAAATGACACAAGGGTGATAATCAGATATATAATAGGCTAATTAGATGTTAAACTCATATATAAGCATACACTAGATTTATTATGATGAGATAATCCAAATATAGAAAGTACAACTATGCTAGATATGGAAATGATAATTAAGTGATGTTCTTAGCTTGTTCTGATGCTAATGCAATTCTAGATATGAAATAGGTAAAAATTAGACTAGAAGTAGATTCTAGAATAGTCGTTAGATCCTGGATCTGACACTTCTAGAGCTCTGGACACTAATGTCAGCTTGGGATGGTTGTGTCGATGTTATTATCTAAGTTCAATGTAAGTGTCCTATATAGAATACCTAATGGAAAAGGATGTGACCACTTAGATGTTTGTGGGTTTTGTTTCACCTGCACTTTGGTGTATTCAGATCTAGGCCATGGACTATGACTCCTTATGAAAAGATAAAACCTTAGTTTCCCATCTTCATAATGACCTTGGAAAAAATGGGTTAGTGAGCACATGATGTTGAGCCAACCCCAAATACCCCACTATCAATGGGCACTATCTACATAGGCAATACCCCATAAGAGGGCTTTAGAATAATGTAATTCTCCCCTACATGTTGGATTGTGTGTTAATAATGCAATATTATGTAAAGCAAGTATAATAGTGACCTAGCTTGTAACTTGGCAAATCAAGCTCTTTAGATGCTCCTTTAGTACTTTAGACCTGTAGATGTGTTGTACATATGAATGGTGTGGAAATAGGGAAGCTTTATTCAATTGAATTCTTGATAGAGTGCTTTTGTTAAGTTACCTTGGTCTCTTTAGTCTGTTGCTATTGTATCTAGGTGAGGGATGAACAAGGTTTGATCTTGTATTTATATCAATCCCTTTGGAGTAATATCTCATATTAAAACACTTAGGCTAATTATTATGATACATTTCATTTGTAAAATATATGACATTAGGGCATTGGACACTTGCGTTGGGATGGGTTAGTGACATCGATCCTATTATCTATCCTAAACATTAGTGTCCAGGGAGTAGGGAAGTAGGTATAGGCTAATAACTTATAAAGATGGAAGATAAGTAAATTTTAAGAATTTTAGGCAAGAGAGAAGGTCTGTTTCATTAACATGAGATTGGTTAGACTAAGAGATATAGGCTAAAGGGTACAAGATATAACATATGCGAGACTTGTGGAAGAGGGAAAGGTATAGAACTAAGAGGAACAATTAAGGTCTGAGTTTGCTAAGTGTACAAGACTAAGGTGCTATATAATCATAAAATAGTGTCTACAGTTTGCATCATGATTTGATAAGTTGAAGAGATACATAACATGTTCCTCCTTATGTTTTACACATGTAATAAAAGAAGGAATGTATTAATTTGCCTTCATGAGGAAAGGAAATACCTTGCTAATTTGGATCAATTTTTGCTTCTATTTGGTATAGCCAAAGAGTTACTCATGTAATTGAATATGGAGATGTGGTAGGCATAACCCAAACGCATGTTTGAATTACTTTAGGACCATAAGCAATTGGTATTATTATGTTGCCCAAAGAATCTTTCCAACCTCTTTTATTTTGTAAGTTTGTTAGATCAAAGCTAATTTATTGTAAACATCTTACATTATAAGTAATTTTTACTTATGTAGGATCAATATGGTTATGCCAAAAATAAACACCACCCATGAATAAGGTAATTATTAAATCTTGTTTGCATGGATGTTTTTTATTTTGTTCACTTTGGGAGTATTGCATAGGATATGGACCTTGGATTGGCCCCATGTTAAGTAACATTTGAAAACTAATTATATAAAGATTAGGAGTACCACATTTTTGTTCATAATGTTTATTTGGTAATTCATCTCCCTCCTTCATGTGAGGAATAAAACTTTGATACTTAGAAGGGGTTATGTTAAGTTCCTTTGGATGAATAAGGATGATTGAAGCATATATATGCACATCCACATAAAAATGTGCAAATGACTCATATTATTTATGCAATGATCTTTATTTTAATGTGTAAGGAAACCCTCTACTAAAAATAAATTACAATTCCAAATCTGAGGATCTAAATGCTAGCTCATATGATGTACTTTTGAATCAAATAATATAACCTTGAATGGATTCATCATCATGTTGTTTGAAATTGTGAAAATATTTTAATGTAAGCTTTGACACCTTATGGATATTAAAATCCATGAAGAACACATCTTGTAATTGTGCAAAAGTGGTTAAGGAACCTTTTGGTAGGCTACAGAACCAATTTTTAGCCTCAATGGAAATGCTTATATGGAATAATTTTTAAAATAGTTTGTCATCTTCTGCCCATTGAACAAATGAATGTACATAGTTAATCATGTGGTTGAATGGGTCCTTATGACTCAAAAAGAGAGGTAAATCTGGTAGTTCAAAATCTTTCAGATAAGGATTTTAAAGTATACATTGTGCAAGAGGTTGTTTGTTAAATGAAGTCACATTTGCACTAGTATTATAGAAAGCCATTTGCAATTGAAGCATATAAACTTATTTTTAAAGATCCCCAATAGTGTTGATCATAGACATAAGATATTCCATTGGGATAGTGGTGTTTGTCATAGGTGTTATCATTGGTCCCAAACCACCATTATTTTTGAATCGAGGCATATGAATATCATCATTCTTGTGGATAACAAGTGCAAGTTCATGATCAATAAATTTAGCATGTGTCATTATTGGTATTAGATGTTTGAGTTTTGGTACTTTTGGAATAACATGTGAATATATCAAACCATTGGAAGAATTTGGTTCATTCCCTTTATAATTAATTTGTAAATCAGTCATACATTTCTTACATATTTCTCAAAACTTTTGATGATCATATGAAGGATCATCTTGGTCATATGCAATCATTTTTGGGGTAGGATGTGCATGAAAGGCTTGAGTAAATGATTTGTCTTGTTGGTGAATCATGGATTTTTCTAAAAATATCAAGCCTTACTGATTTATATTATTTTTAAGAGATACAAGGTGGGTTATTCCTTTCTCATGTTTGTCTAATCATTGGTCCATATATTAGCAAATATCAAAGGCCAAAATTATATGATGGTGGTGTAGGAAATATGGGTAAAGGATCTTTATCTTCCTTATGATGGATCAAATCATCTCTTGAAATGGTGAGAGTTTTAACCTGATTAGAGGGATGGTAGATACCACCATTCAAATATTTGATATTTAGGGCTTTAGCACTTGGAAGAATACAAGAGTAATCAATTTCACCCATCCTTAATAAAAAGTTGGAGAGTTTCTTAATCATAGTCATCAAAATAATCAATATCATCCACGATAAGAAAGATAAATAACACAAAGATCAGGACAAATCATGTAAAAAACATCCTAAATGATATGCTTAGGTAAGAATGATGTTCAAAAATCAGGTTCACTAAATGTTTAACCCTAAAAATATATAGATCAAGGTTATTTATGGTTAAAGGGGTAGAGATAGCCTAGGTCACAAAGATGATAAATTATCTCTAAAGTAGGCCAATTAAGTGCTAAATTCAAATAAACATATACTAAATTTATTAAATTGAGATAGGCTAAAAATAGTAAGTACAACTATGCTAAGTATACAAATGACAAAGAAGTAATGTACTTAGATAGTTCTAATGCTAATGCAATTTTAAATCCAAAATAGGTAAAATATAGACTAAAATATGATTTTGGAATAGTCGTCAAATTTTACATTGGATGCTTTTAAATCCACAAATATTAGTGTTAGCTTGGGATGGTTATGTTGATGCTACCATCTGAACCTGATGCATGTGTCCTATACAAAATACCTATTAGAAAAGGATGTGACCACTTGGATGCTTTTGGGTTTGACTTTGCCTTCACTTTGGTGTATTTATATTTGGATCATGAACGATCACTCCTCATGAATTTTCAAAACCCTAGTTCTTCATCTTTATAATGACCCTGAGGAAAAATGGGTTAGTGGTCACACAATGTCGAGCTAACCCCAAAGACCCCTCTATCAGTGAGCATTGCCTACATAACCAATACTCTAAAGAGGGCCTCAAACTAATGTATATATCCCCTATGTTTTGGTTTGTGTGTGAATAATACAATATGTACGAAGTGTCAGGCACCTGGAGCAACAAACATGCTCTGATGCCACGTGTTGGGGGAATACAAAACCCAACACCGAAAGCACACAATTGATTACCAACTTCAAGCAACTTAATATGCGAAAATAACCAGAATCAACAAGTAACTAGAATTCAGAATAACACAGTATATGAGAGACAATACACAACTTGTATTAATAACTCTTTCAGAAGGAAATACAACAAAGAAGACTGCCACAGTTCTTCTTCCTTACACACCTCTAGGGCTCCCACACCTCTAGGACATAAACAGTAAATCTTCCCTCAAAGCTCTCTCTACTAGGTCCCAACACCCAACTCAAACACAGAGTTGGTGTTCACCTTACACCTATGCTCCACGCACTCCACAAGTGCTCCACGCACTCCACAAGTACTCAAGGTACGTCAAGTAGATCTCCCATGAACCTGCAATAACCTGCACTTCAACAGACCATACTTATGGAAGGAACTCCCTTGCCTTCCTCTTAGCTCTATCCGAGTACACACCTGTACTCCAAGTAGATCCTGCCTGATATTGCTCCCTGTTGTGTTGCTGTCTATATGATCTTGCACACCTGCAAATCAAACATGGTTCTGCACACCTGTGAACCTTGACCTTGCACACACATACACCTGCAGATCAACGATCTTACTTACCATGTAGATCACTCTACACCCTGAAGAACCCTTCTCCTTGCCTCACCAAGTCCTTATGATTCTCCAACCAGTACCAAGCTTGGCACTGATAGGGAACTAGGAGGAACACCCTTACTCACTTCACACACAGAAGGAGCAAACTTTGCTCAACTCAAACTAGAACACTTTTCCAATACAACCATGAGTCTATTATATAGATCTCATCCAAACAATAATTAGACATCTAATTACAATAATTAGATCCGTAGCTCTCAGTCTAAAAATAGCTCTAATCATGCAAACACTTGGTTCGTTAGCTAACTGCCCGTAATTAGCTCGCAGTCGAACCACACAGGCGATCGACGTCAGTCCCTGTCTGCCTGGAGGTGACCGACGTCGGCCGATATATAACCGACGTCGATTGCTTCTCTCTGCTATCCTGCTGACGTCGGCTGATCAGATCGACCCCAGCTTCTCTGTAACTCAGCAACCTTCAGCAACCTCCTATCCTGTTTGCATCAGTGAAGCTTTTAGCTCCACAACCTAACACGAAGGAAGTATAATAATGACCTAGCTTATAACTTGGCAAATCAGGTTCTTGGGCTGATCCTTTAGTAATTCAAACCTGTGTATGTGTTGACTCTATGATTGATATGAAAATAGGATAAAATAGGGAAGCTTTGATTTATCAATTCATTGATTGAGTGCTTTGATAAGTTACCTTGGGTCTTTTTGAGTGTATATTAGGTGAGGAATGAATGAGGGTCGATCTTGTAATTCTATCAATCCCTTTGAATAAGTAACTCATATTAATCACTTAGGCTGACCATTAGGATACATTTCATTTGAAAACTATATAACTTTATGGCACTGAACACTTATGTTAGAGAAGGACACTAGCGTCGATGCAGGTGTCTATCCTAGATGCGAGTATCTAGGGAGCAAGAAAGTAAGTACAAACTCAAAACTTGTAGTGGTAGAATATAAATAGGTTTTAAGCATTTTGGACAAGATAAAAGGTTTGGGTCATCAACATAAGACTGGTCAGACTAATAGATAGGCCAAGGGGCACAAGATAAAGCAAATGTGATACTTTAGAAAATGGGAAAGGTCCACAACTAAGAGGAACAACCAAGGTCTGAGTTTTCCAAGTATATAAGACCAAGGTGCTATATAATATATAAAATAGTGTCTACACTCATATATATACAAAAAAGGTCTAACTTGATAGGGGATTTGGGACTTATCTAATACACATCTATACACTATTACACATTGATAAAATCTGCCCCATTCTTCCCAAAATTCTAAACTCAATCACAAGCTAAGTCTGAAGCATACTAAATCCAAGTTAAAGTGAACATTATCAAATATCAAATCCAAATCACTAGTTGCATTCATATAACAAAGATTCACAATTGCACAATCACACTAGGTAGGAGAACTATGTGTGGCTTGATTTCCTTCCTTAGAATATCACATACGTAAACAATATAAATCATCAAACATGGGTGATTAGTATCAACTCAACCCATTACATTTTCTTAGGATTTGAAGGTTTATAGCCCTCACAAGCTCACCTAAGGTTTCAAGGTGGAGGAGGTTGATTTATGGAGTTACATGCATTATTAAGATTTGACATTGCACATACATAGCTTTCAAAGATAGGTGAAGGTGATCGTATAGTCACATACCCATATTTTAGCACAAGTCACTAAAACCCACTTAGGTCAATATCGACAATTGATACTGAACCAAATCTAATTGACTAACCCGCCATTGACTGAAACATAGTTCTTGAACTTCACATGTTTACTTCAATGTGTTTTTCACAATTAGAAAATAGTCATATTTAGATGGTCAACCCAGAAAACTATATTCTCATCCATTTATTATACTTACTATATCTAGCATATGCCACTTATCAAGTCATTGCAATCAATTTTAATATTTTACATTTATATGTATGCTTGAATGACATATCTATTTATCTAAATTACTTTCTATCTTATTAGGGTTGCTAGAACCAAATTAGGTTAAAACAAATACTTCATAAAAAATTAGTAACTTAGACTAGAAATTTTAATTTTATTTCATATGACTTCACCATAATGATCACACTAAGATGATAGTGTTATTTAGGTTATGTCACCAAGATGACTATATTGAGATAGTTAATATTATTTAACATCTGCCACAAAGATGACACACCACAACATTATTTAGATATGTTTAAAATTTTTACTTATAACTTTATGTAGCTTTGTTTAAAATAACACTAAAGATTATACTTAGAAATGTGTTTAGGATTTCACATAAATTTAGATGTACTTAGCTCCACACAGAGGTTTCGCCTTTCTCCCAACATAATGAGGTGTATTGTTTTCATGTTTTTAGATTTTAATAGATTTTCATGTTTTAACCTTTTAGGATTTAGCTATGTAAATTCTAAGTTATATTGAAGGGCTAAGTTATCTAAATCAGTGAAATAATATGCAATAAATAACCATTGATTTGTTATAGAATTTGACTTGTTTTGACTTTATAAAAATAGTAATAATTATGTGTAAATAGAGACTTATCTAGAAAACAATAATCATAGAAGATTTGGGTGTTATTAGGTTACAGACAGGTTTGAGTATCATCAACAAGGCCCCTATATCAAATTCTTCCCTAGACAATAGCACCCCGCTTGGATAGTAGTGCCATGTGGCTCTAGTGTCTTAAAAATGGTGCTAGTGCCCTCTTTGCAGGATTGTTCCTAATTTCTGGGTGCACCTGTGCCTATATTTATGGGTTTTGTTTCTATGTGCAAAAAGTCTAAAAATCAATTTTGTGCATGTAACAATTGATTCTAATCCTCCTTATAAATATGATGAGCTAAAATTTTGTGTTTATTAGTAGGATAGGCTGGACATCCTCAACAACCCACTATGAAGAGAGTTTCCTACATACCAATACTCTGAGGAGGGATCAAGCCTGATGTAATTCCCCCACCTAGTATTGGTGCAAGTGAAAGTGAATGCTAGAATGATAATTGTCTTGAGTGCTTTGAGTGAGCTTAAATTGTAAATATTTGAAATTTGGGCTTAGAGTAGTTATATATGGTAGTATGCAGAAGTAGGGTAGAAAAGGGATTAGTAATATTGATTTTGTTCAACTTGTTCTTATTTGAATAGGCTTTTTACATCTATTTTCCATCTAGTGGATATAGGTCTAAGAGCCTTGTATTTATAGTGTTTCATAGCTTGTGAGGATAATTAAAAGTGTTTATGCCAACCTTACGAGGGGTACACATTTGAAAATATATATGTTTGAGAGAGTTAGGGCAAGGGACATTAGCATCATGTTGGGGGCACTAGTACCATGTGGCTCTAGTGTCCTTAATGTGGTGCTATTGTTTAGCTAGAAAGATGTTGGGCATGAAGGGCTAGGATCTAGGGATATAGGTCTAAGACTATGTTTTGGCTGACTAGAGATTTTTGTGGTCCACATAATGGCTGGAAAAGTGTGATAAAGGCTCTAAGATAGGCCTAGGGATAAACTGGGAATGTGTTGTCTCAAGCAACACTCTTAGCATCCAAAAACCACTTTTAGGTGATTATATTGCCCCCCCCTTATGCTATAAATGTAGCAAAGAAAAATGACTAGTATAAAGGAAAAAGAAGTGTACCTAGACTTACTTAGGAAGTAAAGCCCGTGTAGCTGAGTCTGAGTACGTGAAGTTGGGTTTTTATATGTGAAGCATGACCTACAATGAAAGTACATAAATCAATCCTTAAGAAATATCAAAAGTAAACAACTATGTTGAATAAAGTAACTGAGTAAAGCTGAGTAAAGAGATAGGAAATAAGAAGGGAACGAATACACCTCATTAGATATGTGAACCAATGCATGAACCTAGTGACAACCTATGTGTACCCATGTACATATTGATTAAATCATTGAATAACTTGGATTGAGCTAATGGCTTGCTTAATCCTCATATGCAGGTGGATCAAGAACTCAATCCAGTTTTGACTCCATCATTGCCCACCCCATTTGGTGGATCATGACCTATGAATAGCATAGATTGGATTGAAGGTGTGTCCAACCCTCTCATGTGGGTGGCTCAAGAACTCAAGTAGGCTATGACTCCATCATTTCCCACTCGTGTGTAGTAGATGCATCTAAAACAAAATTGCACAAGTGATAAAAATGTCTAACTAGGTATATCTAACTATGTATATCAGCTTTACAACCACTTGGGTACATTAGGCAGCTCTGGGCCACTCGAGAATGCCAACCACTATAGAAGGAATCAGGCATGAAATTGGTGACAACCTAGAACATGATATTAAGTGTATATATCATAGAGAATGGCATGGAGTTTGGCATTCCATCTGATCAACTTATGTGTAGCTAAGCATATGGAAACTATGTTCCATGCACATGCCCCCAATTTGATATATGAGTATACTAATTCTGGACTGACTTGAAATAATTGTATCTATGTATCTGAAGTGAATATGTGGATGATCATTTTGTGCATGATACCCCTAATCTAAGTAATTGGTATGAATCTGAGCTGAACTAGTGTGAATATGAGCTAAATCTGAGCATATATGTCAAAACTACAGTTATATCTATGTAAACTTGGTATACTATTCTAGCTAATCTAAATTGCCCTAAAATTGGGGCTACTAGACAATAGCGCCATGTAGTGGATCGTAGTGTCATGTGGTACTAATGTCTGAATCTAGGGCCTCATATTTGTCTAGTTTAAAATTTAAATATCTGAACTGCTTTTTGAGTCCCTTTTTTTTCCTATGTATGATTTCTTAAAACTGAGCCTGTGTGCTAAAAAAGATCTATGAATAGCAATGTAGGACCTTGATCTCTATGACAAATCCCTGTGAATTCCCCCTCTTTTGAGGGTAGTTGTTAAGCTGTGTAAGAATTTTCCTCAAAATAAATGGCTATGCAAAATGTGTTAGCCATAACATATATGATAATTAGGTGATAATCTAATACAATTTACAAACATAACATTGGAATGTTATATAATATGAGCATAAGTATGTAATGTAATATTTATGTTGTACATGCATTATATAAGGGTGTCAAGATAGATGTAATAAATGTGTATAACAACAAATCTGAGTAGCTACCTAGGGGGATGGGGCATGATGTCCATCATGGCACCCAAGTAGGAAGGGTAGATGCATGAGGTCCCTCGTGGCATAAAAACCTGGTGTGTATAACAAGTAAAGACAAGTGTCATGGCCATGACATATACAAGAAAGCATACATACAAAACACATGAGGCAAGCAAAATAGGATAAGGGGCTACAATACAAGGGACATGGGCACATGTCACTAAATCTAAGAAGAAAAGACATACAAGGACATGTTTAAATGTCCACATACGCAAGCAACAAATAAATTAGCTTAGATCCACATAAAAGGAAATGTTTAAATGTTTGCATACATAATCAAGAAAGTACACATAAGGGACATGGGCACATGTCCAAGGCATATATGAATAAAAGTGGCAAAGAGCCAAAGAACAATGGCATATTCAAATGACCTCAAATAGAAGAAGTATAAGAAACATAATCAAGTTTAAATTAGGAAAGCTATAAATTAAAGTATGTATGAATGTAGTACAAATATATGTAAATGTGAGAATGTACAAATGCTGAGTCTAAACTAGTGATAGTCGGCAAAAAATATGAGTATGAGTAGAAATGATCAATATCAAGATATATCAATGTGTAAACTAGAATGTATAGAATATAAAGATATTACTTGGAAATAGAAATTGTGTATAAAATGCCTTCAAGTGGGTAGATGTATCAAATGAATAAACCTGGATTAGTATATATGCCCACAGTGGGTAGATGATATCAAGTTTAGATCAGTGTAGTGGACATATCATTTAGATCAATGTAGTGGACATGAGTCCTGTATGTAATCTGCAAGCACTCGACAAGAATAAGTGAAGCATATATGTATGATAAAACTGACTATACTAAGATAACTAACATATGTAGTGTCTAATAAATATAATAAATGTAAACATAACAATGTATAAAATCTATAAATTTTGTGTTTTTTGAGTAATTATTTGAATATTTTTGTGTTTTTGAAATGTTATATTATTTTTTATATTTTTTGGAAATAATTTATGTACAAGTAAAATGGAAATGAACTATGTACAAGGAAAGAGAAACCATACTAACCTATGAGCCTCATAGGAGACTCACTATCATTGTGATCTGTGATCAGTAAAGGAACTATGATCATGTGTGCTATGTGAAAGGGAAATTGTGGTCCCATAATCTATTGTACTGAGTGATTTGTATCTATATATGCATGCGTAGTGGTGCTAGGAATCTATGGCACTAATTTTACTAGCCTATACTGTGCTTTGAATCTATGAAATTGGTTGAACTGGTATGTGAACTGTGGCAGGCACTATCTGAACCCAGATGGTATGGTGAACAAGTGACCATATTGCTCATGTTGTGTAGGTGTAGAAATAGCCTTTGTAACTAATACTTCTCATCATTTAGTACCGATAAATAGATTTGTAAACTCTATACAAAATATATTATTTAGTTGTGTTGAAACTATGTTCTGTTATGCATCTTATCTTGCAAATATCTTAACTAGTTGTTAAACTAAAATTGTGTTTTGTTGTGCATCATGTCTTTAAAATATCTTAATTGGTTATCAAACTAAAATTGTGTTATGTTGTACATCATGTCTTGTAAATATCTTAATTGGTTGTTGGATTGAAACTATGTTTTGTCGTGCATCATGTCTTGAAAATATCTTAATTTGTTGTTGGACTATGTTTTGGTTTTTTGATCTCTTCCAAAAATCTTGATCGATGATTGAATTGAGACTATGCTCTAATCTCTGTAGTTGTTTCCAAATATCTTGATTGGTGTGTGAACTGGAGCTGTGCTCTGATCTCTATAGTTATTTCTAAATATCTTGATTGGTGTGTGAATTGGAGTTTTGCTCTGATCTCTATGAACTGGATGTCATCTTTGCTGAATCTGTGGGCACAAGATCATTCACAAATAGGTGTTCTATAAACCACATGGCTCATATAATGAGTAACCAATGGCTCCTCAAAGGGAACATCCTGGGATAACTCTATTGTAGAGGAGTATTATCTAAGAGACTATAGAGACTAAGATCTTGGTTCCCCTTATATGAATGCTATAATGCCTCAATTGACATACTGGTCAATATAGTCTTGAAGTGCATAACAATGATCATCTAAATGTCCATTTATCCTATGAAAATTACAATATGGTTTATTTTATATCCTATGCAAGTGGTATGTTAGATGGTGATGAGTAGAAAGAAGGGTGATCATCCCCCTATTTGGTAATGTGGATAGTATGTCATGAGACATATCTCTATTTTAAAGTTGTATGGCCCCACTATTGGTGTCCTGTGCTCGACTAACTATAGGAAGTGCTCTATAAAGTGGCTTTTTTCCCTTGTTGAGTATTTTTGTTCCACTAGTTTCTTAGTCAAGAGTGAAGTAGGTTCTTGTACCCTACTAGATGACTATGGCTCTGAGAAACCTACATCCAAATCTACCTTTGAATGTGTAGCAACTAGTCCCAATTCTATATCTAGTGCTAAAGCTTTGTTACATAGATGCTAGAATGATTTGGATGTTTGATATAATAATTTATCCTTAAGTGGAAAAATGAGGCCTCCAACAAAGATGTACTGTAACTCTAATTCTGTCGACTGGTAAATCAATTGATGCAAATATGCTTTGAATCTTAGAATGTATCCAATTGCTGATTTTATCTCACCCTAGTGTAATGAGGGTAGCCTCTCATGTGTGACTTGAGGTCCCTTATTCTATATGTAGTGCCTGAGGAAGACCACTTCTAACTCCTTATATGCATGTAGTGACCCATTAGGCATTGTATGCTGGAACCAATTTAGTGCTTCCCCATATAAGGACCTTGAAAATAATTGTAGTAGAGTCAACTTATTGGTGACATGTGCCATGACTTTCTCATAAGCCTGAAGGTATAAGCATGGGTCTCCATGCCCATCAAATGTAGGTAATACTGGTATCTAAAAGCTAGATGGCAACCTTGTAGTGAAGATTCTACATGGAATAGGATTGCCATGGATGACATTGGCATCAACCCAAGATTGGTATGATTTATTCTCCAATGTGATACGGTGTGCTTATTGCAAAGCACCCATGACATGCATTATGGAAATTATCACTTGTGAAGGTATATCATCATCAATAGGTTCATTTAACTCTTGGATTTTGTTATTTATCTTAGCCATTGGTATATTACATTGGGAACCTTTTTTAATAAGGATTGGTTTGATCTCTGTAACCTTTGGAGGTGTGATAGCTGGGACTTGGTTAGAGGGAAATGAGATATCACCCTCATTTAGGTTAGGTTGAGAAATAAGTTCTATTGTAGTAAGGGGGGTCAAGGGAGATTCATTGGTATTTCTTATTTTGTTAAATTTCAAAGAAGTATCACATGCTAATTTATTAGAAGGTACTTTATTATCATGTGAATGTAAGTTATGTAAACATGAACATAAGAATAAGTGTGTGTGTGTGTTTTCGAACATGTGACCTAGCATTTGTTTGAAAAATAGAAGTAGGTGAAGCAGGAGGAGAACGCGAAGGTGTAAAACTCCATTTCTTCTTCACCATAATCATAGTAATCATCATTATCCTGAGGTTCATCAAAATCATAGTTTAATTCACTTGTAGAAGTAAGAGTATAAGAAGCATCATTTACATGCTCACTAAGAAATAGAGTAAAAGAAGATTTTAACTTTTTACTACTATGTAATGTGTCATTCTATGTAGGTGCAATGCATGTCTTCACTAGCTATGAGTGGAATGCATGTATGATCATTATTTTCAATTTTGGAGTCAAGGGTAGAAGAAGTAGAAACCATGTTTTCATTTGGCACATTATGACATGTAAGAGAAGAGTTAGAGATATTTGAATTGTCTACATTTTGCATAGAATTATTGTGTTGAACTTTAAATGTGAAATAAGGTGATAAAATAATATCATCCACTTTAGTTTGTGCATCAATAAAAGGTGCAAAATCATTTATACATGTTTTTCCTAATTGAATTGAGAAGCGTAAAGAATGTACATTTTACTTTTATATGTTAGGAACATCATGCATAATGTTACTTGAACTATGCAATGATAAATTGATTTTATTATTCTTGTATTGATTTATTTTGAATAAAGATGTAGCAAAAGTGGTTGAAAAACTAGGATCACGTTGAAATACAACACTACCAACAAGGGGTTCTTTTGGCCTTATATTGTTAGTTTGATTTTGAGGAACATGAGAAGGGAGAGGAGAAAGATGAGAAGATGCATCTAATTTATCCTCATGTTCATTTTTATTATCATGCTCATAGTTATCCTCATATCCATCAGTATAACAATAGTCATTATCATAATTATAAACGAAGTCATTCTCATTATCATGTGCTATCATGCAATCTTGAAAATTTGTCCATTCATTTGTAAAAATATGTGAAAAGTTTAGAAATTAATCAACTAGGTGACGGGCAAGAGGCTCTTGGATGTCATTTTAAACATGCCAAAGAAGATAATGTAAGCAATGAATAACAAGCACACAATAGGTAGAATGTAATCTAACATAGGTATATGTGCAAATATGAGAAATATTCTGCCCAATGTATAAAAAAAATTTCCATTTGAAACCCTAAGGGCTAATTTTTTGAGTGTTTGAGGACCTAGTATGCGGATTAGGGTTTGGAGGGCTCGAGATAAAATTTTGAAATATTTAATCAATGAAATCCTAATAGAGGATTGTCATAGTTCAGTTAGGTTGTGCAAAAATCAAGAAAAATTAGAAGTTAACAAACCCTCATTACACAAAAATGGAGAAGGCAAACCCTATGATGAAATTAGGGTTTTAAAGCAATATTCAAAGTAAGTCAGGTTCACTAAATATTTTAACCTTTTAGGATTTAGCTATGTAAATCTTAAGTTAGATTAAAGGTTTGAGTTGTCTAAATCAGTGAGATAACATGTGATAAATAATCATTGATTTGTTATAGAATTTGACTTGCTTTGAATTTTTACAAATAGTAATAAATATGTGCAAATAAAGATTTATCTAGAAAATAATTATTATGGAAGATCTGGGTGCTGAAAACTAGGTTATGGACAGGTCTGAGTGTCATCAACAAGGTACCTAAGTTAGATTCTTCTCTGAACAATAGCACCCCACTTAGACAATAGCACGATGTGGCTCTAGCATCCTAAAAATGGTGTCAATGTCCTCTCTATAAGATTGTTCTTAATTTATGGGTGCATTTTTGCCTATGTTTATGGGTTTTGTTCCTGTACACATGAGTTTTGAAACTCTATTTTGTGCCTATAACAATTGATTTATGTTGTCAACCCTAATCCTTCTTACAAGTATGGCATGAGCTAAAAATGTGCGTTCGTTAGTATGATAAGCTGGACATCCTCAACACCCCACTATGAAGAGAGTTGCCTACATACCAATACTCTAAGGAATGATCAAGCCTAATGTAGTTCTCCCACTTAGTGCTTGGTGCAAGTGCAAGTGAATGCTAGAATGACAGTGGTCTTGAATGCCTTGAGTGTGCTTGAGATTGGAAATCTTTGAAATCTGGACTTAGGGTAGCTGTAAATGGTAGTATGTAGAAGTAATGCAGAATAAGGATTAATAACCTTGATTTTGCTCAACTTGTTTCTTGTTTGAATAAGTTTTTTATATATATTTTCCATCTAGTGGATATAGGTCTAAGAGCCTTATATTTATAGTGTTTTATAGCTTGTACAAATAATAAAATGTGCGTAGGCTGACCTTAGGAGGGGTACACATTTAAAAATATATATATTTAGGGGAGTTAGGGTAAGGGACACTAGCATTGTGTTGAGGACACTAACGCCATATGGCTCTAGTGTTCTTAATGTGGTGCTAGTATCTAGCTGGTAGGCTACTGGGCATGAAGCACCAAGATCTGGGAATGCATGTAAGACTATATTTTTGTTGATTGGAGATGTTTGTGGTTTGCACAATGACTAGAAAAGTGTGATAAAGGCTCTATGATAGGTCTAGGGCTAAGCTAGGAATAGGTTGTCTCAAGCAACACTCTTATCATCCAAATACCACTTTTAGGTGATTAGATATTATTATTGGCACTCACCCATATGTGTAAAAAAAAGAAATATTGTTTTTTAAAATTCCCCACATACATTAGCATTGGTTCTGGAGTTCTAGACATAATTTTTTTGGTATCCATACCATGTATGTTTTTCTAATTTGATATGTATGTGTACACATGCACTTTATAGTGGGAAAAATGTACACTTAAAAATGGTCCCTAAGCTTTTATTAGTTGTTAAATTGCATGGTTTTAGGATGTTTTGTGTACTTGTTAATCATTAGTTTAAATTAGTCATTATTGATGTGTTTTATCTACTTTTGATGGTCCCTATTTATTTTTGAAGATCCCCCACCCTTCTCAGAACTCCTTTTAGCTGTTATCTTCTCTTTCATATGGTTTCATTATGTTTTGAGTTGCCTACACAGTACGTCTGTATGCTTTCAGGGTTTGTCCAGAGAGTCCATACATCCCTAGGCCTTATCTAGAGTGTTGGAACGCCCCTGTGCCCTTTTGTGTGGCCCCCTGTGACTTGGATGCACTTACTTTCTTTGTCCAATATTTTTGCTCATATTAATTATTTGATATCGATTTGTGTGCCAAGATACTACTAATTTGAATTCAAATGTTTATAAATACACAAGCATTGTCATTTTCAATCTAAAAAATACATAAAAAAATATAGAAAATTTATTTTATCATTTAAATGAATTTATTGAACACTTGTAAATATTGTAGAAGAAATCAAACAATTTTTTAAATATTATTGAAACATACATATTTATGTTTAGACATTTTGCATGTTATTAGAGTTATTTCAATTATTTATGTTTGTTGTTTTTGATATTATAACTATTTATGAATGAGAAAAATATCAACATACTTTAATTTTTCTTTAATTTATCATAAGACTCAAAATATATTTTCATTGAATTTTCAAATATTTTTACTTAATTAAACCCAAAAAAATATATTTTATAAATAATCAAAATAAAAATATTAAAAATTAGAATTTTTGAAAATTAGGAAGTAAACACAACCGTTAAATTGTTTTTCGGATTTGTCTCCACACTATTATGAAAGTACAAAATACTTCTAAGAAGTTTCACCAAATTTATGAGTTCTAAATGGATACTCCCACGATCATATCTAGATGACTCTTCCCATATCCCGACCTTTTGACGGGCATCAAAGATTCAACTCTTTATCTCTAAAAATCAATTAAACAACATTTGATCAGTGAAAGGTTCCATTAAATTCCTGTCATAACATTTTGCTTGCCAATTGGCTACCGTTCTGTCGTATGGGAGTTGTGCACTGCCTGTTGTTAAGGGCTATATAGAGTGGTTAGATTCATTCATTATAAACTCTCTGTATCATTGAAGATAGGAGATTGTGGTTGTCTTTGTAATTCTTGCTGGATTCCCATATATCTACATATACATGCGTATGTAAATTGTCTATATGAAGCTATGTGGACGCATCACGTGACCAGAGTTTGCCAGCTGTTTTCTGAACAAGGATTTAGGTGGGGTTCAAATCTGGAGAATGCCTTGACTTCCTTACTTAACCCACAATTCTTCACACCATCTCTTGTTGCAGAAGTTCTTCACAGAAACAAAAAGCACCCTTCTCTGGCCTGGAGATTTTTCAAGTGGGCATCAGGAAACAAATATGCTTATTGCAGGCACCGTTTAACACCACTCAAAGTCATTTCTGGCATCCTATGCAATGCAAAAATGGTTCCCCAACTCAGAGAGCTGTGCCATAATTTATATGAAGAAGAAGACACAGAGATTGCAGTTCCTGCTCTTTGGATCCTTCTGACAAAATTGGCAAAATGTGGATTCGTGGATGAGGCCTATGCAACTTTTGAGGAGCTGAAGAAAAAAACCAATATTAGTATTGCTCTGAATGCAAGGATTTTTAATGTGTTGTTGGAAGCGTTCCTGAAGAAGGACAGGCCAGAGATGGTTCCTATTCTCTACAGGTAATGCAGGGCCACACTAAAATCAATTTAGAGGTTATAGATGTTTTGGTAAACTATTTTTTTCTGCTGCTGTAGCTAGGATAGGTAAAAAGATCTATTTTTTACTGGAGCGATTTGCTGGCTATGTTTTTTTTATGATAGAAAGATTTGTTTTTTCTGAGAGATTTTTAATTGGGTACGTCTTTAAGATAAACGGGTAAAAAGAGGATGTGTGATATTGGGCGGAGTTGTGATATTGGAGATGTAAAAAGAGGATGTGTGATTTTTTACTTTGAAAGGTTGTATCCTGTGTTTTTAGTTGCGGCCATTGTATCCAAGCGGTTGTGGTGTAATGGTAATGGGGATGCTCAGTTTCTAAATCCTAGGCAGTCCAGAATTTCAGGAGGCATGTGGCAAGGTTTTGCTAAAATGATTATTGGTATTCATTTTAAGAATGTGGTCCAACCAATCTTACCTTGCACCGTAGGCCATAACCTCACCCAATATTTACTAAGCCAAAAAAAAAAAAAAAATTGTCGGCATTGTTTTCTGATGGTTCAAAAGCCCTGCATTAACAGGGAATTGTTCCACACTTCCACTAAATCATAACACAGTACCCACGATCTTAAATATAAAAATACCTTTCAACTTCAATGTCTACTCAATCAGAATTCTATTCCTCGTAAGTACTTTACTTAAAATTTTATTTTATTTTCTGTGTTTTAATATGTGGCTGCTGGGTTCTAATCTCTTAAATCCCTGCAGCAACAGGGAAATGCTATGGAGAAATGTATGAAAGACATTAAGTGCATATCTTGGATGTTGTAAATTGAGGGTATTGTGTTCTGATCTTTCAAAATGTCTGCATCAATAGGGAAATGCGGAGGAGAAAAATTGAGCCAGATGCATTTACATTTAATATTATGGTCCAGGCCTTGTGTGCCGTGAACAGGGTAGATGCTGCCCAAACTCTGGTGCGTAAAATGGGTGCAAAGGGTTGTGTCCCCAATGTTTTTACATATACCATTTTGGCTAAAGGATTCTGTGAGACAAGCAGAATGGACCGAGCTTTGGAGCTGTTGGAGGAAATGAGACTACAAGGATGCAATCCAAATACTGTGACATACAATACTGTTATTGATGGTCTCTGCAAGGCGGATGGTGTGGAGGAGGCAGAGCAGCTGGTTCGACGACAAATGCTAGGTGATGGATGTGTTCCCAATGTCATTACTTACAATTCTTTGATTTATGGCTTATGTAAAGTGGGAAAGATAGAGAGTGCATTGAAAATTCTCAAGGACATGGAGGAGAAGCTGCTTCCTGGCCCTGATACAGCTTCCTTTAACACAATTCTCAATGCATTCTGCAAGGAAGGTAAGCTGAAGAAGGCCTATAAGATCATGGAGCACATGAAGAGTATTGGGCATGCTTGTAATGTGGTTTCCTACAACATTGTTTTAGGCGGGCTGGCCAAGCTGGGGAGGATTTCCGAGGCTTGCAGGGTCTTGGAAGAAATGGCGGAAGATAATATTGCTCCAGATGTGGTCTCCTACAACATTTTAGTCGATGGCATGTGCAGAGAGGGCATGGTGTCTGATGCAGTGATGATTTTGAAAGCAATGAGAGCGAATGGAATCAAACCAGACACTATAACATACAGCACCATTCTTGATGGGTATTGCAAAAGGGGTAAGATTTCCCAGGCCAGAGAATTGCTAGGTGAAATGTTGAGGGAAGGTCTTTGGCCTAACACTGCTACTTATAACATATTGATCCAGAGTGTTAGTAAAGAGGGCAGGATTTCAGAAGCAGAGAAACTTTTGCAGAAAATGAAGGAGAGAGACCTTGCTCCAGATACCATAACCTGTAATATCATGATACAAGGCCTCTGTAAAAATGGGAAAGTAGACAAAGCTATTCAAGTTATGGATTCTATGTGGCTACAGGGCACTGATGCTATGGCTGCGATTGGTGAACAGCACAAGGAGGCCTCTTTGGGATTGGTAAATGCAAACAAAATTGTAAGTTGCTTTCCTAATGCTGTCACCTATTCCACAGTTATTGATGGCCTATGCAAAGAGGACAGATTGGATGAAGCAAAGAGACGATTTGTCGAGATGTTGATGAAAGGCATCAAATCCGATGCAATTGTTTACAGTACCCTAATAGATGGTTTTTGTAAGCAGAGAGAATTGTCAATAGCTTTCAAACTCTTAAACGAGATGCAAACAAGAGGATGTGCTCCAACTAGAGGAACCTACAACATTTTGATGCAGGGTCTTTGCAGTGAAGGGGAAATAGACAGGGCTTATAAATTGCTAGAGCACATGCAGAAAAAGGGTTACGCACCTGATGCCTTTAGTTACGGTATACTAATGAACTGTCTTTGTGAAGGAAGCAGACTGAACAAAGCTCAAGCCCTTTTAGATGAGATGTGGCAGAAAGGCATCGCCCTCAATGCTTCTTTGTTCAACATGCTCATTGGTAGCTTTTGTAAGGCAGGCAAGGTAGATGATGCTTGGAAGCTTTTGAAAAGAGCAGAGACAGTATGTACTCTGGATGCAATTTCCTATGGTACGCTGTTCAATACACTTTGTAAACATGGAAGACCATTTGATGCTCAGTCTATTCTTGATATAATTTTGAAGAAGGACTTTAAATTAGCTGACATTTCTTACGTGGAGCTGATCCGTAACCTATGTGAAGAGGAGAAGTTGGATGAGGCAAAAGCAGTCTTGAACAAAATGATAGACAAAGGCTGCATTTTTGATCCTGCTGCATATGTTCCATTAATCAACGCATATGATAAGCTAGGTAAAAGGAATGAAGTTAGTAAACTTGGTGGTGCTATGATGGAAATGGCTGATTGTCATGATGAATTTGATGGAAGAGCTGTGACCTAGCCAAAGGAAGATGGTTTCAGTGAAAATTATTGGCATTCTTTATTGCATAGGTATCTTTCTTTGAACCCCCCTAGTTTTAGGAGTGAGTTTTGAGTTTAGTAATCTTCATATATTTACTACATTGATATCTCCAAGGGCTTGTATTCCAATTTACCCCATCTTCCAGGGATGAGGGAAGCGCAGTAGCAACAGAAGCTATAAGGAAAATTACTGAAGGCTGGGTTCGGGGAAATGCAGAGGACCCTTCTTCACTCATATGGCAGTCTGAATAGTCGACAGACAGCCAGGTATGGATCCTGAAACCAAAAGATGAAAACTCTGTTGAACATGTTATATTTGTAGAGATGCATAAATGCAATGCTAACATTAATGGCAACCTAGAAGAACAATTTGCTTCAACAAATAGTGTTTTCTATACTCTCCAAGCTAATTAGTAAATTAGATAACAAGATTGCACTGTTTTTTTGTGCTTAATCAACGTTTCTCTTATGTGCAGTTATGGTCAATACTCAAGTTCAGTTGAATTACTCAATGTTGATGCACCTTTTGGAAACCCTTATATCTAAGTTACTTCCGATTCCTATGTGACACATACAAATAAGTTAAACTATGCAAATATTAGTATGTCGTGTAATTAAAGTTCAGTCCAAGGCTAGTGTAATATTTGAATAATGTATTCTTAAAATTTATTCGTTATTGGATCAATGCATACAGAGTATGCAAATATTCGAAAAAGATGTTGGAATATGTCACGGAGGTCAAGTTAAGAAGTTGAGTTATAACAAGTGGTTGAAGGTTTACTTAAGACTCAAGAGTTAAAGTTGGTTATGCAACTACCTGTCCAACACCATGAATTGTATAAAAACTTCAAAGTCAATAACAATGGGCTCTTCTCTCTCTGCCTACATGGGGCACTGCAAATTGTTGCTATCTCTATTTTTGCATGTCCCTAATGGTGATTGAAAACATATTGTTCATTACATGTACTTGCTTGTAAAATATGTTTTACTGCTCATTGGGGTTACATGTAGATATTGTTGGTGGCGGATTATTATATATTAATAGTCCATGTATTTCGTTCATTTTTCATTGAATGTAGCTTTGTCTGCTCAAAGGAAGACATGAATATTACGTCCACATGGTCAGCTCCAATTGCACATGATTTGGAATCTTGTTGGACTTTGTATCAAAGATTCTGAAATTTTGAGCTTTGTGTTATGATTGTGTAACTTGTGTTGATTTAAGAACTTTGAGTCTTCAATGGTTTCTCATCCCCTCACCATACAATTGTCAATTTGCTTTCTCAATCTAGTTTGTCCATTGGAGAAAGAAGGCATTTCAATTTTCACCATCTTTTTGGGTTTCATGGAGTGGTTCTCTGCATTTATTCCCCACAAGGGATACCCTTTCTTCATTTTCAACCGTTCCACCTTTTGTCCCTTTCACACTTTTAGAGAAAAATGCTTTTGTCCCTTGTTCCATGCAATTTCCCATGTCTGTTACCCATATTTGTCGCTTTCTGTTGGGTCAGAGTCGAAATTTCAATAAGGGTTTTGTGACAAATTTTGGTGCTAACATACCCCAACCCAAGGATGGAGAAGGAACGATTGATTGAACCCAAAGCTGTGGTTGAGAAAGCAATGGCTAAAGAATGCAGACATTCACGTAAATGTATGACTACATTGATCAGGAAATTGCATCGGATATAGAGAGATTGCAAGGCAAGTATTGCAAACAACTGTAATGGTGATGTAATGCAGAGCATTCCTGTCCTCGAGTGCAATTATTAGCACCTCGGCTGTACCCGAGAATATGGCACACATCGGGGAGACCAAGAAGGAAAGACTTGAACCTATAGTCCAACCCCCACTGTCGAGTGACTAGACAATTGATCTGTTGCTCTTAATGATGAACCTAACACAGAAGTCGGCTGTAGTGCATATGGAGATGTTGGGGATGGCCCTTACAATAACATTGTGGATGGGAGCTCAAGTGTGAATGTTCTCCACTAGACATGGTTGAAGCTCATATATCCAACCATTTGGCCACTAACCTTCCAACTTATCAGAGTAGACCAGTACGACAATAAAGTACTGGGTGTACTAATGGCACAAAAATTGGTCATTGGAACCCACCATTTGTACTGAACTTTTTTGCCATCTCCTTGGAGAAGAAGATTGGGTTGTGGTTGGTTGTTAGAGACAAAGGCCAATTGTAATTGAAAGAATAATCTTCTCTCCATAGAGAAAAAGGGTATGAGGTACATGATTGACCTCAAACATTAGGTGGTGAGAGAGGAACCAACATCATCGGACTCTTCAAACTTATAATTAGACTAAGCAGTGGAGCCGAATAGTGAAGGATTTTTTGAGTTTTAGCAATGCTCTGAAAATGAAACAAATTATCCTATTGGTCTCTTCCATTGGCAAATAGAAGATTATGAGGTCTTTCAGCTGCTATTGTATGGAGATCATGGAGATATAAGAGGAGAATCTTGTTTATGATGAGCAGAAGTTGTCGTCCATTATGTGGAGTTCTTTGGAACCTTCCATGTTACACTTGGCTTACTCTCCAGAGTAACAAAAGACAAGGTCAGTGAAGCCAAGGTTGATGATAAGCTTGTGCATAAGTTTGAGAGTAGCGCTGACATGAAGTACAAGGACTTGACTAATGTGAGGGTGAATCTGGGGCCTGGAGACAAGCTGTACATGATCATGGTAGGTGACAACTGGGACCTGATAGTTAAGGTTGTGGCATTGAATTTTTTTATGGATTTCAAGGATGTCTTTGCATGGGTGTAGAAATACTTGAAGGGGATGTTGCTGGAGCAATGTGTATGTATGATCCCACTCGTAGTGGGAGCACAAATCATACGGAGAAAGGTGTACGACATGAACCGTAATCATGATGCCAAGATCCAGGAAGAGATTGATATGTGTTGGATGCAGGTACCATTTTCAAAGTGGAGACTAGTAAGACTATTATGGATTTGGTGGCTGGTGAACCCTTTCAGACTAAACAAAAACATGATGATCCCCTTGTAGGCAATCCATTAACTACATTTCAAAGCGATGATGGAATTATGGAGTTCTGAATGGCCGAGAATAATAGTTTCCATTTCAACATGATAAGTTAGGACACCTAGGGGGACCTAACAACAATAAAGGACATTGTAAGTTTGCTGATTTTGTAACCGAAATTGAGCCAAATCATAAAATAGTTGCGGATCTGCCTTCAGCATCCTATCTGATGCAGGAGCATCTCAAAAGCATCTACAATAGCTTCATGGAGGACTAGTTGAGGTCATCAAACATGCAAATTTCAAATGATGTTCTAGCGTGAAGTTGAATTCAACTTCAAATTCTTGTTTTCCCTCCAAATTGTGTTTAGATTTCAAACCTTTACCTTGAGAGTAAATGTAATTGTCAAAAGTGAAAAGTGAAAAGGTAAAATTAGGTAAGAGAGAATCCCCATGTTGGAAGCCAATCTTGGCTTAAAGAGCAAATGAGGGGAGTGGTTGAAATCTTTCAACCGTACGATATTAGTTGAGATAAATCTTCTCCAAATTAGTATATTGGTTGGATTGTAAATCTTTCTTGTTGGTCTTAGTGCCCAAGTTGGGCGTAGAAGTTAGGGAGGAGATTCTTTAAAAACAAAAAGAGTAAGATATGCATGGATGGGATAAAAGGGATGTAGAGAAGAATAAGTTTCCTGGATTTTGGGTTCCGCTGGATTTGAACAGAAAATCTCAAGGTCGGGAAGGGGATAAGAAGAATCCTTCATTTGAGGGACAAGGACAGCCTTTTCCAGTTTTCTGGATACTCTGCGAGAACAGAGGACAAGGGGCCATTTTTTTTTTGGTCCATCTTGGATATGGCTGTGTAGACCAAGGGACCAGACAGGCTTTAATATACAGCCAGGGAATGCCCTCGCATGACCCTTGTGAAGAGAGGAGCTTCTGATTTGATATGGCTTAAATCCATTAAAGGAGCTCGACTTGGTATGGATTCGAGCCGAAAAAGGCCGGATGGTTTTAAATACAGGGCAGAATATGAGCTGAAGGATGGAGGCCGAGTAGCGAGACCGAGAAGGATAAAATATACGGAACCATGGAAGACGTGATTGAGATATAGGGACACAAGCCCAAAAAAATTAATCAATGCCCCTTTTATTAATATGGTTCAACATTCTTCTTTTATGGCTTGATGCTTATTTAATTTGGATCGATGTTCTTATTTTATGACTAGATGCTTATTTCTTTATGGCTCGACGCCTTTTCTATTGGCATGGCTCAACTCTGCATGACCCGAGACAGATCGAAGGGAGAGACCCCGAATGGACGTGAAGGCCTATGAGGGTTAATTTTGTTTCCATTAGTAAAGTTTAGAATGAATGCAATGGTCATGCATCGATATGTGAGAATCTACTGTGTTTTGAAAGCGAGTCATAAAATTGCATTGGCATTTCGATTTGGATAGTGTCACTGCCCTTGTTTGTCTTCATTTATTTTACAGAGAATGATCAAGGAGCATTTGCGTTGCCGAGTTTTGCAAAATAGAGGACTTTATGTATGCTGTGTATTTATGCTCTCGAAGGGATGTGTCCCTAAAATAGATTATGGATTGTGCTCAAAGATCTGAGTATAAAATACAATTGTTGGGTCTGTGTTTCATGACCAATCGTGTGAATTGATAAACCTGAGAAGATATTAATTCTGTGTGATTTCGAAGTAGCTGTTGTATAAACAAGCCAAAGGTCGGGTCGTAGTGGAGTCATATAAGAACAACGCACCAATTTTGGTATCAAAGCTTGAAGCTCTTGGGATTTGGTAATTGATCATGTTTGCTAATAAGTTGCTGCAAGGATTGGCAAAAGGATCAACAGGACAAAGCACTAGAAGACCCTATGGAGGAAAGGTATGAGTAGCCTTTGATATTTGATTCGAGTTTATTTTGTTTGAGAAGCAAACAGGGGAAAAGGAAGTTTAAAGCCATTGAGGCTTGACAAGAGAGAAGAGAAGCTTGGAAAGCTCAAAAGTAAGGGAGCAAGTGAATGCTCAAGAGGAAGATCCAAAGTAAGGTAAGCTTGGATTTGAGAAATTATTGATATTTGGTTAAAGTAGTGTCATATTGCAGACCATTGACTCAGTGTGAAGCTTAATAAAACCATTAAGGAGGATCAAAAGACTAGGATGCAAAAGGCCTAGGTGAGATCAGGGAGATTGTCAAAAGACCAGTCAAGGAAAAAGGCTTGGGTGAGACAAGTGGACCTAAAGGGATCAAGAGACCAAGGTGGAAAAGACTTGGGTGAAGATCTCAGAAATGGAAATATTGCTGAGAAAAGAGCAGAGCAGCAAGATACATGAGAGTACCAAGAAGAAAACAAGCATCCAAAAGAAGAAATATATGACCAGTATTGAAATTGATAAAGAGATTGATAGTTTGAAAAGAGATTTAGCTAAGTTTGCAGATAGATATGAGTCTTGGATGCAGATGGACAAGCAAGCATGGGTATGGCCAATGAGGAAGAGGATGAAGTGGCCAATAGATCTCCTAATGAAGAGGAGAAGAAGGCAAAATGAGATTGCCAAGAAGAGAGAGCCCATAGAGGCAAGAGGATGAGTAGGTTGCCAAGTGAGCAATAAGAGAAAGAGGTGGAGAAGAAGGTTCTCATTGAGGAGAACAAGAGAAGAGAAGAAAGAAAAGATGAAGTGCCAGGAAGAGCACTTGAAAAGATGAGAGTGTTGGTGAAGAGAACACTCATAGGGACCTTGCGGTCTCTTATTTTTATATCTAATGTTGTCTTTGAATGGGTAATTGCAGGTATGAGCAGCCTTGTGAAGGTCAAGAGAAGGGCCTTGGAGAGTGAAGAGATTGGTGCAAGAGAGAGAAGTAAGTTTGCTGTTGTTGATAAAGACGAAGAGATGCATTGGTTCATGCATGAGGGAGGTGTTGAGGAACCCCTACAAGCAAGAGAAGAGATGGAAGATGAAGATGACTTCCATGATGCTATTGAATGCCAAGAAAAGGCAAGAGAACAGTCAAGCATAAAGGAAGAAGAAAATACAAATAATCAAGAAGCTATGCAAGTCAAAGAACTAATGGAGCAGCCCATTAAGGAGGTAAAGGTGAATTCCAAAATTGATTTTTCTTATTCTTATAAGCATGAAACTATTGATATGCATGTTAGAGAAGCAAAGATAAAGGTGAAGTTTCCAATTAACCATGGATATATGATGCCTAAATGGTGGAAGAAGCAAACTCCCAAGCAACAGGAAGTGCTGGTACAAAAGCATGGATGCAGGATGCCTACATGGTTTGAGAAGACAAATGATGAGAAGGAGAAACAAGTGTGGGTGCCTAAGAAGGCAAAGAGAGAAGATGTGAGTGTTGAGGCAACAACACCAAGAAGTCAATGGAAGAGGATTGAAGGTGATTCAAGCAACCAGGAGAATCAAGGTGAGATGGTGAGTATGGAAGAGGCATTCCATGAAGACAGGACGCTTGAGAGGTATACCAAAGAGGTAAAAGGTAAACAAATGTTTATGATGATGTGTTTGAATCATTTAATGATCCTTTCATGAGAAATGAGGAATGAAAAATGTCTATGAAAACTAATGTACAGCAAGGAGAGAGTTCCAAGAGGATGGATGATGAAAGTGGAGATGTGAAATCAGTTCACATGTTTGAAAAGAACAAGGAGAGACAAGGTAATAGTGTTCCTATTGTTTTTGATAAGTATATTGATGTTGATGAAGAAGTTGACTTGTATGAAGAAACCATAGAGTGGATGAATGTATCTATAGAGGATGAAAGACAATTTGGTCCTAAGTTTGATATAGGACATGAAGATTTGGATGAGCTTGTGTTGAGTGAAGAGTTGAAGAGGATAGAAGAGTTGTTGAATCCTCCAAGAGAGTTGTGTAGAGGCACATATCAACATGGTGACACCATTAATCAGATGGAAAATGAATTGAGGCAAGAACAAACAAGATGGCTTCATAGAGAAGTTGAAGAGAGTAAGGAGACACAAGGTAAGGGTGCTTCAATTGTATTTGATGAGTATATTGAAGAAGTTGGTTTGCATGAAGATAGCTCAAGAAAGGATGAGATGAAGAGTACGGCTAGTGAAGGACAAGTAATCATTGTGAGTGATAAGCCCAAGTTTGATGAAGTGAATATGGAGATAGATGAGAGCTCACTAAAGGAAGAAATAAGAATGTTGGAAGAGCTCTTTAGTTCTTCAAGAGAGCTACATACAAGCACAAACCATGATGAGGACACCATTGGGAAGAGTGAAACAAGACAAGAGCAAAACAAAGAGGTCAAGACAGTGTTGATCAAAGAGCAGAAGAGTGGAGGCAGCCAAGAGACTTTATGGTCTCAAGTTTTTACTTCTAACATTGCCTTTGATGTTTTGAATGTAGGTGTTAAAAGTTGTGGAGATGAATGAAGTCCATAGTTCAATGGACAAATTTTTGAACCAAGAAGAACAACAAAATCTAGAAGACATGTATGAAGATGAAGAAGCATGGAAGCGGGAGATGGCAGCTGAGAAAGAAATGAGAAGGACATATCTAAAGAGGAAGAAAAGCAAAATGAAGGACAAAGACTATTCCAAACAAAGACAAGCATTGGTATTGGTAACAAGACCTTGGGATCCAGGAATATAGTGAAGACTAATGCATGGAGGAAGCATTTCATTTGAACTAAGGTTCAAATCTTTTCTACAGGGAGAGTATGATGCAGGAGCATCTCAAAAGCATCTACAATAGCTTCATGGAGGACTAGTTGAGGTCATCAAACATGCAAATTTCAAATGATGTTCTAGCGTGAAGTTGAATTCAACTTCAAATTCTTGTTTTCCCTCCAAATTGTGTTTAGATTTCAAACCTTTACCTTGAGAGTAAATGTAATGGTCAAAAGTGAAAAGTGAAAAGGTAAAATTAGGTAAGAGAGAATCCCCATGTTGGAAGCCAATCTTGGCTTAAAGAGCAAATGAGGGGAGTGGTTGAAATCTTTCAACCGTACGATATTAGTTGAGATAAATCTTCTCCAAATTAGTATATTGGTTGGATTGTAAATCTTTCTTGTTGGTCTTAGTGCCCAAGTTGGGTGTAGAAGTTAGGGAGGAGATTCTTTAAAAACAAAAAGAGTAAGATATGCATGGATGGGATAAAAGGGATGTAGAGAAGAATAAGTTTCCTGGATTTTGGGTTCCGCTGGATTTGAACAGAAAATCTCAAGGTCGGGAAGGGGATAAGAAGAATCCTTCATTTGAGGGACAAGGACAGCCTTTTCCAGTTTTCTGGATACTCTGCGAGAACAGAGGACAAGGGGCCATTTTTTTTTTGGTCCATCTTGGATATGGTTGTGTAAACCAAGGGACCAGACAGGCTTTAATATACAGCAAGGAGCTCGACTTGGTATGGATTCGAGCCGAAAAAGGCTGGATGGTTTTAAATACAGGCCAGAATATGAGCTGAAGGATGGAGGCCGAGTAGCGAGACCGAGAAGGATAAAATAAACGGAACCATGGAAGACGTGATTGAGATATAGGGACACAAGCCCAAAAAAATTAATCAATGCCCCTTCTATTAATATGGTTCGACATTCTTCTTTTATGGCTTGATGCTTATTTAATTTGGATCGATGTTCTTATTTTATGACTAGATGCTTATTTCTTTATGGCTCGACGCCTTTTCTATTGGCATGGCTCGACTCTGCATGACCCGAGACAGATCGAAGGGAGAGACCCCGAATGGACATGAAGGCCTATGAGGGTTAATTTTGTTTCCATTAGTAAAGTTTAGAATGAATGCAATGGTCATGCATCGATATGTGAGAATCTACTGTGTTTTGAAAGCGAGTCATAAAATTGCATTGGCATTTCGATTTGGATAGTGTCACTGCCCTTGTTTGTCTTCATTTATTTTACAGAGAATGATCAAGGAGCATTTGCGTTGCCGAGTTTTGCAAAATAGAGGACTTTATGTATGCTGTGTATTTATGCTCTCGAAGGGATGTGTCCCTAAAATAGATTATGGATTGTGCTCAAAGATTTGAGTATAAAATACAATTGTTGGGTCTGTGTTTCATGACCAATCGTGTGAATTGATAAACTTGAGAAGATATTAATTCTGTGTGATTTCAAAGTAGCTGTTGTATAAACAAGCCAAAGGTCGGGTCGTAGTGGAGTCATATAAGAACAGCGCACCACTATCACTTCAAGATGTTAATTCTATGCTTGCCAAAGCAACCATATGCTGAACCTAAGATCCGAAGAGGAGCCAAGGATTGTCAAAATGGGATCTTCTTTGAATGAAGCAGAGCTAAAGATAAACATCATCCTTCTTGTTGAGGACAAAGACATCTTTGCATGGGTTACATTGATATGCCTGGCATGGATACCTATATCGTGGTGCATATTTGTCACATATTCCAATTCGGCACCCTTCCTTCAAAATCAAATGAAATTTCTGAAGAAGGTTCTGATCTTGACTATCTTGAATTTCATAAATTGCTCAAACCCAGGTTCATATGACCAATAGTTATTCTGATTGGGTATTCAAAATTGTACCTATTCAACATTGTCCCTGTATGAAAGATACTTTGTATCAACTTTAGAAACATTAACGTGCCATTTTGAAAAGAAAAATTTCCTTTACCATCCATTGATGCCATTGTTGATTCTACTGTTGATTATGAAATGCAATCAATTATGGATTGGTTTTCAAGACATAATTAAATAAGAATTTCCCCCAAAGATCAAGCCAAAACTGCTTTCACTACTGAGTAAGGCACCTTATTCTATGTTGTCTTGCGATTTAGCATTAAGAATGCAGGAGCTATACACCAAATAGCTGTGAATTATGTTTTTGATAATACAATCCACCAGATTGAATCCTATGTTGACAGCCCCTTGGTTAACCCCCCCTAAAGAAAAGGCAGGCCATCTCGATTGTCTAAGAAAATACAAGCCGAGACTTAAGTAAACAAGTGGTATTTGGTGATACATTTGGAAATTACGTGGTTTCATAGTGTCTAGATGCGGTATTGATATAGATCCTTCTAAAATTGAAGACATTATTGATTTGCCTCGACATAAAAGCATCAAGGATGTCTGCTCATTCTTAGGGAACCACACACTCAATGCCATTCGTCTCTTTGTACTGTAATTTGCATTCCAATCTCATACCATTAATAGCTTGTTGAAGAAAAATACGAGGTTTGAATCAAACAAGGATTTTCAGAAGTCCTCAGATGATTTAAAAAAGTCATTTCTTCAACTTCCTGCTTTTGGACCACCCTCTACACACAGGATGTTGATTCTTTCCACATCAAACACTGAGATATGTATCTGAGGACTGTCTTGCTGTACACTTTGGCATCAAAAAATTGAGGCATTATTAAACCACCTATGTCACTGTAAAATCTGATCCTCTTCGCCATTGCTTTTAGAAGCCTTACTTCCCTGGACATAGAATTGGAGAATGGATGACACATCTTCAAGATTTTGACTTTGTAAATTGTAAGACAAAAAGCTGTAAAGGACGAGTAGTAGTTGCTCAGTCAGAAGCTGCACCCATTTTCAATGGTAAGCCTTTAAATGATGCCATGCTTGAAGAAGACATCTTGCATGTACAAGAAGATGATACTCCTGAGACTTAAAACAACAACCAATCTTCCACCCGAAGAGTCTCAAGAACCCAAGTAGTTAGAAGAGTCTAAGATTGAACTTCAACTTGACACTTGTGCCAGACACTTTCATGGGGGAAAATGTGAAACCAGTGATAGGTTTGGGGGACAAATAGAAGTCAAGGACATCCAAGCACTGGGTGAACCCAAATTGCTTTGTGGATAAGTAAGTGGAGATTATCAAGTGATGAGGGAAAGGCCTTATTACAAAGATGCTCAAGACATTGAACAATCTTTTAAGTCATTTTCCATTACATCCATTCTTAGAGACCAAAACAAGTTTTCTGAATCGATGGTATTTTAAATCAATCCTCATGAGGATATTCATGATTCCAAGTATATTGTTAGAGTCCATGATGCACCTTGCATCACCGGTGATACTGACCATGGCATAGTCCTTATGATTTATACACCTAATCTTAGAGGAAGTGTGCTGTCTAAAAACAATATCCAATTCCTTAATTTTACTTAAATATTTCAGCTAAGGAGAAACTCTACATACACAAAAGAGTGTTCCGAGTCTGACATGTAATTTTTCGTGATCTTCTTTACTATCAAAGCTTTGACGGAACTTGGTTATCTAACTGAGTATGAAATTCAACAAGATTTAGAAGCAGCACATGATGGGACTTGTAATGGACATTTTAGTGCTCACTCTATGCCCCATAAGCTTCTACAAATGGGTTACTATTGGCCTACACTTGACTATGAGGCTAAAGATTTTGATGCCAAATGCAAACCTTGTCAATTTCATGAAAACTTGATCCACGTCGTAACCCAAAGGTTGCATCCTATTGAGTCACCTTGGCCCTTTTCTACTTGGGGCCTTGATCTTATTGGTAAATTACTTACATCATCTCTTCATTATTACCTCCACTGAATATTTTACATTAGGGGTTGAGACGATGGCCTTGACATCCACTGCCGGTCTTACTATTTCCAAATTTGATCTTTACCAAATCATTTACATCTTTAGAAAACCATCTACAATAATAGTAACTTCAAGAAGCAAGGAATGAAAGGACTTTGCAATAAATTCAAAATTCAACATTTATTCTTGATGCCTTATCACCTTAAATGCAGTGGTCAAGCTGAATCAGTTAACAAGATAATTAACAAATTTCTCATGAGAATCATTAGAGTCCAGAAAATATTGAAATTTAAAGTTATATCTCGCCTTATGGGCTTATACACTAGCATCCCAACAACCACTGGGGCAACCCTTTCTCATTATTCTATGGCATTCAAGTTGCCTTTCTTTCTGAAGTTGAGATTCCTATCACTCCATCGTTTCATTAAGGATTAAGGTTATAGGGTCTCCGGCCTAGCTGAGCTTGATAAATTGGATGAAAAGAGGTTGAAAGCACTTGAACATAATCAAGTCTACAAACAAAGAATAGCTCTAGCCTATAATAAGTAAGCAAAATCTAGAGAATGTGTTGTAGTAGAAATAGTTCTCAAACTCTAAAATTCTCATGACAAAAAGGGTAAGTATGCATAGAAGTAGCATTGCCCCTGTGTTATCAAAGATGTTCATGGTTCTTCTGCATACTGATTATAGATACATGAAGGAGAAGAATTTAATGAACTGGTTTACTTCATACTTCTTTAGAAGTTTTATGCACAAAGTTTTTTGTTCATTATCCACTTGTACGTAACCTGTCAAATGGCTTTGTCGATTAACTAAGCTTTCCATCAGGTTAGATGTGTGCCATACTAGTCCTCTTTCATTACTTTAACTCACTCTTGGTCATTTTTTCTACTTATAGACTACAACAAAACTGAATGGATTTGTGGCCCAACGAATCTGATCAGAAAATCCTTACAGTTAAAAACACTTTATAGCCAGTCATTTTACAGTCAATTTATGCTCAACCAGCAAGCTTTCACGGATTAGCCACCTTATGAAGCTTTGTGATCCTGATATGAATCCTAAAGTTTTGTTAGCTGAGGATGGGATGACAAGGACACTTCATCCATCCTTACCCCCTCCAATGGTTGGAAAGGTGTTATGTTTATCATTGTACCATTGACACTTGCCATCGTTCACCCATTGAGGCAAGCCAACCTCCTCATCATCATAATCGCCTTAGGTCATCATGCCATCATCTGGAACATTAGGGTTGGTGTACGCAGGCTGGGAAAATTAGGATAACGTGTGGGTCTAGGAAAGAATTAGATTCACCATTCCAAGGAGAAGCTCTTTGGCAATATTTAAGCGTGAAAGGGCTGTCACCTTATGCATCTATATGTGGCCCTCTAGACTTGTATGGGGAACGACATTCTATCATTGAAAAGACATGTCAAAAGAAGAAAAAATCAGTTAATTAACTTATCAAAAGAAAAGTCAGAAATTGGCTGAAATAAAAAACCACCATTCTCCATAGCTGGCTTTCTAGAATTATGTTTGCTTTGAGGATCCATGGAGAGTGGTGTCAATAACATCGGGCCAATCCTTAGTCGATGTCAAAAAGTGCCAATCTCCATAGTTGGCTCCTTGGACTCAAATTTGAGTTCAAGGAGAACTGTGTAAGTGTGATTAGACTAGGGTTAATTTTAGCAGAAGACTAGAAAGTGTCAATCTCTATAATGGAATCTTGGACTCACGTTTTGATGCTGGTGCATCCCTGGATCTCTAAGTTATCCTGCATTTGAGTGTAGTGTGCACCTTTTCCTTTGTTCTTGGTTTTTATTTTCCATTGTTCTGTACTCTTGGTGAAGAATTGCAAAGCTTAAGTTGGTGATAAAATACTTGCACACCTCTTGAAGCATTTGCTCACATTTGTGCAGCTGAATCTGTGATGCACAGGTGTGTGAATTGCACATAACATTATCCTCTTGGTCTTATTCCTGCCAATTTGATGTTTTAAGCTAATATTCACAGCTCCAAGTCAAGTTCACACCATATCGAGTTGCACACCTTGAGCTCACAAGGAATTGCCTAGCAACCTTAATACTTGGTGTTTTGGGCAATCACTTTGTGAACATGCTTCCTTGGGCTTAGTTTGCACCCTTTGGGCCAAATTCGTGTGTTTTGGAGCATTCCTGTTTGTTGCACACCCCTTTCTCCAGTAGAATTGTAGCCTGCAACTTCACACCTGCTGCGCATTTCATTGTGTAAACCCAAGGGACTCATCATGACTTGAACTGTTGCTTGCAGAGGTTTGATGAACATGGAAGATCTTGGAGTAATGCCTGAATCCAACTGATTGGGGGTTACATTATTAGATGACTTGATCAACGGTTTGGAAGAGTGCGAATGATCGTGTAACTGTCGTATATGTCAGGTATTGCAAAATAGAGCAGGAATTGGACAACATGCAATTGGATTTGCAGCTGCTTGCAGACTTCTTGTGAACTAATCTTGTAGCATGTGCATTCTTAGCGTTTAGTTGGAAATTTGGGTTGCCTTAACGCCATCATGTCTGCATCTTGTTGTAAAGCATTCTTGCGTATACAAGGATGTGTGTAAGCATTTATTAATTAGTTCTCTAGGAATGTTGGAGCTGAGTTTTGAGTGAGGGGTTGTTTTAGTTGAGCGTCATTTGAATAGAGAATAAGAGCCTGTGAGCTCGATAGTAATTTGATAGGGTTAAGAGTGAAATAGTAGTGTGTAGCAAGAAGGCTTGTGTCAACCCATGCATGGTTGTAAGCAAGCTCTTTTGTGTAGATGTCTATAATAAATCCCCATTGATTTGTTGTATTCTGTTGCTGCATATGAATGAAATAGAAGTCTGGAGTCGGTAAGATTTGAGCTTCTATATTTGTGTCTGTGCACTACAATAACCCGCAAGTGGTTGCCTGTTCTAGTGAACTCCTGACCGCTGTTGCATCATTTGGTATCAGAGCAAGCTAGAGTCCTACCTTGTTGAGTTGTTTGGAAGATAAGAGGAAGTTGAGTGGAGAGCATGTTGAACTCCTACATTGCGAAGTCAAGTTGCTAATAGTTGAGAAGAGTGAGATAGTGGCTTATGGAGGGATAACTCTTGGAAGAGGATGACAATCGCTATGAGTTGCAAACCTTGGTTAAGTATTCAGAATGTTTCAAGCGAGATTGGAAGTAATGGAGACAGCCCCACATAGGGGATTTGTTGCAAAAGTAAGTGATATTGATGATGAAGCTCCCGAAGACCAGTTGCTAGAAGTGGAGGTGGAGCTAGAACCTAAAGAAAGGGTCATCAAAGCCATTTCCAAAATGGGAGGTAAGCCAAGAATTGAAACCCCTAGTTATTGTGGTAGTTTATATCTAGAAGATTTGATTGATTGGATAATTGCCTTAGAAAATTATTTTGACTATGAGCAAGTAGAAGGTCTAAAAAGGGTCAAGTTTTCATGTACTAAGTTGCAAGGACATGCATCTCTTTGGCGGGATGATGTGTAAATGGAGAGTGTAAGAATGGGCAAGGAAAAGATCAAGAGTTGGGATAAGACGGTTGGAAAGTCGAAAATAAAGTTTTTATCTTGGACTATTAACTATATTTTTTCAAGAAAATATAGAATTTGAGGCTGAAAGAGATGGCTGTCAAAGGCTACACTAAGTTTTATAAGTTGACCATTAGAGTTAGTTATGTGGTAGACAATAGAGAAAATATTTCTAGGTATGTGAATAAAGTTATATTTGGTTGAGGAAGCTTATCAATGTGCTTTGGAAGTTGAAGAGAAATTGTTAAGAAAACAACAAAATGGATGAGGAAGGGGTAGAGGAAGATCTTTTGGAAGAGGCCAAACTTATGCAAAGGAGGTAGTAGAAGCCAGTTCCTCACAGCTGGGCCAAAGAGTTGTTTATAATTTCTACAAAGGAAAATAATATAGAATCAAAGGACGTGATAGGTTTTAATGTGTAATGTCCCCAAACGGGACAATTAGACCAAGTTGGGGTTTTCCAACAAGCCCATATTACTAAACAACTGAACTCTGATCCACAAAACCAACAAATCTTAGTTGGAAAATTTAAAGAATTTTCAAGCAAAGCACACTCTAAAATAGCTCCAAAAAAATGCTGAATAATAAATTGAAAACAAAGTACATTTTTTGCCAAGTGATAATGGCGAGGAGGCTGAAATTTAACCCTGCAAATAGTCTGATTTTTGAGTGAAGGTACAGCTGCATTTCCACGTCCACAACAGCCCTAAAACTTCCCCAAGTGAGTCGCCCAAGTTGCAAAACATTTTAGTAATTTTCGGAATGTTTTTTTGGTATTGAATGGCCCTCAAAACCCTACAAAACTGCTCAAACACAAATCACCTCAGTTGGAATAAATTAAATAAAATACTACCAAACCCTAGAAGAGGGTTTCTCTTGCACGCCACCCTTCAAGACAATTCGCCCCACTTGGGAAACTTATACAAATAATTTTCTGAATTAATATCCAAAATTTTCAGCTCTCAATAATTTATTATTTGCCTCAATCAGTTGAAACTTCAAAAATTCATATCTTTCGGAATATTTAGAATTTCAATGCAAAAGTTAGCTCAAAATGATCACAAAAATAGTAGCTTTCAAACACCTCCATAGGAAGTCCCCCAGAAGTTGTTTTGAAGTTCCAAAAACCCTAGTTACAGCCCTAGATTCTTCCAAACCTGAAAATGGAGATCATTTGTGCAATCAAACAATGAAAATTCAATGCAAACAACTCTCCAAGGTATACAATTTGCCTTTGAACAAGGTGGTGTTATAAAACACTTTTGTAGATTCAATTGCATGCAATCATGCAAATCTGAAACACAATTACAACCCTTGAATAGAGCTGCCCTGAATGTAGGAATGGAGGTTTTCGTCTCCAAACCCATGTCACACTTGAAGGTTTTCGTCTTCAAGTTGTGGTGAACAAGCTCGACATACTTAAACATCAATTTCAATATCCAAAATGCATAACCTCTTCAAATGAGCCTTTCCTTTCCTCTTATATCTCTTCTACAAATGTGGCATCCAAAATAAGGAGAGAGAGTTTACCGTTTTAAAAAAAAAAATATTATAAAAAGCTTTCTTATAAAATTCACTTTTAGGTCTTAAGTGCCCATGACCTTCAAATGGTCCCAACTTAAGTGAAAACAAATTAGACTATTATTACTTTATTTTGAGTATTAAGAAATACTTTCTATTTTAGTAATAATATTATTTTAATTTCAAAAAGGGGGACATCACATTCCTCCATTTCCGAAATTGCTTGCCCTCAAACAATTGCAAGCTCTCATGCCCAAGTGCCCTCATGTTAAGGTGGAAGATCATGTTGAAATGCTTCCATAATCTAGCTCCCATTCCTGTCAAATGAAGGAGTTTTTGCAAAGACCAATTCAAACACCTGTTGTTCCTTGCGACTCTTAGCTGTTTGTGCACTTTGGACATGGTACAACAACAGTCCCCATCCTTCTTACTGACTTTAGAACTCAGAAATTCCTCAATCCAAAGGGCTTGAAGTATCCCCAAACTCGCCATTTCATGCTCCTTTTGGGCTGGAAACTTCCTCCCCATGGTGGTCATCCAATCCTTGGCCCCCATGCTCCTAGGTCTTTCGTTGTTAGGATGGAATGTTTTGCAAGGAGACCCATACATGATGATTAGAGGGTTGCATTTCCATTTCACAGCCATGCAATTGCTCCCAGAGATCCCCTTTCCCACTTTCCTCTTGCCTTTTGATACGCCACTCGTGTGTGCAACTTTAAGAGGGACAAAAATGAAATCATGCATCACGTTGAAAGAGCTGGATTTGTCAGAAGTATGACAAGAAAAGGTGTGACAACTGCCTCTCACATTTACTCCCTTATGCCATACAAAACAACCTTTAATGTTTACCCTTTCATCATGCAAGTTGTACCTTCGAGCACATGCCTTTTCATTATTTGTTAGTAGCTGTAAATGGAACAAGAAATCAGACTCTTCATATACATTTCCAAAATTGGTTAGGGGCTGCAGTGTGGCCAACAAATCAGAATTTTGACCTCAATAAATAGCTGATTTGGCTTTTCTCACTCATCAATTTCAAAGCTTGAGAAATTCTGAAACTTCACAACTAATTCTGAATTTTGTTCATATCTTTTAGATTGATCTTCAAGGCAAATTTCAGATCTGCCTTCATATCTTTGGATCAAGCTCATGCAAAAGTAAATTAGATGCTCTCTTACATACCTTGAAGGCTGATTTTTGACCACTTCATTGACCTCCTTGACTAGGCAACATCTTCCCCTTTTTATCCCACTTACCTTGTCAAAAACATGAGTGATTTCTCTCATATAAGATAGTTGTGATTGTGTCCATAACTCAGAAAATTCTGAGTGACAAAATTCATATGTTGCAGTAATGTTTTCTTGATTTCCTACGTGCTGTAGCATGTCAAATAAAGTGAATTTCATGATGATAGGAAGTAGTGGCTTTGGCCATTTAAACTCAGAAATTTCGAAGTGTGCTCTTGACCAAAAACTCCTTAAAAATTTCCCCACTATGCTACTGTTCACAATCCCAACTTTTGCCCAAACTGAGAGTTTTTATGTCCTCATCCAACTCCACAAAACCTTGTTTACAACTTGGAATATGGTGCTTCCCCTTGTAAATTAGAAGCTGATTCTGCAAAACTGAATTCTCTATTTATTTTTCTCACTAAGGCACAACAAATTCCAAATTTGGCCATACTTACCAATTTCACAGTAGGACACACCTTCTTTGGACTTATTGGCTGCTTATGCTCGAAATTTGCAGCCTCTTCCCTACTACATCCTTCTCCCCTCAAGCTCATGTAGAAAGTACCTATCATGCTACTTGATGTAGTTTTCGGTGGATCCTTATTGCTCAAGAAATCAGAATTTTCTGTATAGATGTCCAGCTGGGTTTGCATATTACCTTCAACATTCGACCCGTCATCAATTTCAGAATTCATTGCCCCACAAACTTTGGAGTCTAGGGTGCACTTATCCCCCTGAGTTTGCATCATCTTCATAGTAACTCCAACGTTCTACAAGCACCAAATTGAATGATTTCTACAAAGTCTAGGTGGCTGCCCATGCAGAGAATTTACAGCCTTCTTGGTACTCTTTGTTGCTATGACAATCAGCCCACATGGTGATCCTACATATGAAGCAAACACATTAGCAAAAACAATAGTGTTTAGCAACACTTTTACAATCACTCCATCATGCCTTATGAGCATAGTATGGGATCCCTTTTGGTGCCTTAACCTTTCCTTATCATAGCTGTAACAAATCTTTTCCCTCTTGCAATTCCACCATCTAGTGGCTGGAAATTCACTTATACCTACTTGGACCACCACCATGGTGTTGAGGTGTGAGAAGCACACCTTCTTAGTGCCCATAATCCCTGTGACGACAACAAAATTTAAGGAGAACAAATTGAAAATGCTAAGAAAAACAGTCATCATGACCCTGGGCCCATGATAATCCTTGCTTACTCCCTTCTTAATGTTTGCCCAACATGACCCACTAGCAATGTTACCTTTGTAGTGCTCACCTGGATCCCATATCCATGATGGATACTTGTCCTGCTCATTTATTTGGAAGAATTTTCTTCACCATTGAGTGCCCTTCACTTCAACCTTAGTGATAGCATAAGTTTTGCAACCAAGATAATGATAGAACCAATCAAGAGGAAAAATCAATGTGCACTTACCACAATGACAACTCAATTGCTTACCTAGACACAAATCTGACTTTCCTTCTCCCATATGCAAAATGACATCCTTTTTCTTCCTATTTGGCATCACTCCTTCAGGAAACCCCTTTGCCTTGTCCACCCTTGTTAGGACTTGTGCTTCCTCTCCAAGTGCTAACAACAATTGTGTCACCCAAGCTTTTTCATGAAATCTGAAATTATGAAAAGAAAGTGATCTGTGATTAGAGATAATGAAGAAAATTTTCTCCATGACATACCTTTCCCTTGTGATTTCCTTATCACTACCCAAGCTTTCTTCCTGATCCTTTGATTACTCATGAAGTTGTTGAACAACTTTTCATTGCTTTACCTTTGGAAGATCTGACCTTTCTGTTACCTTCACCTTAGTACCTACCATTTGCAACCCCCTTGGCTGCCCCATAACTTGTGGGAAACCCTCACTAGGCTGCCCTTGAATTTCTAGTTCTTGTGGTTCATAAAATCCAATCATTGGCTGCCCTTTATCTAGCTGAAACATCTCTTTTTCTTGCCCCGAATTTTTTGATTTTTGCAATTCAAAAAATCCATGTGTTGGTTGTTCCTTGTATGTCTGAATTTTTGTTTTTGGCTGCCCACAAACTTCCGATTTTGGTTGCTTCAATGGCTGCCCCTCATGTAAGTGAAAGTCCCTCTTAGGCACCCTCACGATTTCTGATTTTGGGGGCTCCATCTTCTTCTTATCAAATTGTTCAGTGAGCTTCTCACCTAGTTCCTCGTATGTTTTAATGAGGTCATGTCCTTGTGTCTTCCACCCAAGATGCCACCAATCGTGGGCATCTCCTTCCAAGTGTTGTATCACAAACTTTAGGGCCTCTTTTTCACCTCTAGGCCTCAAATCAAGGTATTCATTAACCTTGTCCACTCATGCTCTAGAGTACCTGGGTCCCCATCAAAGGTAGGGAGAACAATCCTTCCCAAGTTGTCATGCACAACCACTTGCCCATGGTGCCTCTTTCCCTGTTTCCAAGCTACAAACTTACTGAAGCTCATTATTCTCTTGACTCGGGGTGTGCATTCCAAGTATTCATCATAATATTCCATCAATTCCCAACTAGTAAAGGGTTGTTCCTCTTCCATTTCAAGGGGATAGTCCCCTTTCATGCCCTTCACTGATTGAAGAAATGTGGCCATAGTTTCCGTCAACCGCTCTTGGCCCTGAGTAAGCCTCTCAAACTTGGCTTTGCCCATGTCCCTAGTTGACAATAACCTTCCCATCCCACAAATGGCCAAGAAATTGGCCCTGATACCAATGTAATGTCCCCAAATGGTTCAATTAGACCAAGCTTGGGTTTTCCAACAAACCCTTGGATAATATTGCTAAACATTTGAAATCTCATCCACAAAACTAACAAACCCTAGCTGGGAAATTTGAAGAATTTTCAAGCAAAACACATTCCAAAATAGCTCCAAAAAAATGTTGAACAATAAACTGAAAAAAAAGTACCTTTTTTGCCAAGTGATAGTGGCAAGGAGGCTGAAAATTAACCTTGCAAATATTTTGATTTTTGAGTGAAGGTATAGCTGCGTTTTCATTTCCACAACAGCCCTAAAACTTCCCCAAGTGACTCATCCAAGTTGCAAATATTTTAGTAATTTTTGAATGTTTTTAGGGCATTGAATGGCCCTCAAAATCCTGCAAAACCGCTCAAACACAAATCGCCTCAGTTGGAATAAATTAAATAAAATACTACTAAACCCTAGAAGAGGGTTTTTCTTGCACGCCACCCTTCAAGAGGGGTCTTCAAGCTCCCCAAACAATTCGCCCCACTTGGGAAACTTATACAAATATATTTTTTGAATTAATTTCCTTAATTTCAGCTCTCAATAATTTATTATTTGCCTCAATCAACGGAAACTAAAATTCATATTTTTCGGAATATTTAAAATTTCAATGCAAAAGCTAACTCAAAATGATCATAAAAATAGTAGCTTTCAAACAAAATTAGAATAAGAGTTTTCCCTCCATAAGAAGTTCCCCAAAAGTTGTTTTGAAGTTTTAAAAACCCTAGTTACAGCACTAGATTCCTGCAAACCTGAAAATGGAGCTCAATTGTGCAACCAAACAATGAGAAATCAATGCAGACAACTTTCTAAGGTATTTAATTTGCCGTTAAACAAGGTGGTGTTATAAAACACTTTTGTAGATTCAATTGCATGCAATCATGCAAATCTGAAGCACAATTACAGTCCTTAAATAGAGCTGCCTTGAATGTAGGAATTGAGGTTTTCGTCCTCAAACCCTTGTCATACTTGAATGTTTTCGTCCTTAAGTTGTGGTGAACAAGTTCGACATACTTTATTATCAATTTCAATATCCAAAATGCACAACCTCTTCAAATGAGTCTTTTCTTTTCTTTTACATCTCTCCTCCAAGTGTGGCGCCCAAAATAAGGAGGGAGAGTTTACCTTTTTCTTTAAAAAAGATATAAAAAGCTTCCTTATAAAGTTCACTTATAGGCCTTAAGAGCCTATGACCCTCAAAAGGTCCCAACTTAAGTGAAAAACAAATTAGACTATTATTACTTTATTTTGAGTATTGAGAACTACTTTTTATTTTAGTAATAATATTATTTTAATTTCAAAAAAGGGGTTTTTACATAATGTTACTTGTTTCAAATGTAAACAACATGGGCATAGAGCATAGGAATGACCTAAAGTCGATTAGAACTGAAAAATTGAGAAGAGAGTGCATGTTGCATAAGATGAGGAGGGATTATTAGAAGAAACTAGTCCAATGGAAATTGAGCATAGAGAAAATTTGATGCTTTGAAGAGTTTTGTTGAAGCCAAAAGCGCAAAGGTTGGACCATGGCTGAGAAGAAGCATTTTCAGAACTACGTGTAAAGCTGGAGGTAAGTATTGCAAGTTGATTACAGATAGTGGTAGTACAATTAATCTAGTTTCTATTGAAATGATGCAAAAGTTGGGTTTAAAGTGTGATCCTCATCCTAACCCATATAAGGTTTCTTGGTTGCAAAAAGGTCATTGAGTGATTGTGACTGAACAATGCAAAATTAATTTGCATATTGGAAGCCGTCATGATGAAGTGTGGTGTAATATGATACCTATATATTCTTGTCATGTCTTGTTTGGGTAGACCGTAGCAATATGACAATAATTCTGTACATGATGGAAAGAAAGAACACATTTCAAATTACAAAGGATGGGAAAAAATTTGAGCTGTTGCAAATGAAGGAAGAGTAACAAAATATCATTAAGGTAATGTTGCTTTCAGCGAAATAATTCTTGAATTGATGAAGACAAAGGTATGTTTTGTTGTATTTCTAAAGCCAAAACATGATGTAAAAGAGAACAAAGCTGATGTGGCAGATTTGTTGGAAGAATCTAAGGAGATAGTGCTAAGTGATTTGTCTCTAGTGAGGAAGATTTCTCATCATATGGATTTGATAGAGTCCAAACAAAGCTCCCCATAAAATGAGTCCAACTATGACGGAATAATCAAATAAGCAAGTTCAATATTTGTTGGATAGAGACCTGATCAGAGAAAGTTTAAGTTCATGCAGTACCAACATGATTAATGCACAAGAAGGATGAAGAATGGAGAATGTGTACAGATTCTAGAGATATCAATAAGATCACTACTAAGTATAAGTTTCCATTGCCATGGATGGATGACTCGTTGGATTGTTTGAGTGGTGTGAATTATTTCTCCAAGATATAGAAGAAGAGTGGATACCATCAGTTTCGGATAATAAAGGTGAGGAGTGGAAGATTGTGTTTAGGATAAATGAAGTACTATACGAATGGTTGGTCATGCCATCTGGGTTAACCAATGGCCCTAACACATTTATGAGACTAATGAATGAAGTAATGAAACCATTTTTGAGCAGATTTGTGGTATTGTATCTGGTTGATGTTCTTATTTTTAGTAAGACAAAGAAAGAGTATTTTATGGATCTAAAACAAATTTTAGAGACTAAGGTAGGAAAGGTTGATAAATGTGAAGAACTGCTCATTCATTCATGAAGAGCTTGTATACTTAGGATTTGAGATTTCCAAAGGACTGAAGATGGACCTAGAAAAGGTCAAAGTAATAGTAGAATGGCCTACTCCAAGAAATATTACCGAGGTAAGAAGTTTTCATGGTTTAGAAAACTTCTATAAGAAGTTGATAAGAAATTTTAGTGGAAATTTTTGCATCTTTGATTGAGTGCATGAAGAAAGGATTGTTGAAGTGGATAGGAGGTAAGAAAAGTTTTGAGATTTTGAAGAAGAAAATTTCAAAAATTTCAAAATTTCAAGTCAAAAAAAGAGTATTTTATGCATTTAAAACAAATTTTAGAGATTGAGGTAGGAAAGGTTGATAAATGCAAAAAACTGCTCATTCATTCATAAAGAGCTCATATAATTAGGATTTGTGATTTCCAAAGGACTGAAGATGGACCTAGAAAAGGTCAAAGTAATAGTAGAATGGCCCATTCCAAGGAATTTTACGAGGTAAGAAGTTTTCATGGTTTAGAAAATTTCTATAAGAAGTTCATAAGAACTTTTAGTGGAATTTTCGCACCTTTGATTGAGTGCATGAAAAAAGGATTGTTCAAGTGGACAATAGGAGGTAAGAAAAGTTTTGAGATTTTCAAGAAGAAAATCATTGAGAAGCTAGTGTTGGCCTTACCCAACTTTGATAAGTGTTCCAAGTAGATTGTGATGAGAGTGGAACAACAATTAGTGTAGTGTGAGTCAAGAAGGAAGGCCAATTGCATATTTTAGTGAGAAGTTGAATGAAGCCAAGCAAAAGCGTTCTGTCTATGATCAACAACTTTATGTTATAGTTTAAGCGTTGAAGAAGTGGAGACATTATTTGCTACCTAAGGAATTTGTTTTGTATGCAAATCATCAATCCTTGAATTTCATAAATAGCTAGACCATGTTGAATCAAAGGCACATTAAATATGATGAGTTCTTGCAGAGTTATTCATTTGTCCTTGAGCATGGGTCTAGAAAATCAAATAAAGTAGCAGAGACATTGAGCATAAGAGTTGCATTGCTGACTACCATGTTAGTGGAGATGATTGGGTTAAACACCATGAAAGACTGCTATGCAGATTTCACAAAGGCTTGGAAAGCTTGTAGAGAACCATGGGCTGGTAATAGAAGCCCTTATGAGGATTATTTCATACAGGAAGGATTTTTTGTTTAAGAAAAAAATTGTGTATATTTGTAGGATCAGTGAGGGAGAATGTAACAAGAGTTACACAATGGAGGATTAGGAGATCACTTTGGAAGAGATAAGCCACAAGCATTGATAGAGGAAATACACTATTGGCATGGAATGGCATGTTAGAAAATATGTAAAGAGATGTAGAGTTTTCCAATTAGCAAATGGAACGAGTCAAAATGCTAGATTGTACAAGTTATTATTGGATTGCCAAGGACTTAGAAAGATAATGATTCTATCATTGTTGTGGTGGCGAGTGTTTCTAAAATGGCACTTTTCATTCCTTACAAGAAGATTAATGATGCTACGAACATAACAAACTTGTTTTTCAAAGAAATTGTTAGATTGCATGGATTGCCAAAGAGTATAACATCAGACACTAGAATTTTTGGTTACTTTTGGAGAAATTTGTGGAAGAAATTGGGAAAGAAATCGCAGTATAGTTGTGCGTATCATCCACAAACGGTGAGCAGATAGAAGTTGTGAATAGAGGTTTGATTAGTTTGCTTAGATGTTTGGTTGGAAGCAAGCCAGGACAATGGGATTTGACATTGCTGCAATCAAAGATTGCATATAATAATTCAGTGAACTAGTTAGTTAGAAAATCACCATTTCAGGTTTACTACTTTTCTTCTAAACTAATCTTGTAATGTGTGCACTCTTATCTTTCATGTGGCAAATTGTGTTGCCTTATGCCATCATGTTTTCATCTTGTTGTAACACATTCTTGCATTGTATTAAAAAATGGAGGGTACCCGCGAAAAACCTGATTTTTTTTGCAGAAAGGGTAGATGGAACTGCTGGCCGGCTACCAGGGCAAAACTACGGTTTTCTGCGAGTGCTTACCCTCTGAAAACCACGATTTTTTGGCCTGGTAACCTGCCTAAAACCTGCATCCTAAATAATTTAACAAAAGTGCACTTTTATTTGCTTAAAAACTAATATAAAATATGTTTGTGACTTTGAGTCATGTGTTCTCTGAATCTCTACAATCATTTCTCTACATTCATTTCATTTTCTTATGTATTTTTGTGTATTTTATGAATTTATATATATTTTTAAAATAGCAATAAAAGTGCCGAGTCCCGAGTATGGGTCACAATTTTTGGCTACCGAGTAACCGGGGTTCCCGAGTTTTTCTACTATGCATTCTTGCATATAAGAACGTGTGCAAGCATTTTTTATTTAGTTCTATAGGAATAGCAGAGCTCAGTTCTGAGTGAGGGGCTGTCTTAGTTCAGCTTGGTTTGAGTAGAGAATAAGAGCATGTGATTTTGATAGTAAGTTAGGAGAGGGGTTAAGACTGAAATAGGAGTGTGTATCAAGGAAGGCCCGTTCCGGCCCATGTGTGGTTATAAGCAATCTGTTTTGCATAGAAGCCTGTAATAAGTCTCCCCATTGATATGTTGTATTTTGTTGTTGCGCATGAATGATATAGAAGTTTGTTGTCAGTAACATTTGGGCTTCCATATTTTTGTTTGTGCACTCTTATAATTGGTAAGTGGTTGGTCATTCTAGTGAACTCCTGATTTCCATTGCATCAAGTTTGCTTTGAAGTCCCTGTGGATGTTGTTAGTAGAGTTTAGGTTAAGGTCATATAGCCAAAGCCAAGATTGTGGCAAAGGATCAAAAGATTTCAGAGCCATAGTAGGTCTGCAATTTGAAGGAACGCTACAAACCCAAGTCAATTTGGGGAAAGGATCCAAAGTTGGGGAGTTGAAAGTTCTCTAGGTTTGAGGAATCAACTTAGTTGTGTTAGCTGAAGGTAAAGTATCCCAAAGGGCGCCTTCATTTCTGTCCCTTGGCAAGCATAATGCTTTGATGTAATTTTTCCCTTCTTTGATGCATTAACGCTTTGATGCTTTGATGGAATCCCGGTTTTTTTATTCCACTTAATTTTCTTACCGTGACTAGCTTGAGGTTGAGCGCTTAGCATAAATCTTTAGCAGTCATAATAAATTCATTCTTTGCTGGTCACCCACAGTGGGATGTCATCTATAGTCGGTATGCAAGTCATTTGAGCTTTCATGCTAAGGAAACCATGTGCCTGAAGCAAATACTTACCCTAACTTGTCATACACCATACATGCTCCTAGAAAAAAAATGTACAGTAGCTGTCTAAAATACATCATATATCATATTCAAAATAGAAATAGAATTTTATTAAAATCAAGTATAATTCAAGAGAAGGAAATAACCAATTTTATTCTGTGAATTAAAATAGGTTCTATGGACTCTCCCCATTTCATTATATCACTTGCCCTAATAGTCATGGTCATGAGAGGGGCATCTTCATTGAGCAAAAATCATTTACTCCTAAGGCTTCATTGAAGAATTCTTTAGCTTTGTGTGATGCATATGAATATTATTGTGGGGAGAGAGGTATTAGTTCCCTGTCTTCGGTTTTTATCAAGGGAGGAGGTGGGGAGTTGGGTTTTATTTTGTGTGATGACTCATCAATGTATGAGAGAGAGTGTGTGATGAGGAAGGCTATTGAGTTTAGGCTTAATATTGGTCTTAGCTATATATAATTCTTAGCTGTGCTTGCAGTTGAGTTCAAGGTTGATATTGGTCTTAGCTACAATCACAAGGTTCGAGTTCGATGAAGAAAAAATCGGTTCAAGTTTGTCAATAGATAAAGTTTGAAAAAAAATTGCCATTAAGTTCGATCCATAGAAAAACATAAAAAATATATAAAAATAAATACAAAATAATTTAAAAAATTCAAAAGATTATAAAAATAAAAAAGATAAAAATAAATTTAAATAAAATATTTTTTCAAAAAAAACAAAAAACAATAATAAAATGAATATAAAATATAAAATATTATATATTATATATATAAATAAAAATAAATGAAAAATGGTTTTGGGGTCCATTCTCCACGCTGACCACCTCTCTAGTGTCGTTCCCACACTAGGCTCGTCGAGTCAGCCATGAGGGTCCCTGATGTGATGGACTAGCCAGCCCAATGTTCAATGCGACGAGGCAAGTCCATAGTCCATGACTAGGGCTACTCTTCACAGTCGGTTTTGGGTCCGGTTAAATAAACCCTGTTACCCAACATTTTAGCCAATGAGATGTAGGTGAGTTGGTTAAGTGGATTGGTTGTTTCAAGTCCCACCCAAGTTCAAACCTTAGGAAAGGCATCTGTGGTCAGTTGTACTTGGGATCGTTAATGGCCATTGGTTATTCTCGAGATTGGTGGTGGCCATTTGGACCCTCGATTGTGTCCCAGATTGGGCTACGCTTCGGTCAAAAGTTATCACCTAACAAAAAAATAAATAATTAAAAAATTAAAATTAAAATAATTATAAATAAGCTCAAAAAATAAAAACAAACTAAAATAAAGTAAAAAACAAAATCAAAAGTTTAAAACAAAAAACGAATTAAAAATAAACAAAAAGCAAAAGCTTTAAACAATGTTCAATTTTTTTTTAAAAAGTCCCAAAATAGAAAACCCTACCTCGATTCTTGACCTGAGCCGCTTAATCCTCCTCGACCACGTCTTGGTGCCAGTAGCAGCAACAAAGGTTGTTGGCATTGTCGTTCACAGTGAGTCTTGAGTCGGGTCGTGATGCATCAGGGCTCGCACGGTAGGCTCGATAGGGGACGCCATGGCACTTGGCAGTCAGTGCCTTGATCGTAGCTGCTAGCAGGGATGCCACTCTAGTACTCTAGTACTCCAAAGGCCATCACACCATGCAGTCATGCCACCACTCCACGATTTTTTCGCTTGTTTTGTTTTTTGTACTATATTGGACGTTTTTTGGCGATTTTTTTGATGTCAACTATTAAAATGCCAAATTCCAAATTTTTAGGTAAAAATTCGGTAAATCTTGTGACTTAGGTCTTCGCTATTTAATTCCTAGATATGTTTGCTTCTTTTGGTGGAGATTTATGATGAGTGTTGGAGGATCAAGGTAGGAAGGTGTTAGAGAGTTGACTGCTGGAGTGCCCTAAAGAGATGGTTGATTTAGTATCTAGCTGAAAGAGTTGGCGGTTTGAGTGCAAGTTCGATAGAATATATTATGCGGCTCTTTACAACTCCTTGAGCAATGATGGAGAGTTTTTGAGAGAGCTGATTTATTTTCAAATGGATTGGCATATTTGCATTTTTCCTTCGTAATCCAAATATTGATGTGTTGGAATTGGGCCTTCTTGGTGTACAAAATATACCCAAAGGAAAAAGAATCCTTTGGGATTCTGTTCCTTTAAAGCTCAGATTTTTGAATTTTGATGGATAGGACTGGTTGATAGTTCTTGGTTTTGTCATGATATATCTTTTGTTGCCTCAATGTAGCCAGTAAATGCTACTTGGGTGTTAGTAGCTCACCAATGTTTTGGGTCTAGTGTTCCTTAACCCTAGGTACTTACAGCAAAAAAATAAGGTGCTACGGAGTGATTCACTACATCGATTCAATGTAGCACTTAGAGCACACAACAAATCATTTGAAAAGAAGAATGCTCAATATTCTTATATTCAAAACTAAGTAGCCAATCTAGGTATTGGTATGGGGTTTAGGTTCGCTAGTACAACTATTATTTTGCCCCATATATGGCTTGGTTACACTGTATATATAAAATATAGCCAAATAAGCAAAATTAACCACATAATAGGCATAGAAAAAATAAAATAAGTAAAATAACCACAAAAAGGTTGAAAACACTACTTATAATTTAATGTCAAATGTCATGGTATAAATCCAAATAGATCAATAGATTGATAATAATTGGTCAAACTTAGAACTACAAGTACATAGTTCAAATATATCATCAAAATCAAGGAAAATGAAGGTAATAGAGAAAATGTGCAATGAGAGGTAAGTGTGTTTGTTTTTGACAAAATGAATGTGAGATTGCCTTTTATGGTTTCACCATTCTTTTTATTAGTTTTAAATTGTTTTTTAAAGTCCAAGCTGACTTCTGTTAAAGTTAAAAGAAAAAAGTATAAATAAATATGTTTTTGCTCACTTTATATAGTAGATTCTAACTAGGTCTTGCCTGGGTATGCCCTGACAGTTCATCCAAGGATGAACCCTACCATGCCCAACCCTATCGAGATGACCTCGGGCAAGGTCAGAGGATGAATCGAATTGGGACCGATACCCGATATGCATCGTACTTGGACTGGTCTCCCTTGGGTTATGCGTCGTACTTGGCCCTGTCTCCCTTGGGTGAAGGACCCAACTTCTTAGATTCAAAACAAACTCTAATGTATGCAACTAAAACAAATTAAAATTTTACTTTTTTGGGTGATCGTTTGATTGTGGACCATTAGCCGTTGAATGTGGTGACTTGGAAGGGTGTGTTGGTAGGCCTATTGTGTGGTGGACATGTCATACCTAGCAAGATGTGGGGCCTCGGCAATTGGCCCTTGTACCCCGTATTTTTTATTTTTTAACTCACCAATCGATGAGGTTGAGGTGAAAACTCGGTGGCAATGAGCATCCTCTAAGTCATAGGTCCATAGTGCAGCTGTTGAACCATTGGCTTATTGGTGGAGGTTTGGGTTCAATTCCCCATCTCTCCAGTTTGTTCTATATTTTCATTGAGATGATAGCGAATGGTTATGTGGAGAACCTTCAACTTGTCCTTATGGGGCTTGAGTTGGCCTAAATGGGTTAAAAGGAGGCCCAATTTTGTTTTTACCATAGCTTTTGCACCAGGAAGCAGAATTGGGGAAACTTTTTTCCCCCCAATTTTGTGTGTTTTTTTGTAGGATATCATCATTGGCGTCAAATTCTGAATTTTATTGCATTTGACTGCATATTTTTTGTTGCTTTTAATTTTGGCTTCTCACTCCTTATATTTTTATGGAAAGTTGATTAGAGCAAGCAATTAAGTTTTTGGCAGATCAAAATGAAGGCCATCTTGAATTTGAGAGTGTTGGACAAGGTTACTAAGAAGTCTAAATATGAATAAGCATCTGAAACTGTGAAGTAGCCTATGATGAGGAGCAAAGAATGCCTTGGAATAGATTGAGAGCTCAACCATTGCAAAGCAAGCCAGGGATATCCTCAAGTGTCTATTCTGAACATCAAATCCATGTACACTAATAAATTTGAAGGAACAATTGGCATTTATTAGGTTTGATTCAGTTGTCAGTGCTTATTTTCAAAAGATAATTCTTCAACAAGGCAACTAAACGGTTTGAATTATGGAGTGAAGGAAATTTGTAGTGTTGCTCAAAATTTGTATGTGTAGCCACATATTTGTTCAAATTTTATGACTCTCCATACCAAGGATAACTTGTCCATAAATATATGTTGCTACATGAAGAACAACCCACAAGGCTTGGGAAAGTGAAACCAAGCAACAAGAAGCGAACTCATCGAGAATAAGGAGCCAAAAATGATTAAAGACTAAATGAACAACAAAACCCATAGGAATTGTAGTATGGTGGCAAGGACATCGTGCCAAGGATTGCCATAGGAGAAAGAGTGACATGGGCAAGTCAACATTTAAGAAGCAAAACAAACAAAAAACGCAATAAGGAAAATGTGTTGTTTTTTTGTTGCTTTGACCACTTCTAGTTTCTAGAAAAATGATTAGGTTATATTGATGTGGGTGCCACTCATCATATGTCTTATGAGGCGTATGCTTTTCTCTCTATGGACATAGGTTACTATAATGTACCTATGTATATGATATTATTATGCAAACGGGTTATGAAGTAGCCAACTTGTGGTGCACATAAGTCATGTTTAGATAGGATGGGTCCAATGGGCATTTTTTCAATGGGACAAATGGGTAACTTATGAAATATGTTATAGTCATAGTTACTGAAGTCTCAGGGATAGAAGGACAAGGAGTTGGGGGAATGGGGTTTTCGAGATGGCAAAAAATTCCTAGATTTTGGGTATGGCTAATAAAATAATATATCAAAAATTAATAATTAGGGATTTTAACTCTATTCAATGAAATTTAGGGATTTTAATTGTGTTTAATGTTTTTCAAGGTACTTTTGGGAATAGGGTTCAATGTTTTTGTAAAAATAATAGTTTTTTTGGGGGAGGGGGTTCAGTTTTAAAGTAATATATATATATATATATATATATATATATATATATATATATATATATATATGGAATATCCTCCAAGTCCTCGAAATGTCCGGGACGTCACCAAAATCTAGGGGATGTGTCTCCATGTAACATTGGGTATATGTGGAATTGGTTGGCCTAATGTCTGTTAGGCGGGTTAAGGGTTTACCCTAACCCTAGGATAATTAGAGAAGAGACTATCTCCTCCAAGTCCCCAAGTCCCCGAAATGTTGGAGACATCACCAAAATCTAGGAGACGTGTCCCCATGTAACATTGGTTATATTTGGTATTGGTCTGCCTAATGTTTAATAGGCGAGTTAAAGGGTTTACCTTAACCCTAGGATAATTAGAGAAGAGGCTATAAATAGAGACAACTATCATTGTAAAGAATCATAGGAAGATATTGAATTGTATTTGGGCTTTCATGGTAGGGGGAGTGGTTCCTTTAGGAGTATTGTTTGGTGTTGTCCTACCTTAAGGTTATTCATTTATGTTGGATTACATTGAATATTATGGTACATTAGTATGCACCATATCTATTGTGTTGTGTGATTTGTTCGATTTGGCTAATTTCTGCATATTATCTATTATCATGTCTGGGCCATAACAAGTGGTATTAGATGTGGGGGTACACGATGTGCAATGCATGTCCCCAAAGCTTGGTTATGTAGATGAAAGGGTGTAGGGGTTATGTAGGGTGCAGATTCTCAGAACTTGGATATGTTGCAACTTGTAGCCTTGTGAATTTAAGACCCAAACGTTGGAACAATAAATTAGAAAGTTGAAACATAAGATGATATGAATAGGGTTTTTCTGGAGTCAACTATGTTACCAATTTATATTATATTATATTATATTTTATTTTAATTTCAATTTAATTTAATTTCTATTAATTTAATTTAATTTAGTTTATATTTTTATTAATTTTTATATTTTCTTTTTCTTATTAGTTTATTTTATTTTTACTTTTTTAATTTAATTTATTTAAATTTAAATTTTGATTTGATTTGATTATTATTTGATTTGATTTCTATTTAATTTTTAAATTTGTTTTCTTCTCTTTTGTATTTTGGCCATCTTTTCCCCCTCTTTTAAGTTTTCATTTGTATCACAATACTATTTAGGATCTTGGTATGTCTTCTTCCTATTCAAGCATTGGCTTCAATCTTTTCATCCTTGAAAATGGATCTAGTAGTGAGATTCGAAACGTTGGAAATTAAATTTGTTTCATAGTTGACTCTTGAAGAACCTGTCATGTCCCCTTTTCAGTTGACATCTTTAGAGTTGAGGATTAGCCTATTATGCGACCCTCGTAGGTTGATAGGATGGATAGAGGGTCATGATGGAGCTTGGCTTGGCTTTGAATAGCAAAATTGTTCCAGTTGGCTTTCGTTCGGGCTCTTTCGGACATGTATTAAGGGAGATTAATATTTGATTGATTTAATTAAATATTAATTATTTGGTCTAATTTTAATTAAGAAACCCTAATTTTAATTTAAGAAACCCTAATTAGGGCAAGCATACCTTTTTGAGGGTATAAGGGTTTCTCATGGGAGAGAGTTGGAAAAATTATGAGATTATGATTATGATTATTGATTATTGATTGTTGAAGAATTCTTCTGAGAAGACTGAGCCAAGGGTTCCAGGATTCCATTTGCATTGGAGAACGTCCACTCTTCAGTGTGTGCGATTCAGAGGTTGTGAGATATCAGCCGATCTATTGCCAGTTGAGAGATAACTTCATACAGAAGTTATCACAGAGGTTTACAGGTATTTATTTCATTAGGGTTTGATTCAGTAATTGTCCAGATAAGTTTTTCTGTATTAGTGGAAGATTTCTTGAGATTAGGCGTCCAGCATACAGGCCGTGCTATATTGTATTTCGCCATTGTACGGAATCCGTACAGATCAGTACCAGGCAGTACCAGCTGAATCACATATTGAAGAAGGGCGCCGTTAACAGTTGCAGGCCGCAGGGAAGTGTAGAGACCGACATCGGCATCCCAGATACCGACATCGGCCGACTGAAGACCGACGTTGGCAGAGTAGCTGACTGACAGAGATCGACATCGGCAGTATATCGACCGACGATGACAGTATAACCGACGTCGGCAACTGTGTGTCGACACAGCAACCCGAGCAGTCCAGATTTAGAGTTATTTTCCAGTTTGCTAGAACAATCAGGTTTTTTTTTGAAGAATGCTTCATATTATTTTACATGCATGACAGAGACTCAATTTTGTAATCGTCTAGAATAACAATAAGATCATTGATTTGCCAGATAAGAGATTATTTTGCTATTCATTATTTATTTGAAATTATTTTGCAAAAATCGTAATTTGTTCTTATTTCATACAAAAACACAAAAAAATCAGAATACACAGAAAAACAATTCAAAATATCCAGTTTCAGAATTCAAGGGAAACAGGGGATATTACAGAACCCTATTTAGTACTACATTGTGAGAAGAAACTAATCTCAAAACCAAGAATAAGATGATATGATCGTGATTGTGCCAATCAATGCACTTCTCCTAAGAGCCTTATGCACCTTGCGCACCTCTGTGGAAGCTTGTGCCATCCACGCAACCTTGTACACCCTTGCATGCTTGCGCAAAACTAAGAGGTATACCATGTAGTGCTCATACACTACGAAGTACATTCAAAACTCAATGGCCATGTGGCCACTTTGCCCCACATCGTGCCATGCCACGTGGCACTTCTAGGGCTTGTGCCATGTCAACAGACATGTCAGCGTATCGCTTATTTGGGAGGTGAAACATTACACCTATAGGAAGGAAATCGTCGCCCATTGTAGAAGTTGAACTGTTTCATAACCGTCCTCTTTTGTAATTGATTTATTGTAATAATATTTTGCAAGCCATTCGATAACATTACATTCTTGAATGGTCATCTGTACACATTCTAGTTGAGGAAATCAATTAGGAAGTGTTTTCCCCTTTCTGATCATGGGAATCCTTATTCTCATTCTTGATGCAAATTGTACATGTACAATACCCTATTCTTTCTCATTGAACAAAAGTAGCATTATTATGCTAATCTCATACATTTGAATGTGTAATAGTTTAAAGCTGTTATTATTGTCTATTGCATGTTCTATAACTCAGTAATTTACACGCTAAGTTATTGGGTTGTCATCCATGCCGCCATCCTTGGGGCCTTTTGTGGATCATAAGATCATCACGAAACTGAGTAAATAAAATATTATAATATACAAATCAATGAATTGATATGTCGACTAAAAGTATAGATGATTAGCAAGCTGAAAAACACTTTGAAATCGTTGGCTAAAATGCAATTCGAACATTAGGTGCAATAGAATTTTGGCTGATGGAGATTTTCATGGTGCAAATACAAATAAACAATATTATATTCTAAAGTTTTTTTTTCAAAATAATCTTGTTTGACTCTTCCTTTGACATTTTAGTTTTTTATTCATTATTTTTATGATTTTTTAATGGGGTTTGTCTGAAATTGGGATAAACACATCGGGTGCAATTGGGATGCATTAGTTTTCACCGGGTGTGTTTCGGGGTATTAAACTAGGTGCATTTTGCACACGTACCCACATACTGGCTGTGGGTGTGCCTTGGGTTTATCCCACATTTTTTTGGGTATGTGCACCCCGTCAACACTGCTATGGATGCTTATGTCGATAATTTTTTGTGGGAAATCATAGTGCTTTGTTAGTTAAAGGTCTTGGTGATGTTCATCTGTAAGATGGAGACTTCAAAGATGTTTATGTGGCTGAAGAGAAGCATTCTTTCTGTTGTCCAAATAACTAAGAAAAATAATGAAGTTGACTTTGACAATGGTTGGATTGCTACCACTAGATTTCATGATAGAGGTTTATATAAATTTCATGATTATGTTTATTCCACTATGCATCTGCTTGTTGCTGACATTGATGATGAAAATAGATTATGGCATGATTTGTGATCCATTGTTAACTTGGATATTCCATTGTACAATTCTTCCTCACATTCTAATTTACTTGTGTTGATCCAATGCGATTTGCTGTGGAAACCAACATATATAAGGTGGAAAAATGATTTTTTTTTTACAGCAATGGCTACCATATACATTTTTTAATTCAAATTTTTTAATGTGCACATGTTGAAATTCATGCCTACATTGCTATAACTAATATTCGTACATGTGTTACTCCTGACCCTAACAATGACTTGGGACACTTGGATAAGAGTATTTGTTTGTTTTCGGAAAGTTACGATTTTCCAAAAAACTCAGCACAACATAAATGGCATTTTTGGAGACCTTCAGAGTACTTTTTGAAGTTCCAAGAGTCTCACTACCGAGCTTTAGCTGGGGGAATGCATTTCTAGCAAGCCAAGCTTTCTGGAAAGGTATTGTTGTTAACTTGGAGTTGCACCTTGATCGAAGACGTGCTGAAATGACTAATCCTCGCTCCAGTTGAAACAATGGGATCTTCTCATGAGGGTGGGTGCCTCAATGATGAGAAGAACCTCCAGAGAACGTTGGTTCTTGTAAGATGTATCTATGAGGATCTCAACTTCTATGCTACAAACTGCCTAGAGAAAAGGGGAGAAAGAACTTGAAAGGAAATCTTAGGTAATACGGTGGTACACCTAATTGGCTTGATCCACTCAAATCGAGCTTCTAAAAACACTGATTCAAACAAGGAAGAGGCAGAACTTCAACTCCAATCGATCAATACACAAGTATTACATGAAAAGGTTTAATCTAATGATCTAAGCTTGAGGGAAATTAAAAAATAGCCCTGATGAAAGGCACTAAACAACCACTAATATCCACTATAAACTCAACAAGAAGACGTTCAAACACAGATCGTGATCTGCATAAATGACCAACTAATAATTAGGTATGAATCCAAATTTGACAAGGAAGAAGAAAAATCTTTCACTTAGGCAAATCTATAACAAAAGTACACTATACCAGCTGCTGAAAATTGAAAAAACGTAGTCCTATTCTCATTGATTCGGAAAAAGGTTACAACATAATCTTTGGAAGAAATTTTCTTGTCAAAAGAGGGATCATTTTTACAAGGCTGAAAAGCCATTAATATAGAACATTACAAAAAGCCAAGAGATTGGTGTTTGAAAATAGAGAGGGAGTAAACTCAAACCAACTCAACGTTTACAAAAGTCTATTTTGTCTTACATGAAAATTCCTTGCGTTGAAAAGTGGACGGTGGGCTCAAACGTTTGACTTTGCTTATGCATGATCAGCTGAGCCATGTCTAAAATTAGAGACTAGCTCTTTGGCATTTGAAAGTGGACGGCTGGGTTTGTTAAAACGCCCACCTCTCTTTGCATGGAAATCCACGCCCACCTCTAAATTTCGCTTCTTCATCTGGCGCTGTTGAAACGTTGAGTTGGAACGTTTGGAGCACTGAGTTGGACGACCAGTCAATTGAAGCTTGACTAGTCAACTGAAAATAGCCCTTGCTTTGCATGGAATTCTTTTATTTTGGTCTGTCTGTTCGTGTCTATTTTCTGCGGACTTCTATTTTTTGTCCAAGTCCAATTATTCATTCGGAATTCTATCTTGCCTTTGTTTTTTTTAAATTATTTCCTTTCGGAATTCTGTTGGCTTCCCTTTTTCCTGCAGACTTTATGTTCAGCGCCTATGTTTTGTTGCTATTTCTTTCGAAATTTTCATATCCCGCCCTTTAGAATTTTATGTTATCTGCCATGGCTTTATCATTTCTTTTTACGCGGATTTCTTGTCAAGCCCCTCGGATTATTATGTTTGCAATTTTTCCGAAGGAATCCTTCGGACAAAAAGTCCGAAGGAATTCCTTCGGACTTTTTGTCCAAAGGATGTCCTCCCACAAACTTCCTTTTGCCTTTGCTTAAATTTTCTATTTCCTTTCGGAATTCTGTCTTTAAGGCACCCGAGCTTTTTGTAAGGCACCCGGACTTTTTGTAAGGCACCCGGGCTTTTTGGAGGTTCCTTTTCGAAGCGAATAACCCTTAAAGAAAAAGGTACCCGGGTTTTTTGAAGGGCATCCGGGCTTTTTGGGGGGCACCCGGGTTTTTTGGAAATGTCCTTTCCGAAGGGTACATTGCCCTTCGGATATTTTATTGTGTCCTTTGAACTTTTTCGAAGAATTGTTCGAAGGAATTCCTTCGGGTTTTTTGTCCGAGTCTATTTGCTTGTTCTCCAATGTCTGCAACTTCGGATTCTTCACTGGCACCTACTTCAGATTTTTCATTGCTTGTTACTTATAAAAAGAGATAAGTCATTCACCCTGAGAAACCCGAAATGCACTCTCCTGAGTAATTCGGGTTTCTAAACGCGAATTACATCTACTGATAAAACTTTTATAAGCAAAGCACTTCTCAAAACCCAATTTGCACTGTCAAGAGTAATTCGGGTTTTCCAACCTGGATTACTTCTGCTGCTAAAACCTTCATAATCAAAGCACTTCTCAAAACCCGATTTGCACTGTCAAGAGTAATTCGGGTTTTCCAACCCGGATTACTTCTGCTGATAAAACCTTCATAAGCAAAGCACTTCTCAAAACCCAATTTGCACTGTCAAGAGCAATTCGGGTTTACCAACCCGGATTACTTCTGCTGAGGGGTTTCAACTGCTGATTACTCATAAAGTGAAATAAATTGTGTCTCTTGTAAAACCTGAAGACTTCTCCTTCCAAAAACCTGAAGACTTGCTTGAATGCCCACCCTCTCACACTTAGGCAAAATTTTGGTATGTAGGCCAAGAAATGGCCAACAGGTATTATGATAGAGAATCGGAAAATACCTAGAAAAGTTAGCCCGAGCAAGGTGGCTGCTGGCTATTATTAGTAATTCTTTTAGTAGATCTCTTAGTCTTAGGATTTATCATATTCACATGCTTGTGCATGTTTAAAGGATATTTTTAGCTGATTAGCTTTAAATAAAACTCCTACTTGCATGCCTATGCATGATTGAGCGGATGTTAAGCTAGATTTGTTTACTTTAAAGCAGTTTACTATTATTAGTTCTCTTTTAGCTATAAGAGAAGGGTTTCACGCTATTGTAATTTAGAGTGGACAGCTGATATCTCTTCCAAAAAGCTTGCTTTCTTTTCAGAATCTCTTATTTTCTTGCAATGAACCTTTGTTATTTCTCTTGCAAATCTGTGTCATTTCAGTAGAGAAAAGTTTGGCTTTAATATAACACACTAATCACTAAGCAGTTGGTGTGTTGTCTGTCGGATAGAATCCTCAATCTGGATCAACTCCATCGTACACATACTCAATTGCATGACTGATATAACTTCTACAGTTGCTGCTGTAAATAAAGAACAATGCTTAAAATCAAACTATCGTAGTTTCTAAACATTTGCTTAATTGTTGGAAATGAAAACAACTTACAAGCAATGAACAATTGAACAAGTGAAGAACAGAAAATCAACATCACTTAACAAGAGGGACTTGAGATATACCCTGAAGAAACCCATTGACGGAAAACTCAAGCCTGGTTTATTTGCTGAAGGAATATGAATATTCTGTTTTGTTTTGATTTTAAAGGCTACCAATTCACAGCTATATTTACGGAGCATGGAGGCTAAGTAAATTATATTAGGAGGTGTGTTAAAGTTTGATTTCTCAGGACTAAAGCTTGGGAGTTTCATATGCTTTCTTAGCTTCCCTTTATTTCTCCCAAACCTTTGAGGTCCAAATTCTCTTTATATATTTTTACCTATGAAGTCTGTGACTTTTGGGTTTTCTCCACCTTGTTCATTATTTCGGATCCGGAGTGGAGTTCAACTGGCTTGCGTAACTTTCGGAGTTCCTTTCTTGACCGTGCCATTTTCTTGAACTCCAGGTCTCGAAGACCTTTGGAGCTCTTTATCTCTTTCCTCATATGTTCAGGATTTAGGGGCTTTTGGCTACTCAACATTTTATCCTTGTTTTCCTTGGATCTTGTGTAGGTGTTAAATATATTTAGAAATAGAATGATTAAGGCTTTGAATATGTTTTGTTATTATTCAGAAATAACTGTTCTCAATTACTTGCAATAGGTTTAACTTGGAGAATATTTAAAAAGTAGCTTGAGATGTGGTGGTTGGTGTGAATTTCAAAATCTCCTAGATTGTTGTCTTGATACAGCGCAATCTTCACTCACAACCAAGGCCTGCTTAACCCTTGGGAAACACCTCATCATGATGGAATTGGTAGCACAGATTCTCATTTGAAAATATCTTGAGACATATGGTGGTTGGTGATAAAAATTGAGTCTCTTGAATTGCCATTCTTTACTCACATAGTCACAACCATGGCCAACATTGCCTGCTTCACCTCTAGATGCCTTATTATGGTGAAATTTGTATCATACATGTCTAAACTACTTTCAATAGCTCTAACCTGGAGAGAAAAATAGCTTGAAATGTGGTGGTTGGTGATGAATTTCAGGATGTCATGAATTGCCATGTCGCCATAGAGCCCACTCTTTGCTGGCAAGTGGCAACCATGGCCAAAATGCCTATTTCACCTCTAGTAGATGCCTACTTCTGATGATTGGGAAACAATACCCTCTATTATAATCAAGAAATAATAGTACGGAACAAAGACCCTATTAAATACAATCTTTTACAAATTCCATACCAACCCTTTTGCCCCACATGTAGGTAGAAACAAAAGCTATGGAGTCACAAAACATTATTCGTACTGTAAAAACATGATAGGTATTGATACTTACATAAACGCTAAGGAAATTGCTAAATCACCCAAGTTAGAATAGTACTTCCAACGGGATAACTAATGCCCGTCCTCTACCTGACAATGTATTAGAGAGCATATTTATAAATTTATGCATCCAAGTACATAGAACATCCACTCAAAAATTATCTAATTATGATAGTTGTTGATAGGCTAGCCTAATGACCCATAGGGTATCAGGCCTTATTTCTATCCTCATTATTGAAACCTTCTCAAAATATGGATTATAAAAGAATTTTGTATGGACAAATGGCTTTAAAAAGGATGTAGTCCAACATTTAGTCCTCCAATCATATTTATCATTATAGATCATTCCAGTTAGAGAAAACCAACAAACTACACTTGTCAGGGATACCATTTTCTAAGGTGGGGAGATGTCATGGGCCATGGCCCTAACCCTTCACATATAACACAAGATGAACATCAAACCTGACGAGATCTAAAAAGAAAATTTTAAGAAAACTGAAATTACGAGTACTGAGAGCTTCTTAATACTATCTAGCATACTTGGTGAAAGTGCAAGAAAATGGCCATCTTGAGCTAGTTTTTTTGAAAATTTATCAGTATTGATGTAAGCCAACATCATAATGATGTCAACACACTTGTATTTATGACATAAATATTTGTCAATTCCAAGTGCTTTCACCACAAGGTTTGGTGCAGTATTGTCTCTTCTATGTAAAGAAGACCAACTAGGAATAGGACTGTTTTTGTTGATTTGTGAGTGCGGCCTGCTGTTGACATTCCAGCAAGTGATTTTTCTGCCATTTATTAGTTGTACTACTTTTTACATCATTAAACACATTTCTGACATCACTCTACTCTGATACACGTGTCCTTTTAAGGGATCAAAATTTGCATATTGACTGACTTATCCACACTGGTTTCTTGATCTTTCCCTCCTCAATACTAATTGCTTCTCAATCACCAACGTGAAAGTTATTTTCTTTCCAGTGTATACTTTAAGCAAGCTAATTGTAGTGAGAATACCTAAACTAGAAATAGTCAAGGTTGTATATGTACTAGTAGTTATTGGCGATATTCAGAATCTAGGCTATTTACACTTATGTAAGAACTCTAGAGGTTATTGTGTAGGGTTTACTGAGTCCGTTCAGATGGAGGAAACATTGTTATGGGCTCAGTGAACGTAATTTTTTTCGCTATTTAATAATTTAAGATCTATGCAGAGTTATGCTTTATAATTGGCTGGCAGGAAGGGATACTCGTGTGACCGGTATTGAAGTATTAATGTAAAAAACCAATCTTATTAGCTTCTTGATCATTGAATGCCAGCTGTTAAAAAACGAAGTTGGTCATGTACATTGGAGTTGTATTATAACTAATAATATAATGTATTTGTCATCTTATCTTTTACAAATTATTGACATAGATCTGACTTATGCATGTAATGAATTATAATGTGTCGATCTTAGTGAAGGTTTCTAAAGTGAACCCATTACAATGCCATACTATTGCAGGATAAAAATTATATCATCACATATAACAGAAGATGAAAACAAGCGTACATTGTTCTTAAAGAAGCAGGTACCTCAGAGAATGTTGTGGAAGGAGCTTTTCAGGTATGCCCATAATAAAGCTGGAGTTACATTTTTTAAAAAGTAACCTTTCTTCATGTTCTTTGGATAGCTTTAGTTAAATCATCGATCAAATGTGACATTATTTCCCAACTTGCAGGCGTATATGCTGTTTTACATTCTGCACAGGGCATCTCAAAAGAGTTGTAAAACAAATACCTTTGAAAATAGTTGTGATCATGTTTTGTCTGCTATGGATGGCAAATTGCTGGCAGAAGGTGATATTGGGTCTGCAATATTCTCAAGTTGTAAGAACTCGTGGGCTTATTGTAAAGTGTTGAAGGAAAAGGCTGCAAGTCAGGTAAGTGCGTGTTCCTCAAATAGGATTTCTAAATGCATTAAAATCATTTTTAAAATCTAATTTTGCCTGGGATCTTTGATTTTGCAGGGTTGGATAGTTAGAGAGTCCCTTCTTAATCCTGGGGGTGCAAGACTTTGTATTTTTTGAACAAACACTTATGCTATTTTCTAAGAATCTTTAATTTAACGATGTAAATTATACAACAACAATTTCTGCAGTAAAGCAATGACATTAGAGACTTATTTTTAGGAGAGCTTTCATTGCCTCTAAACGTTGAACACAGTTCTTAGCTCATTTGTCAAATCTCAGCTATCAGTTCATGTTAAAATACAATGACGTGGCTTTCTTTAACCTAACACTCAAATCCCAATGATATCTAAACTTAGTACCAATTATTCACCAAAAAAATAATGGCCTCCTTATGCTAAGTTGAGGTTCTGAATAATATTATCATTTTATCAATATAGCAGCATATTCAAAATCTTTTAATTTTTCATCAAGGCTCTCATGAATTTCAAATGCAACAAATGCTGATCATTTTCTTGATATCTCCATTGAGATCACATTTGACATCCACATGATTCCCATTGAAATAGTGGATGCGTGTATAGTACTAAGATGCAAGGTATACAATTCTTATGATGTAATCTAATAAAAATGTAATGATAATTTGATGAAAGAGGAAAGCTTGGAGCTCTGATCTTGGATGGGGAGATGAAAAGTCATCCTCCATGAGAACCTTCGTTTGCTGCATATTGGTCTCTAAGTGCATTTCCTCTTCATCGACCTGGTCATTTTTGGTGTGTCTTGGTTTTTGTGCTGGTGTGGGATTGCATGTTGTTTTGTTTTGTGGTTCCTTTTTTTTTAAATATTTTTATTAGGTTGGCCCTCTTTTTGTGGACCTTGTTGGCCTTTTGGGAGAAGAGCTGAACTGCATACTCAAAATTTAGCTTAAGGCCTATGCGAAAGTCGCATGGATGCAACCAGTTAGCAAGTATTAATGGTTACAAGGGTATACATGGGGGAAGTGATTGAGAGGATTTTGATGCCAAAACTCGACTTGAGGATGGTGCTCTTGAGGCTCGGAATCAAAGGGGGCAAAAAGAAATCTTATAGAGGTCCTTCGGGAGGAAAAAATGAAGGTGTTGTGTTTGTCATTGGATGCCATGGAACTGAACAGGAGCAGGAAAGGGAAAGAGGTCTAGAGGAAGGACGACACGGTAAGCCCTCTACATCTTCTTCTTTTGCCCTAATGCCTAATGAAGCCACGACTGATATGTTGAATAAAGAAAAATCTAGGCTTAAAAATATTGGAATTTTTTTCATCTGTTTGAATAAAAATGCTCTTCCTTCAATTATTATTTTTGATCACTGCTTGTCTTGGTTTGGGCAAAAACGAGGGCTTTACATTAATTTTTGCATAATGATTCTTTATGCAGAGAAGTGCTATAAGCCAGTCATTTTGGGATATTGGTCGATTGGTTGATTGGTCTGTTGTGCCCACCTCAGGAATCCTGAGATGGATTGGAAAAAGTTGGTCCTCCAGACAGTGTGTAGGTGGGTTGAGCTAAGAGATGTCCCTTTGTAAAGTTCTCAAATAGATAGGAGAAACCTTGTAGGTCAAAGAGACTAGGGCTACCTTGACGCACATGATTGCTTTTGGAAGAAATTGAAAAGGCTGCAGAGTGGTTTTATTTGTATTCTCCTAGCAACTCGTTCGACATCCCTTCATCTGATATCTTTTCAGCCTTCCTTTCCACTTGCTTGTCCACCTTGCCTTCGTCAAACTCTTCGTTTTGTTCGTCAGGCAATATCTTTACCTATGGCTTGTCATGGAATGAGGGGTCGTTAGGTGCTGTTTTAGAGTGCTCGTCAGGATTGGTGTGGACATCATGTTGTTTCATCTATGCATGGTCATCATGTTTTGCATGATGGTCATCAAGGTACTCGGTCAGTGGTTTGCTGTCACCTTTGTCTACCTCCCACATATCACTACCCACCTCTTTGTCATCAAGTGGAAAGAACGTCAACAATCGGCCATAAGGATACACTTCAAACACATTAGGTAGACGGACATTAAGCTCATCTTTTCCTCTTCATCTTCGTAGTTTGCTTGTCACGCTCTATAAGGTCGTCAAATACCTTGTCATGGTCTTCTACACCTCGTAGGTCGTCAACCAAATACTCACTAGGGAGTTTTTCAGCTACACGCTTGTCTCGTTGATAGCTCTGATAACAAATTGCTTGATCATGGACTGCTGCTATTGGATGGATGTCACTTTTGTCTTGTGGTAGCTTGCGATTAGGTTACTGTTATGTTCCACATCGTCATATTGATGGAAAAGCCCAGTTAGTTTCAAGGGCATCAAGAATCTCCAACCTCTGTTGGTTGTTAACCAATAACTAGTGGTCAAGTACTTCACTTGGCAATTTGGTAGTCAACCCAAGTCTATAGTCATCAAACATGTGCCCACACCTCTCTTGTTTTGTGCTCTGCCATGAAAGGGCATAAGATGTTGTGTTGGCATCATGTAGTGCATAGAGGTCATCAACCTGGACATGTGCATAGAGTTTTCCTTGCAAGGTAGGGGTGTCAACTTTACATTGCGTGGCATGGTCGTCAACTTTGAGTTCCCAAACGTGGTGTCAACCTTAAGTTGCCACTCCACTTGGAATATGGGCGTCATGCTTGGAATACTTACAGGGGTCATGTTGCTTTATTTTAACTAATTGTAGAGGATTGGTGGGCTATTTATTATAACCTTGCCTTGGTCGTGGCACTTTATATCAGTCTCGTTTCTTCCCTTCACTTTTTTCGAGATGACTTGGTGCCAAGTTAATCACATTTATTCCTTTTATTCTCACTTTGTACAACTTGAGCTTACGGATGTTTCATTTATGTATTCTAACTTAACTGCCTCGTTCTCAAAGATTTATACAATTTTAAAAGGTCCTAGCCACAACATTTTGAACTTACTGGGTTTGATTTTGCGCCTCTTGATATATCTCTGAACAAAAGCTCCTACTTGGAAGTTCATCCGTAGGTGGTGTTTATTGTGCCCAAACATAATTCTCTTTTGCATGACATTAGTTTCCTATTGTGCCATCTCTCGACGTTCATCCATGTCGAGCTTATTTTTTATATCCGTTGGTGCTTCCAAAATATATCGTACGTCATTTTTTGTTAAAATTTTATTGCCATATTCCCCGTACGAGGTCATTGATGTTGGTTCCTTGGACTGCATGTCCACTACCTGTTCAAATTGGTGGGCCCACTTATTATCAAACTTTGCACCCATAACATTGACATTGTATATTTTGAACTCCAGTGGGTACTTTGATAGTGATGTTGACTGTTTGAAAGAATTTGGCATTACTTCTTCAATCTCCATAATCTCAACACGATTGTGATCAGGGTGAAACACTTCATAGTCCTCCATCTGTGAGTGGAGTAGACTGGTGAGGGAGTTTGTCTCATCGTCGGAGCTAATGATCAAAATTGAACCCATCCCACCCTGTTCAAGGGCTTCAAACCCGTCATAGAAGTGCAGTTTAAAAATAGGGCGTTCCAAAAATCAAAACTTCTAAAATATTTGACAACATAGAAGTGTAAATATATTATAAAAATGACAAAAGAAGGGCTCTGCTAAAGAACACCCGTCAATGCTATTATGCTGTAAGGGAATCAATTCATTATGCATACTAAAAATTATACGTTGGTACTCGGAATCAAATATCATACTGAATCGTGATTCACGATTTAATATATTAATTTGGTAGCCTGGTGATTCACGATTTAATTGTGTAAAGCTTTTGATCATTGCTGCTAGTTGGTAGGTTAAATGACAGTATTTTGCTGTGATTTAATATATTATATTTTACAACATTTTATGACATTACAGATCATGATTCAAGATCTGAAATGATGCTTAGCAGGCTGCCGATGTTAAAAGTATGAGATGCGTTTAATGTGTCATACCGATTCACTTGTACAGGGTATCAATACATGCTGAATCGTTAATGTCACCAAATTGTAGTGGATATTAAGTGCAACACGCAGTTAATCTGTTGCTAAATTGTACAAATGATATAAGTGCAAATGCATTTGTAGGTATTCCATGAACATCTCGAATTTGCATCCACTTGGCACACACGGTGGTGCTTTGCACTTGCAGCAAACTAATGGCATGTGGAGGGAGGATCAAGTTCAACTTTCTTTGTCTCTGTTTTCTGTAGAATATCATGATAGACGTGGCTCTTTAAGGACAAGTTCTCGTTACACTTTCTCATCCAAGATGCTTGTTAGAGAAAATCCGTAGTGCTTTGTGTATACTGCTGCAGAGCAGCGACATGCAGTCTTAGTCATATTTCTTGAATGCTATGTTTTGATTTAAGAAAGCGCTGTATGTGGATCTCTTTTCTATGTTGACCTTAGATAGGGCCGGATATGGATCAAAGATGGAATGTTATGTTGGAATAATTTAGTCGTAATATTTTGTATTACAAGCTTAGATATTGGTGATGTGGATGCTGATTCTTTTCTTGGTAATGGTAGTTTATTAATCTAGTGCTTTCTTACACCAAAATATTAGGTGAATCAAACTTTTATTGTAATTTCTATGGATGTATCTCTTTTTTGAGTAGATCAACAATTGAAGTCTGGAATTCCAAAGTTTGGAAGTGCTTGCATTCAAGCAAATAACACTGAATCGAAGAGTTAGTGGTTAGACTTTATTGCATCTGAAGTTTTTATTTGGAATTTTTTGGATAGTTTGCATTGTAAACGACCTAATTAAGAACATTAAATTCATGCTACCATTCCATGTTTAGATTTTCACACTAGCACTGTGCGACTACATTTTAGAGATCATAGATGCGCTAGTGCCACATACAAAATACAAAATGATGCACCGGAATGGAATATGCAAAACAAGAGCAAATAATGCATGTGTAGTGCATTGCTTATGTGTCTGGATACACTGATATGCAGGAAATAGTTCCAAAGCCATCATTTTATATTATTTATATATTTTGTTGTGGTGTCCATTTCTTTGAGCAAACAATGATTTCGAATAAATCAAAATATTAAATTTTAAGGTAAGTTGTGTGGTGCGAGCCGAGATACCCCACACACCACGCTGACGACACTATCTGCGGGATTTAAGAATCTTTTATTTTTGTCTTCAAGTTATAATCTCCATCATACAAATTTTGTCTTTGTTTTTCATATGGAGGATTTAAATATGTAGGCATTCTCCATCACGATTCAAACCTACTAATGCCTCATGTTGTTTTTTCTAAGTCACATTAACGACAATCTAATATTCATTTCCTTGATGTCATCATTAATTTCATTAATCTTGTTATTAATTTTTGTGTCGTTTGCTTTCAAGTGTCTCGCCAAAGAACTGACTTGTAAACCCAAATGGTCTACGCGGAGTATTTTGACACAATTTGTGCTTGTTTAAAAACTTAGGAGAGATGGGCATAATAGTCTTTTAGATGTCTCTGCGTCTGCAATATTCGTCTTTGTTGAAATTCAATACAATTGTGATTAAAACCCTAAATAGGTCAGCTGATCAAAGCAAATCATGTGCAATCATTTGCACATTCCTACCTTAGATCTTACAAGCATATGTTCATCCTTCAGGGTGAAGTGATGTTGATTGTTATAAATGAGGTTCTTTCTATTTATGCAGTCATAGGATCAAATCTTGGGTTCTCGAGCCGCCTTTCTATTTATGTTGCTCTTCTTGCTATGAATCATACATTTGGTTTACTCTTTTCAAATGAAGTGTAAATATTTATTCAACTTTTCATCATAGAAGGGTTGCACGAATATATGCCATGTACGTTGAAATTAGGACGAGCACTTCCAATTTGATCATTGGTCAGAGCATGATTGTAACCTTGAGACCCTTTAATAGTTTGGCTCCATCACACTGCAACTCTCGTCAACTGAGCATTCTTCTTCTAAATCTGAATTTGATGAGTCAAATGAGACTATTTCTTCACTGATTACCTGATTATTCAAATCTAAGACATACTTCTGACCTTTGTTTTCAAGGAAGATTAAACTCTTTTTCCAATTATGATCGACTTTCACTGCCATCAACCAATGCCAACCCAATAGTGTAGCATATGCCTCTTTTGTATTGAGATGACCACAAATCTCAATACAAAAGAGGCATATGCTACACTATTGCGCTGGGGTTCAAATAATTACTTTTTGTCCCATTAGTACACCTAGTACCTTACTCCAAGGGTGATTCATTTTACCGAGTTAGAATGTCGAAGGTCACATAGTTAGCTTTCCAAGACTCATCTAAATCTCCTTTGGAAGAACATTCACATCAGAATCATTGTCCGTTATAGTGTGTTAAATCCCTGCCAAGAATTGCATGATTCTCTGTTGTCAAGCTAGGTTCATTTTTAAGAACATATGATGGATCACTTGGTCCCTTGACAAGGAGGCTCAATTATGAATTCATTCTTCTGTTTTATGCTATCATCTAACATAAGGTGCACTACTATATACTTCATGTTCAAATCAATGTCTTGCATGGTAGCAATTAGAGCATTCTTGAATTTTAGAATGCTTTGCAATATGTCAATTATCTTCACAAATATGGTGCTATGCAATACATGTCATACAATAGTTTTGTTTGACTCAAATATACTCTCGTAGGAATATTTAATATGTTACATATTATTATTTATGTGAGAAGTGTGTGAGTTGTATTAAGAATTTTAAGGATTATGCTGGTTGTGATGACGCTGACTCCATGCCTTATATTAATGTCTTGGAAAATGATTAAACAAATAAATTTGTACCGACAATTTCATAATGGTGTTTTCATTTATGAAGGAGCAAAGCCATTACAATTTTTTGGTTGCCCCTCATGTCGAGAGAGATTAGTGTTTTTTTGGGTGCATATAAAATAATTTGAGCATAGTTTAAGGTAATTTTGAATTATGCAAGGTAGCCAACTTGCATTTTATCTCTAGGGATTTACATTTCTGATATCTCTATCGGTTCATCGTCATGTCTATGCTATCGTGAATACAACCTCATGCAACCAAGACGTGTTATTGTGTAAATCGGGTTGTAACAATTTATGGCCTGCACCATTTTTTTGCTCGTGGATTGCAGTCTGAAAAACTAAAACTAGGTTACAAACCATCAATTTCCATGTTTGATCACATGTTCATCTGACTACTGCTTCGTGGATCTTTAACGCATTAGGGGCAAACCTTGCCACGCATTCGACATCCTCAATGCTTGTGCCATTTATGTTTTTTTCCTGGCTCTATTGAATGAATGAATGAAAGATTTTAATGACGCCCATGAGACCAAGTAGTTTAAGGGACCAAGAGCCAAAACATCAAGACATTCCTCTATATTTTTACTATGAAGCTTGATCAATAAACCAACTATATTGCGCAGTCTAGGCTCCTCAAAAAGCTCACTTATGCTGCCTACTTTTAAATTGTTTTTGTATGGACTTTGAATATTTGCATACGCTTCACATTCAATGATGAAATAACTTTCAGTTTCAACCACCTTTTTGCTGCAGAAAATGCAGTCCCACTCTTCCTTTGGAATCGTCTATTTATTAGTTTCGCACTTAAGATGATGTGACCTAGTTCTCAATTGAGCCACTAAAATCCTAGCCTTGCCTTTAAGCTCAACATGCATTTGAGCCTTCTCCCCATGCTCTTACGTGGAGTTGAATTCTTTAACATAATGCATTTTTTTTCCGTCTATTCTGATTTGTTCATATGGCAGTCTTGAATTTTACTAACACAAACTTCTTTGTTTCCTCGTTGTTGTTAGAAAATTCTTGTAAATAAATGTCTCACTTGGCCAACCATTTGTTGTTTGCTTCATCTATTTTTTCTTCCTCCGATCTAGATTATCCTCTACGACCATTTTGGGCCAGCGATGATTATCCATGTTTCCAACCTTTTGAAAATAGCTTAGCAGCCTTATTAACGCTAAAGCCTCCATTGGAAACGTTCTTGCTTCAGCTAGGAGGATTTCGTAGGGGATCGTTGTTTTGACTTTGATGTTGATAGTGATTAGGTGTTTTTGAATTCTTTCTCATTGTATCCACTTGTAGTTTGACATGCTACTACTCCAAACCTCACAACTATAAAGGGCAACTGACGTGACCAACAAACCAAAAAGGGTTTTTTTGGTTTTCCAATCCCATTATTCAACTTTCCTACCCCTGTTTTGAAGAAGGTAAGATGCTCTCCATCCACCTTGGATTCTCTTCGATCTGCATGTATCCCAACAGAGTCTATTGTGAAAATCAATTCCCAAGTATTTGTACTCTTGTACTATCTCCAGTGGGCTCCCTTCAAAAAAAAAAATAACCTGCTGCTTTATTCTTTTTAGTGAAAAAATCATGACTTTGGTCTTGTTGATATTCACTTGCATCCCGACTTCCTCGCAAAAAAGCTCCAAGGCTTTCAAATGTTGTCTCAAATGATTAGCTATTTTTGCAATTAGAATAAGATCTTCCACATCCAAAAGCAACTTTACCACATAACTTGCTCGCTGAATACCTCCCCCATTTGTTTTGTTTAACCAATCTTCGAGTTTGTCAATATATAAACCAAAAAAAGTGGGGGATAGAGGGTACCCTGTTTGACCCCAATGTTGCTACCAAAGCATTCAAACATACCCATACTAGTTCTGATTTTTGCCCTCCCTTGCTCATAAAGCTCATGCACTACCACTTTATACTCATCAGGAACACCAAGTTCCTCCATCTTGTTCCATAGTTTGTCTTTGGGCATCGTGTCAAAGGCTTTCTTAAAATCAATGAAGCAACAAAAGGCTTCCTCTCCTTGAGTGTCTCAAACTTTTTCAATGAGGTGCCTAAGGGTTATGCAATGATCAATGATAGAGTGCCTTGGTCTAAACCCTGCTTGTCCTTTTGCGCTGTTTTCTTCTTTTTCAGTGCAACTACTAATTCTGCGCTCTATCAAGTTCTCAAAAAGTTTTCCAAGAAGAGGTTTGACCATGATGGTGCGATAATTGGAAGGATTGTTGATATCCCTGCTTTTGAAGACAAGAATAACCACGCTAGTTATCCATTTTGCCGGAAATCCACACTGTGTGATGCTATTAAAGATTCTTTTGACGTGTGGAGCAAGAGGTTCAGTGTCCCACTTGAAAAATTCAACTTGTAGCGCATCAATATCTTGCGCTTTACCACATGCTAACTTCTTTATACCTTGTTTAATATCTTCCACAGAGAAGAGCTTGATTGGAGTGTTTATTATGGGAGGGTACCTTTTCTCTTGTAGTCTTTCATAAAAAAATTTCGTATACTCTAACCATTGCGCATCTGTAATATTGTTTTCTATTTTATTGCAGCTCTCTCCAAAATTCTTTGGGGTTGTGCTTACCCAAGGTAATTAATTCTTTCCTCCTTGAGATCACATACCTCTCTTTTTTGGATTTTATCAACTTCTCATACTTTTTCTTGCTTTCTTTGTTTGTCTCATTCTTTTTGAGGGATTTTTTTATTGCCTTGCACTCTTCGTCATACCACAGATTAATCGGGAAAGTATTTGAGACTCCCTTCTTGGATCGGGATCTCTTGCAAACCTTTAATGTTTTATGAATTAAAGGGATCAACATCTTACTACAAATATATTCACTAGAATCATTGTTTTCCTTTTTAGTTGCATTGTTTTTTGCGATCTAAAGGTGTTGTTCCAAGACAGTCGTGAAGAGCTCTTGATTCTCTTGATTCACAAGGATTTTACCTTGTGAGTGGGTTTTCTTTTGAGTGTGATGACCCTGCCCTTCCTGTTGCGTGTTTTCGGGAATGCCAAGCTTAATAATGAGGGGCATATGATCAGATTTTAGTTCAATAAGACAATCCCCAATATAAAACTCCAACAACCTGGGCATAGATCTCTGAGATCAGATTACATAGTCCAACACGCTTTGTCCACTGTATGTTTTACAAGTGATACCCCCTGATCTTGGACAAGCTCTCATACCATTACAAATAACTATGCCATATAAGCTACAAAGACCAATAAGCTCCACTCCAAAATGTGTCACCATACCATTCCTATCACGGGATGTCCTTTTCCAAGGTTGTTCCTCACATTCCTCAAGCCATAAAGGATTGTTGTCCTCTCCTTCGCTGCCCAATTGCAGACACTGATTGTTTGCTGTCCTAGCATTAAAATCTCCAATTAAAATTATTTCTTCTGAGTTGCTAAAAACATAAATGTCTTTCTTTAAAGCAACATATGGATATTCGTTGTCCAGATTTCTCTTCTTGTAGAATTTGAAACCTTTTGGGACAAAGTAACAAGCAACTAACCTGATTGTTACCTCTCTATCAATTATTTTCAGCCATATGAATTGTTTGTTTGGATCCTCTTTTTCTACTTTTACTATTCCATCCCATTGTTCTCTTATTAACACTGTAACCCCTCCATTCCCTTTCCTTGTTTTAGTGCCTTCATTCCAAATTGAGATTTTGTTGTATCCTTCAAAGTCTGGGACTTTGCATCCCTCATGCACATGGGTTTCTATAAGAATAATAATATCTTTCCCCTTTGCTATGGGCCCCAACGTTGGTCCTCTTCTCCATGGATAGCCTCTGCAATTCCAGCTTACCATGTGTAGGCACCCCTGTGGGGCCCCGAGTTCCTATTTCCTGTGTGATAATCGCTCATTGATTTGAGCTTTCCCATTTTTCATCCACCCCCAATTTACTGCATCTCTTGCTGTTTTTACTTTCTCCCACTCCTTCCTTCGCTCTTCTTATTGGGTGAATGTCAAATCTTCATCTAAGTATATATGAGCGCATTTAAGCAATCCTCTGTTCCTTAGGATCACGTTCTTATCCTCCATGTTTCTCATGGCAACTCTTACATGTATATTCCTTTTTCTGTTTTCTTTCCAATCCTATTCGCTCGCTGAATACAACCTATCCATTTCAGTTTGTCCTGGAGGAAGTCTCTTACTAGAATATCCGTTCTCTCCTCTCCAAAGTCCTTTAAACCTTTGATGATGAGATTTACAACCTTGTCATGTCTATCCTTTTCTTCTTTAATTTGTCTTTGAATTTGTTTCTCAATGATTACTTTTTGCTTTTGTTCGTTTGATGGCCCATTTACAACTTGTGCCCAAGATTTGGCTTCTTAGCTGGTTTTCTCCTATTTCTATGCTTGCAAGTGCTGATTGAATTTCTTCTAACTGTGTATTGTTATTAACTTTCTCTGTTTTCGAAAACTTTTTTCTACTGTTTTCATTTGTTCTAATTCTTGCTTTAAAGATATCAACTCATGTTGTCCTCTATCCATATTATTTTGCAAGTCTATTACTTGTTCTTTGAGTAACTTGTTTTCCCTTTCAAGGTTCCAATTGATTTTTGTAATTTCCTTTATCTTGATATCTTTGAGTTGTCCCTTTGATTCAATAGTTTCAATCCTCTCTCTCATGCCCATGAGTTCCTGTACATAAAGCTCTGACGACCATAGCAAGGGTGTGCTTGTAGGACTGTATGGGTATTTATTGTCGTGGAACCCTTCCTCTTTTTTTCTTTGTCTGTTGTGATAGTTCCAATTTTGTTTTGTTTTGACTCCAAGCCCTCTTGAAATGAAAGAACCTCTTTCTTTTTATCTTTATCTTCATTTGGCATTGTTTGTTCTCCTACAAAATGTTGCATTTCAATAGTGACAACTGCATTGTTTCTAGTTGGTTTCGGCAGTATCACAAAGTTTCTTTTCCTCTAGTGTGTCTCATCTTACAGATTTGTTTGCACCTTAAAATCCCCTATACTATTTTGCATTCACAAAAACCAACTTTGCGTGCATGGCCATCGAGTCTGCTTGTTGGTATCCTGATAAGAGGGAACCCCATGGTCTAATGGTATTCTCTACTTGTGTGTTAAGGTAATACTCTTAAGGTCCCCTTGTGATTTGTAAAGGTTGAACCCATGGAATGCTTAAACCCTCTTTGTAAAATCCCCTGACCAATAGATTAGTTAACTGTAGTTGGGATCCAACAACCCTCTCCAAACTATTTGAATGAAGTTTCCCTGACCTTAGGGTTTTTATGTGCTTGTTTTCTTCAATAAATTGTGTTTTGTCTATAATAATACCTTGAGTCCACGTGTTTGTGTTATCTTGATTGTTTTTTCCCCTTTCAACCATGGTTTTCTTGCCACTAAAATGTTTAACCATGGCCATAATTTTCACTTGTTTTTGTATAGATGACATAGAGCAGAAAAGAACTAAAAGAAACAATGACAAAAAAGGGAGTGGAGGCAAGTGGGATAGATCTGTTCCCTCAGATTCTGCAAAGAAACCCATGATCTGCTATGGAGCCCGTGGCTTGCTGGGGCCCTCTGCTTGCAAAACCTTGCTGCTGCCATGCCCTTGCTGCTGAGTCACTGTGAATGCCATGTTCCCCTGCTGCTGAACACCATGCCCTTCTACTAAATGTCATGCCCTTTCGCCTGCTAAATGCCTGCTCATCCAACAAACTTCAGTCACTGAGTCATTGTCGACTTCCTATCCCTGAGTCTCATCATCTTCCTTGAGTCTCGTCGTCTCAATGTTAATGTTTCTTATTGCATCTCTATGCTCATTGGAAGCCATTTCAACCATCAAACATTTGTTTTTTCCTACTACGATATCTCTAACAAAATTTAGATCTGTTCACAAGCTTAAATTAATATAGTTCTTGACTAGTATGATTTCTGGGTAAAACTATGTGCTTGTTTTTCATCGTTGCATTTTGAATCACAATTTATGATTCATATTCATAGATTGTGATTCGAAACACATCGATGAAAAACAAGCACACAATTTTATCCTAAAATCATATTGGTCAATCACATAGACTGTGAAAACATCAAATCTCTTACTCGTATAATTGTTGTTTTTTGATTATTTGTTTTTATTTTTTAAAGATATTAGTGGTAAATGCCTTACTAGCTTAACGCCCTAAGACGTGGCTCATAGGATTTTGTATTATATAATTTAATACTTGTTTATATAATTTGATAGATGGTCTAGATAATAGTTAGTTTGTTAGTTTGTAATTTTAAATTAGTTTTGTTATTAGTTTATATTATCGATGTAATGTTTGTTAATTGTGTAGATTAAATAAAGTGTTTGTCTAGTATGTTAGTTGTTTTAGCCATTTAGTATGTGAGTTTATATTTAAAAAAAAGTAGAGGTATATGATATAGTTTTATAGTGTGTAGGATAAAATGTATATGTTCTATTAAAATAGTCATTTAGTTAGGATAGGGTCCATTTCTTCAAAATAAAGTATGTGTGTGTTAGTTATCAAAGTCAATTTTCTCCTTGTAATGGGCATAATTTTAGGCAAACTAGATGATCAATTATAAATTATGAGTGTTCTGTGGGGAAAAATTTGCTCATCATATGCAACATACAATCTTAGTCTGTTGGGCTAAGTTTGTAAGAGATTGGGTCTTTGAGCAACCTTAAGTTCACTGCTAACTTAAGGGTTGCACATTGTAGTAGTGGTAAAAACATTTATGCCAAATGAACTATTGCCGAGATCAGTTTCCAAGTGACACTGGTGATGGCTTTTTGTTCATAATTAGGTGTTAGTGATTATGAATGATGGTTGCAAACGTGAGTTAAAGATAGTGAGATTGAGTTCTCAATCTTTATATTTTGTTTTTGTGTACGGTGTGATGAAAATAAAATTATAAACAAATATATGCATTTCTTGCTTACATATATGATGTGTCAATGAGAAGCTCAAACATTCATTGGAAGTGAAAACACTTCATGTGATGTAAGTGATGTCCCAGTGAGAATCCCAACACTGACTGAAAGTGAAAGCGTAAACAATTGTGCTTATGTATGTTGGTTATTCACTAGAAGAAGAATACATATTTGGTTTATTTTTTGAACAACTATATGTGCTGACGTACATGTTTGTTTTTAGTATGTATGGTGTGGTTCCTGTCCCTATGTTTGCACTAAAGGGGGGAATGTTGGGAATATTTAATATGTTACACATTATTCATGTGTGTAGTGTGTGAGTTGTAATTAGAGAATATATGGATTGTGTTAGTTGTGATAACGCTAACTTCTTGTTAATAGGAGATCAAACCTTATATGTATGTCTCGAGAAATAAATAAAAAACTCAGTTGTGTACCAATAATTTCATACTCATCACTGTACTTGTATGTTCATTCGAGGAATGTTTTTCTTCGACCATGACACTCTTAACTTCCACCCTTTCTTTGGCCAACTTTTCCTTCTTCCTATGTGGGTCGGGGTAATTGACTTTCTATTCTTGTGCTTTCGTAATTGCCATAACTTCCTTGCCCTCAACTACACCAATGATATTGACTTTGGCTTGCTTGGACAATTGCCATTGTTATGGTTTCCATGCCACACCATGTCTTGAGAAATTAAGTGTCATTTTTGCTGGGGCAATCTGTATGCAATTAGAAATGCATCATGTTTATAAATCAATCTTGGCTTAGAGAAGATAAATCATACCTACGCTTCCGATTGGAAATATATTTGTTAAGTGGGAACATGACCAATATGGGGATCCGCTAGACCTGATTAAGGGATCACTTGTCACAATACACCATGCTAGGAAGGGTTTCAAAGCTTACAGTCTAACACGATCATGCAACAACCCTAAAAGAGTCCTAGGGTTAATGTTCACTCTATATCTAATAAACAAGAAAGTAAATTTTTTCTAGTGTACACCAAAGCTTGTGGCATAATATGAGGGTTTAGTACAACAATCAAAACATGTATAAGAGAATCTAATTAAGTATGAGTAAGACCCTAATACATGGAATATGAAGAGTAATATTATTCGAGCCAATACTTATGCTACTTTTATCTACTAAAGAGAGGAGAACAAAGTTAAAATATACTTCCCTGAATGTGAACCCGTCAAGACTCAATCTCTTCCTTGGCCAATGGGGCTTCATAAGAGGTTGTTGTGGTTTATAAGGATAACTAAGAAAGACCAACGCATCTAAGACTTATCCACAAGACTAGATTCTCCAAGTAGAAACCCTAAGCTAAGACTTCTCAAGTAGAATGGTGGAAGAGCAAATTGTAAAGAAGCGTGAGTGAACAATAACTCTTGATTGTATATTGAAATAATGATAAAATGATCTTGTATTTATAGGTGGATCTCACCCTAAATCCTTCCAAATATGTCGGCTGTATGGGGTCGACCCAGTCAACCTTAAATGTTTTCGAGAGATAAATCACTAGGTCTCAAGCTAGGTCAACTGAAGGGTTGACGAAACTCCAAAGTGAAAAAACCCTAAACAGTATAAGGTCGATCGACCCTATACAATAATCAGAGGCTAAAAACTATACAAAGTCGACTCAATCGACCTAGTATAGTCAACTAGCGAAAGGGGGTCAAGGTGAGGAAAAGAGGAATGAAAAGAGGAAAAATACTGGAGGAGTGTGCAAGGGAGGAGTAATAGCTCAGGAAATGATTTTAAGAACTGTTTGTATTGGTAATAATGTGGCAATAAGGGACAATAATCCTACAAAGCACCAAAGGTCTTCCCACCCATTTCCTGGTGCAACCCTTAAGACATGCATTCAGAGATATTGAGTTTCAACACGTTCTTGCAAGATGTAAAACATCAGTATTCGATAAAAATTTAAAAATATTATGTGTATATATATGCCCCACTCGAATTTCAACACGTGTCACTAAGGTGAAATAAGGGTGGTGCTTTGATAAAGAACATAGTAACACACAACATTGAGGTTAAAAAAAAGTTGCAGTATTTTAAAGCAAAAATAATTGAAAGTAAATAACTAAAAAGTAAATGTAATGCATACCTTGACTTACCTTTATCGTGGGATGGTTGTATGCTGTATTGTTAGTTTTGATTGTGCAGAGCGTATAGATTGCTTTCAAGAAATCCAAGAATACAAAACTAAAGAGCAGAAATAAATAAACACAAGAAAAGCCAAGATCACTGGTGCTATGAGGACATGACGTAATTAAAAAATTTGGCAGGTTGGGGGACAAGTGCCATGTTAGACCAAATGACCAAGTCAAAACAACAAGAGTAAATCGAGTAACCGAAAATCCAAGGCTACTAAAGATCGAAAAACTCAAACAAGTTATCCTCAAGTAAGAAAGATAAAATCACCAAGTCAAACCAAAGATACATGTCAAAAAGAATGGTAATCAAATAGATGAATGGTAAAAGAAGAAACAAAATGGTAGTGATAGCATGTTTTTAAGAGGTGAAGAAGAAGGTAATTAGAGAAGAGGGAAAATAGATTTGGACTCACAATTTTCCTGTCAAGGGGGAAATGAAATGGGTAGAGGGGAGAAATGAAGGAAAAACCAAGGTAAATGAACTCTTTATCGAAGTCAAGACATTCAAATTAGGTTTATCAAAACAAGAGAACTTTTGACTTTAAGGATTCTGAAGAATTTATCTTAGCTACATAAGTCTTAGATCAACAAATGAAGTATATAGATCATCCCATGAAGGCTATATGCATAAAAAGTAAAATAGATCTACCTTCCCACAATGTTTTCCCCATTCCTCAAGATCCTTTACAGAGTCGTCAGTCTACTGCAAAGATTGGGTACTTGCATATGAAAGTAGGTAGCACCATAGAGTTTGTTGAATACTCCTATTCCAATCTACTGGCCTACTACACCCCAAAGGACCTTAGCTCTATGTAAGGTCAATTGTAGAGTTTGAGCTTCGATTAGAGATAGGAGATGTGTTTGTAATCACGTCTTTTGGTGTGAATCTAAATTTGGAGATTTGTATGTTGCCTTTTAAATATCATTACCTTTTGATTCAAATAATTTGGCTTTTAACTATCTTGATGGATTTTTCTATTCCTCCTCCATACGGATTTGAAAAACCAAACATGAGTGCTAAAGATGACTTTCATTTGAATACTTGGGACAAGGTTGCTAAGAGAGATAAATTTCAAAGAGCATGGGGTCTAAGAGTCTTGTAAATCTAGGTGAAATAAAAGTGCTATCTTGACTTTGACCTTGTTTTATTTAATGAGGAGTTAAAGAAAGGGAAAATCAAGAGGAGTGACACATAGAACAATTTAAATTACTTTAAATAATAAAAAATGTGACACAGGGCAAAAAGAGATACAATGACAGTAAAGTGTGATTCTTTATCATAAGAATGAGAAAAATGGAGGAAAACATGCTAACATAGATTGTTTGCAAATTCCATCTAATAAAAGAAGCAAAAGTTAAAGTTTGAGAATAATGATGATAAACAGATGGTAATTTTATGAGGAGGGTCGGGTCTTATCCACGGTCTTACACTGCAACTTCATAACAGATAAATCCACGAGGTTGCCAAAAAGTAGGTGAAAGATAAAGTAAGGTAACCAAAAAGATGGTAATTTTATGAAGAATGCTAGGTCTTATCCATGATCTTACAAATCAACTCACAAAATAAAAACTCAAGAGGTGTCAAAAGAGAAAATGCAAAAAAATAAAGAAGACTATAGTACATTAAGAAACCAAAAGACCAAAAAGGGAGGACTAAAGGTTTGTGAAAGGAACTTGCTGTAGAGGGAGAGACCCATGTATGTAACCTATAAAAAGTGTTAGATGGCATATATAGAAAGCATGATAAAAATAAAATGATTCTACAATAACGTCTATATCAAGCATGAACATGTGAGAGACAAACCTCTGTCTCAGAAGGTTTCTTGAAGTTGAATTAGTTTGGTAGCATGTAATGGAGAATAAGAGCGGGCATCACAAGATGCTCCAAAGGGTAAGTAGATATAGGGATGGGCATCAGAAGATGCCTCAGAGTTTGAAATGACATGTGGGTGGGCATCGTAAAATGCCCCAAAGGCTAGAGTAATGTGTGGATGGGCACCACAAGATGCCCTACAAGCTGAAAAGAGTAAGAAAAGATAGGAAAAGATAAGAAGCAAAGAGAACTCCATATAGTGTCTAAATGGATTCAAGTTATCGAAGAATATTTTGATAGGGGACATGATGTTAGGATAAATGACCAAAATGCTAAGAAAAAGAAATAGAGAACTAGATCAACAAATAGAGAAAGCATAAAAAGGTATAGAGTTGATTGGGTTGACCTAATAGAGAAAACATGGTTTGAAAATAACATAGGGTCAACTGGGTCAACCCAGTATAGTGAACAGAGGTAGGCAAAAGAGTGAACAGAACCCGCAATAGTATAGGGTTGACTAATTCAATGTAGTATAGTGAACAGAGGTTGAAAAAATGTACATAATTGATTGGGTCGACCTAGTACAACAGACATGGAAAATTAGAAAGCCTATAACAGATTATGAATTAAAATAAGATAATTTTTGCAAGTAATTTGAAAAGTAATAAAAGTATGGCAAACATATGATAAAAAATAATGATGAAAGAATGAAAGAAAATGAAATAAGGTGAAAAAATCCGACAAGGGTTAGTTCACATTAGGTTCACTAGAATGTATTATGAAGGTGAAGCCAAAGTGAATAAAATACTAAGAAGAAAATGGAAATGTGAAGACAATCCAACTAGTGGTGGGATAGGATTCACGCCAGGTTCACCAAAATGTATGCAATATTAAATGCATCATGTTTATAAATCAATCTAGGCTCAGAGAAGATAGAGCATACCTACACTTTCGATTGAGAATACATTTGTTAAGCAAGAACATGACCAATATGGGGATCTTCTAGACCTGATTAGGGGATCACTTGTCATAATACACCATGCTAGGAAGGGTTTCAAAGCCTATAGTCTAACACAATCACACAACAACCCTAAAAGAGTCATAGGTTTAATGTTCACTCTATATCTAATAAATAATAAAATAAATATAATATAGTGCACACCAAAGCTTGTGGCACAATATGAGGGGTTATTAAAATAATCAAAACATGTATAAGAGAATCTCAATGAATCTAAGTATGAGTAAGACCTTAATACATGGGATATGAAGAGTAATATTATTCGAGCCAATACTTATACTACTTCTATCTACTAAAGAGAGGAGAAAAAGTTAGAATATACTTCCCTGAATGTGAACCTATCGAGACTCAGTCTCCCCCTTGGCTAATGGGGCTTCATAAGAGGTTGTTGTGATTTGTAAGGATAACTAAGAAAGGCCAAAGCATCCAAGACTTATCCACAAGACTAGTTGTCCAAGTAGAACCCTAAGCTAAGACTCCTCAAGTAGAATGGTGGAAGAGCAAATTGTAAAGAAGCACAAGTGAATAATAAGTCTTGATTGCATATTGAAATAATAATGAAATGATCTTGTATTTATAGGCGGATCTCACCCTAAATCCTTCTAAATATGTCAGCTACACGGGGTCAACCTAGTCAAACTTGTATGTTTTCAGGAGATAAATCATTAAGTCTTGAGCTAGGTCGACCAAGGGGTTGATGAAAATCCAAAGTGAAAATAACTTAAATAGTAGAGGGTCGACCTAGTCGACCCTATACAGTAATTAGAGGCTAAAAATTGTATAGGGTCGACTCAGTCGACCTAGTACAATCAACTGGCGAAAGGGGGTCAAGGTGAGGAAAAAAAGGATGGAAAGAGGAAAAATATTGAAGGAGTGTGCAAGGGAGGAGCAATATCTTAGGGAATGGTTTTAAGAGTTAGTTGGATTGGTAATAATGTGGAAATAAGGGACAAAAATCTTGTGAAGCACCAAAGGTCCGCCCACCCCTTTCCTAGTGCACACCTTAAGGCATGCACTCAGAGAGATTGAGTCTTGATGGGTTATTGCAAGATGTAAAGCATCAATATTTGATAAATGGTTGAAAATATTATGTGTATACATAATATCTTGTGGAATGACCCTACTCAGTACACTCCCAACATTGAATAATTGGCCATCCTTTGGAATCACACAGAATTCGACTCTTGCCACGCTATTAATTTGTTTTCTATAGTTAGTGGCGTGGTGGATGATGTCAATGGATCTTCTTGTACAAACAATACTTGGCTGCTCTTATTCCACAATAGGTAGTCCTTAATTGAATACTCTGTAACTTGAAAAATCTTGCATAAAATATCATTACCTTCATTCTTATTATCTCCCTTTAGTTCCTTCGTCATCCAGAGCATGTCTTTTCTCAATGCTTGCATAGATATTGGTTCATTGTCATTGGAATGATTGTCATCATATTCATTTCATTTTCTTGTGTGCAAGGATAATTTTTTATTAGCACTTTTGATGTCCATAGCTCAGTTATAGGCATCTTCGTATGAAGGTGGGACACCTCCATTTTTTTTGTTAGTGAGGGAACCAACACTTCCATACACCATCTCTTTTTCATCTCATCGGTTGGTTCCTTCTCAATTTTTTCAAGCAACTCCTTGAGTCTTTTATCGTAAGCCCAAACTATCACATGCTTAAATTTTCTAGTGTTGTAGATTTCTACAACAATCTCGTTGTTATCCCTTAGGGGTTTGAATTCTTTTTTAAATGCTTGACTAAGTGTTGCCATATTATTTTGTCAAATACTTGATGTATTTGTATACCAATCAATGGTCATTCCCTGAAGGGTGTCGAGAGGCATCTTAACCACATTTGAGTATTTTTATACCCATTGGTAGTCTACTTCATGATGCACGTTCAATGGTGCCATATCAGATCATTAGATCCATCACTAGTAAATTTTGGCAACTTTTACTTTTGTGGAGATGTTGATGGGTTAAACATGGTTTTGGCATGTTTTTCAAATATGAGTCTCCCTCTTACGGTGGTCAATGTCAATCGTTCCCTTGCTTTTTTAGAACTATTAGACACGTCCCTATGCTCGACCCTTCATTCAATAGGGATATATAGACTATCTTACCCATCATGAGGGCCTTTTTTTTGTGCTCCAACTTATCATTCATGTTACCCAAAAATTTCATGTGATTTATTTGTAACACCCTTTGACCCAAACTAGTTTGAAAAATCCACACTTTCTCTGGATGGGGCTATGGGAATCTCTACCCACTTTTTAATGTGAGTGGCATAGGGTCCACCAATTATGGTTAAACCCTTGCTTGGTTTTGGCTTTAGGTATGACTATGAGTTCTTACCTTTGACCTTGACTTTGCACTGATGTAAACTTTGTACTTCATAGTTGATTGATGGATTTTTAGAATTGGTTGATAGTTGCAACATTTATTTCTTTGGTGTAGCTCCTGCAATCAAGTAGATCATTTAATTTCCTAGTCCCCTCCATTATTATGTGTCTCTCCTACCTTTGTTTGGAGTCAATAACATTAATAATGCTCATATGCATCAGTCTTCTTCATAAAATATTTCTACCATTGTAATATCCTTTGTTGTTGTGTTTGACGGTTATGTTCAGTTCATGGATTTGTGAACCAAATTTAACTTGACCTAATGTTATTTAAGGTAATGGTGCGAAATGTAGAGTGATTGATATTTACTAACATAATAGACCATCATTAGCAGTTGTAACACATGATTACAAAGGTTAGTTTTGGGTTAGTAATAAATAAAAAACACTTGAAAACATACCACTAACTTAAGCGTGCATCCTCAAATTGAGAAAGATAAAGAAGAAATCAAATAATTGAACAAGCAAATATAAATGGTTATACATTTCCTTGTGATCTCCTTATTGAAAAGAGTGATGCGCTTAGATGTAGTTGCAAAGAGGCTTGTACAAAATGTGAGAATAATTCGACAACGTAAGCCCTTGCTAACTAGATGATTTGATGATGAGTGATGGGGGTGATTGAAGCTTTGTAGGGTTGTTTGAACATCACTTTATTGCCAATTTAAAACTTGTTGAGAATGGAAGGTGGCCATTCCATTTATAGTTTTTTGAGTAGATGTGGACCGTCAGATGATGATGAAGATGGATGGATGAGGATTAGTCCTCCCTCCAATAAATGTGAGAGTTAGAGTGTGCAATAAATTTGGATGAAGTGTGTAAGAGGGTGCAATGATGCAGGTGTAGGCATGGAGTGTGTAAGAGCATATCATAACTCTTAATTGCACATTTGCCTCTTTTCATTGAATTTGTCTTGTGAAGGACACTTTGACTTTGGAATATGATTTTTAAATTACCAAGTAGGGTCCTTTGATGACATTTGAGATAAAAAATATGATTTATTGATTTATAAAAAATAGTAATTGTGCATTCTATAATTTTCCATTATTGATAAGATTAGTTAATTAACAAACATTAATTAACTAATATTATGTGATGTGATTTTGTAGTAATGGTTGTGATCATGGAAAAAATAACTAATTGATCAGGGGGGATGAATAATGAATCAACTAGGGATGTTAGTGCGAATAAAATAATGATTAGATAATTTAGGGATGATGTTAGTGTGGATTAATGGATAAATAAAATTGACATGTAGTGTCCAATTTTAAGTGTGTACATTTTCCCCTTCTCTGAAAAGGTGTTACGAGACATGATGGGTGGAATAACAAATTTTTAAAGAAATAAAAATATGAAAAAGGTGGATGAAAATTAGACAACAATGCCCCCTTGATAGGGCATGTGAAGATGAAGGATGTAGATGGGCTCTCAAAAAACAGAGGAAGAAGCTAGAATGGAATAATCAATGGGTGGGTGATGAAGAAGGAGGGGTGGGATGTAGGAGTGATGATGATTTGGATAGCATGATGATGACGAAAAGATGAGAATAACCCATGCATGAGACTAACTCATTGGAGCAAATGCTTACACGCTTGATTTTTGATGATGTTGGATTGATTTGCCCCAAGCATAAAGATGGGGGAAGGATACATCTCGAGATAAGTTGCACACTTTGATTTACCTCAAGTTAAATGTGAGAAAAATATCCTAACAAAGATGTAGGCTTGACTTACCCTAAGTAGGGAAATTGAGGAATGACCTATCCTGATGATGCGCTGCAAGCTTGACTTGCCCTAAATAGGGTGAAATCTATGAGCTTAGATGGATGACTAATTAATTGATTTGCAAGCATAGATCAAGTATTTAACCTATCACATGGATTAAGGATGAGATGATCACATTGATGGATGATAGGAACTGGATAGGATGGATACAAATTCATGTGAATATGGTATAATGACCGTTCAAAGAATGAATCAATTGTAAAAAAATGGGCACATGAGGATGCACTAAGCGATGAAAATAATGATTGAAGATTGATGTGATTAGAGTAGAAGAAAATTGGATAAATAAGGGATGTGGCGAGTTGATGTCCACATACGTAGGCTGTGAGAATGACTGTTAGAAGAATTGGATGTTGAATGATGAAAATGGAATGGAAAAAGAGTAAGAATGGTGAAAAAAATGGTAATGGTGACAGTGGTCGAGTTGACCTCAGAAACTCCATGCAACTGAGCACTTTCTACATAGTCCATTTAGACCTCAGGTTGATGTAGTTCTCCCAAAGAAGGGAGGCACATGATGATGAATGATGAAGATAAATAGATGATTATCCTATTTGGTCAAAAATTGGATGAATGATTGGATTTGAAACTAGATGATTTTGTAAGGGGATAAGCTGTTGCTTTAGCATGCCTATGCTTGATTTTTATAACTTGATTTTTGATGTTGCACATAAAATTATGCACCATGATATAAAATATCATGATGACTTCGCTGCAATGTGCACAAGGACTAACCCCTGATCCAATAGACAAATGACACAAACACACCATGATATGGAAAAATCAAGATGACATTGTTGTTATATGCCGATGGATGGACTCAAGTACAAGTTTAATAAATCACCATGATATGGAAAAACCATGATGACCCTACTGAAACGTATGGATTGAGTCAAGGCACAATAAGAAAAACCAACAAACAAGAAAATAAAGAAATACACACAAACTTGAAAACAAAAGCAATAGAAAACATCTTATCGTTAATCAAGTCAAAATCCACATGTGAAGGCTCAATGATATTGCTAGATGAATGGTTCCTATAGGAAAATACATGATGAAGTATGGAAGATGATTTTTCCCGAGCAGGGCAGATGTGGGAATGAAATATCCTAATGATGAGTTGCATGCTTGATTTGCCCCAAACAGGGTAGATACTGCAAGCTTGGATTGAATGAATGATTGATTTGACTTATCCTAAGTAGGGTAGATTTAGGAAGGAAACATCCCAATGGTCGTTGGAAAGATTTGATTAAGGATTTTAACCTAATTTAGGATAATACAAATATTTTTGTATTTTGTGGCTTCATATCTCTTTTTGGATATTTGTTGACCTTTTTTATTTTTTATGATTCTTTAAATTTTTATGATGTTTTTGGATTTTTGATTTTTTTGTATTTTCTAGAATAATTATATACAAGGGGTCATTAGCAAAGGGAAACTTGGTCTTGCACTGAGAATGTGGAGAATGATGCAGGATGGAATGAATTTCAGGATGATGTTGGATGACATTGGAGGATGAGGGAATCGATTAGGGATTTCCAATGATCATATCATGTGGGAACCAAGTGTCCAATTGTCAAAGTACCATTCATATGATATGCCATGATGTTTCTCAAAATAAGGCTCAAAACATCTTCTAGTTCCTTATCAAGGTCAAATAGGAAGAAAAATGGGCATGATAAAATATATAAGGATGGATATAAGATAAAGATTTGGATAGGATTGGATGGCCAAAATGGCTTGAATAGAATGAATAAGGATGTTGATGGAGATGCCCCCAAGTGTCAAGGTATTTACAAACAATGAATTATTTACACATGATGCTAGAAACCTAGTTTTCATCATGGTACTTGCCCAAGACACCATAAGTATGGTTTCCACTATTGAACAAATTATTTATCTTTATTTTTTGATTTTTTAGCATCTCAACTCATTAGAGGATTATGAGATACATAATTTTGACCCTTTGATCTTTCAAGTACACGTTCTAGTGATGTCATTGTGAACTTCATTAATTTATAGATTGGCTTCATTCAAATTGATTAGGATGCCATCATAGACCCTATGAAAGAGGGTGCTACTAATGAGGGTGAAGCAAAAGTTATATTAGACAGAGGATGTTTGTTGATTTATTGAAGTATTTTGATGGATGTGAGGATCACGATGTGAAGTGGGATTGGGACCAAAAATCTCCCATTGCGTGAGACTTAGAGTATCTGCTAGTTGGATGTTTTATAAATTTTCTTTTGTATTGATGGTGTTTACAACTTGTGATGCATATTCATCTAGTGATTGTGTTGACACAAAAGGGAGATTGATTCTTTGATTTTCCTAATTTTGATTTTGATTTTGGTCCAATAGTGTCTCAAATAGGTTTTCACTTAGGGTCTTAAATTTTTTACTTATTGGATTTTGATTTTGATTGTCCCATAGTGCCTCAAATAAGGTTTCACTAGGGGACTTTTCTTCTAGATTTCTAGGATTTTGAATTTGATTGTCCCTTAGTGCGTCAAACAAGGTTTCACTAGGGGACTTTTATTTTGAGTTTATAGGATTTTGACTTTGATTGCCTCATAGTGCCTCAAATAAGGTTTCACTAAGGGATGCTGATTTTTGACTTTAATTTGTTGGATTTTTAGATGTTGATGCTACTTTATTATTTTCTAGTTGGATGCTAATCATGAATTTTACCATTATTTGATGGATATAGAAAAAATTAACTTTAAATGATTTTGTCAGTCCTAATTGATAGGTGCAAGAGTTTGAATGCCAAGATGGCTGGTGGAGATGAAAATGTTGTTAAAAGGATTAATGGAAACACAATCCTTGTAGGGACTATGAATGAAACCTATGTCAATGTTAAATGCAACTTTCTCAAAAATTGTGAGAGTATCACCAACACCTTTATGTTTATGAATCGATGGTTTATATCTGATGTTGTGAGAACCTTTGTGTAGTTAGATATGGACTAGTTTGATGATTCCTTACCCATGAAGGCAAATGCCTTGACATTTATAGCTCATGCTTTGAAGGATTTTGCTTGTTATAAGATATTTACTACTTTGAAAACAAGTCGCAAAGTACCCCTACATAACCTTGAATAATTTTTACTGTTGATTTCCTCATTTGTGAGGAGGTTGAATCTAATAAATATTATTTTGTCAAATTGATAGGATGTTGATGATGATTTATTGATGTTGGTCTTGTCCAAATGGAAGGTGTTTTGATGTTTGTTATTTATAAGTATCGTTTTCACTCGAGGCATGTGATATTGGGTAGTGGATGGTTGGATATGTGATGTGAGATGGGGTGATAGGCCAAATGATGGTTTGTCAAAGATTGGCTCATCAAAGACTACTAGTTTGCTGAAGATGTGTGGCTAGTCAAACACATGTTGACCAAGGATGGGTAATTGACCAAATGATGGTTTGTCAAAGATTAGATCATTAAAAATGGGTATTTCATCAAAATATGGGTGGGCCAACAATGGTTTGGATTGGTCAAAGATGGGGGATTTGAAAAAAATGTTGAAGAAGGGTTGATTGTCTTGACCTTTACTTTGAAGTGGAAAAGTTTGATTGTGATTTGGAAGGAGATCTTGGCATATCCCTATTGGATGATTGACTTTGATGTACTTATTTCTTTAGTAAATGATGATCCTTAGAGGGGTAATGACATGACATGGTTGGATTTTTGGACTTGTTGTGGCTCTAAGGTTGGATGGGTGTTGAATAATGGATTGTTTGATGTTTTTGACTAATGGGAATTGGATGTTGTACTAGTGGATGAAGGGCCCATGAGGGATGCTATGTGGGATACCTATTGGCTAATATGTAGGATTTGGTCAATTGTTTATTGACATTGGGATGGCGATGCTAGAATAATATTGAGATAATGAGATGTTGTGGGATTTGATGTATGATTGGTTGATTTTTGGATTAGTTGATGTGATTTTGATTATGATTTTGAATTGGATTTAATGTTTAATATCTAATGTTTGATGTGATTAAGTTTAGTTTGGATTTTGAATTTGATTTGATGGAAGGATGGATATCGTGATTTCATCATTCCCAACCAACAGGGGAGGGGGATTGAATGGAAATACAAGGATATGATTTGGATTTAAACATTCAATTGATTTAGAATTGACGTGGATTGGTCAAAATAGACCTAATTAGGTTTTTTATGTGGTGTAAATTGGATAGAGTAACATTATAATGCAAACAATGTAACGTTACTTTTGGATAAAATGACTTTTTATTTTGGCAGGGTAACACCTTAACGTATAAAATTATAATTGGATGTAATAAGGTTGGACTTAGGAAATTTAGACTTATTTGAAGTATATGGGGTAACACATAATACATGTATTGACAATAAATAAGAAGAAATAGAAGTATAAGCCTATGCTTAGTGATAAATGGGCGTGCAATACGACCACTAGCCTATTGATCTACTCACGTAAAATGGTGAATAGTTTGATCTCCCAACCCTAACTAAGCATTAGCATGTGATGGATGATTTTTAGGAATGTTGTTTTCCTATAATAGGTCTCATCTACAATTGAAGGTCTTAAGCTAGGCGTAAACAAGTCTATTTATGTGTGTCCCCTATATACCTTATAGTATGATGAGACTTAATTCTATACAAGAAGTGATAACAGGCTTTGTGAAAGGGTCTAGTCCCTCATGACCACTCCAACCATAAGATTTTAGTGGAGTGTCGCTAGAAATCATTTCTTGAGAGCATTATCTGATAGTCTAGTGTTAGAGATAAACTCCTTACCTTCATGACTATGCTTAAAACACATAACTACTTGGCTAATGTCAATAACGTATCTACTGTATGTAAATTGGGGATGAAATCCTAATCACTGTGCTATAAGGACTCATGATTGGTGATCAAGGCTTAACTTGTGAAACCAAAAATTAAAAAATAATGATAAACTAATTTTGATCTCGAGGGTTCCATAAGGGGCTAGAGGAGAGCATGCATAACATCTCTTCAAGAAGGGGGAAAATATAATTTAAGTGTTTTTAGTCACCTAAGATCCTAAAATTGGTCAAGGGGAGAGCATACACATGTCAAGCTATCGCAAAAAAAGATAGAAACACAAAAGCAAACTCAAACAAGTTCATTTTAACCACCAAATTCAAGTGTTTGTTCTTTTTAGAGCACACAAAATAAAAGATTGAGTGTTTGATTGAAAAATCACGTCTTTTACAAGAAAAAATCTGCAAAAAACAAATTTGTAGTCTTAAATATGATCTTTGACAAATAATTGAAGTTTCAAAAGTTAACGATTTAGGTCTCTGTCTGTGTTTTTACTATTGTGCAAAGCGATTCCATCGTTGTGCAAATTGATTCCACTATTCTATAGGAAAAAAAGAAAATAAAAAATTGTATTCTTGTTGTTAGGAAATTCAAATCTACCACCATGCAGTGTTTATGCTACTACAAATCATAATTATGTTATTACAAACTACGATTTTGCTACTACAAAAAATAAATAGACAAAGCATAAAAAATGTTTTTGCTATTACTAGTCATAATACCACTACTACACAAAGATTTTATGCCATTTGGAATCACATTTATACCATTTCTAAAAAATAAACAATCAACTAGAACAATCATGATTTCACCACTATACACCACTATTTCACTATTGTGTAGAGCGATTTCACCTATCTCTACAAACATAATCATAAAGGTAATTTCACTAATACATAGTACGTTTCTACCATTTCTGTAAAATAGGTGGATGGACATAAAGTGTTTATGTGGTTTCCAATCACAATGCCACTATTTTTGGAAGTGTTTCCACTAATTAACAAGGTGTTTCTGCCATTATGCTGGAAACAAAATTTTTGGTGAATTTGAAAGAAAATAGGGGAAATTAGCTTGAATTTTAGACTAAATTTTGGTGCACAATGATGATGAGATGTCCTTAAAGTTGATTATGGGGTGGTAGTTACACTGGGGGGTATCATACATAACACATGATTACAAAGGTTAGTTTTGGGTTAGTACAAAATAAAAAACACTTAAACACATACCACTAACCTACGTGTGCATCCTCAGATTCATCAAGACTAAAAGGAAACTAAATAAACAAACAAGAAAACATAAATGGTTATACCTTTCCTTGTGATATCATTACCAAAAAGAGTGATGTGCTCTGATGTATTTACAAAGAGGCTTGTACAAAACTTGTGAGTAATTTGACAATGTAACATCTTGATAACTAGATGATTTGATGATGAGTGATGGAGGTGATTGAGGATTTGTAGGGCTATTTGAACACAACTTCATTTTCAATTGAAATTTTGTTGAGAATGGAAGGTGGTCCTTTCATTTATAGATTTTAAAAATGGATGTGGACTGCGAGATGAGGATGAAGATCAATGGATGAGGATTAGTCCTCCCTCCCATAAATGTGGGAGGTGGAGTCTGTAAGAAATATGAATGAAATGTGTAAGAGGGTGCAATGATGAAGGCATGGGAGTGTGTAAGATCATGTCATAGATCTTACTTGCACTCTTGCCTCTTTTAATTGAATTTGCCTTGTGAAGGACACTTTGACTTTGGAATATAATTTTTAGTTTGCCAAGTAGTGTCTTTTGATGACATCACAAGTTTGAGATGGAAAATATGATTTATTGATTTATAGAAAATAATAATAATTGTGCATTCCATAATTTTATATTATTGATGAGATTAGCTAATTAACAAACATTGATTAACTAATATGATGTGGTGTGATTTTATGGGAATCATCGTGATCATGGAATTAATAACTAATTGATCAGATGGGATGAATAATGAATCGACTAGGGATGTTAGTGTGAATAGAAGATAGATTAGATGTTTTAGGGATGATGTTAGTGTGGAATTTGTGTCTAAACAACATACACAAAATAGTAATCCAAACAATGACAACTTATATTCATAAAAGATCAGTGTCAATACAATTGGCACAATACAAGGAAGACCTGATACAAGCACCCCTATGCTGACATACAATATTCTATTTGAAGGATAAGACCCAATGATTATCGGTTAACTCAATGGATGCAACCGACATAACAAAAATGTTTACTACATCAATAACTTAATGTTGACAAAATACTTACAAAATATTGTCAGTGATAACAATTTATATTTTAATAATTTATGGTCTGTATTACATTTGCATGGATGGGACCACTATAAAAAGTTTAATGGTTACAAGGGTATACATGGGGGAAGTGATGGAAAGGATTTTTATGCAAAATCTTGACTTGTTCAAAGCAAAAATTATGAGGATAATGCTCTTGAGGCTCCACAGTAGGTGGGCAAATTGAAATCTTATAAAGAGGTCTTTTAGGTGGAAAATGGATGTTGATATCCATGAAGGTCTTGTGTTTTTCATTGGATGCCATGGAACCAAACAAGAAGGTTTATATGAAGTAAAAAATAATAAGACTTTTGTACATTCTTATTTTTCCCTAGTGCCTAATGAAGCCATGAATGATGTGTTGAATAAGGAAGAATCTAGGCTTGAAAATATTGGATTGTTTTTTTTCAAAATTTTGAATAAAAATGCTCATCCTTTAATATTTTTTTTTGATGATTGAGTTATCTCATTTTGGGGTAAAAATGAGGGATTTACGGTAATTTATGCTTAATGATTCAATTTGGTTTTTTTCTTGTGCTCTTTAAAAATTCCAATATTCGTAGAAGAGCTATCATCCGATCATTTGGGATATTAGTTGGTCAGTCTACCATGCCCTCCCATGAAATCTTGAGATAGATTGGGATAAGTTGGTTCTCCAAATGGTGCTTAGGTGGGTTGAGTTAAGAGATGTCCCTTTGTAGATTTTCCATTTTTTCCCCTAAGTTCTCAAATCAATAGGAGAAATCATGTAGGTCGAAGAGACTAGGGTTAAATTGATGCACATGAATGCATGTTTTTTGATCTCTATCAACCTTATTGTCTCTTTCCATGAAAACCTTATTATTAAATGGAAGATTAATTGATTTTCTTGTCTTATTTTTGGTGTGGGAGGGTTAAATTCTTGTTTTCACTGTAAGAAGGATGGGCTTGTTAAAAATAATTATCCTTTGGTTATAATCATAACCCATTTTCACTACAATACTTGAAAAAAATCCCAAAGATGGCTATGTGCAAGAGGATAACCCTAACATTTTGGAGCTTGTATGTGCAAAGCCTCCCCATAGAGTATGTGGGTGAAATTGGTATCCCTAAGGTAAGTTTTAAGAATGCCCCTAAGATGGACAAACCCCTTACTTTTGTTAATATGGAGGTTTCCCCAATTAGAGAAACACAAATTTTAGAAGAATATGAGGTTTGTTTGGCCAAACAACCTGGTGTTACCATGCCCTCCAATGATGTGTTGAAATAGAGTCTAAATGCTTCAAAAATCTCCTTGGATCTTATTGAAACTAGTATAAATTGTTGGAGGGAAAAAGTTGATAATGCCAATGAGTAGAGAGTAAGCTCCCCTCCTACCTTTCCAAGTACTTTATATGAGTCCATGCCTTCCAAAGTGAATGAAGTTATAGGTGTGGATTTTTGGATTGATTCTCAAGGCACCTTTCTTTTGGTTAAACCCAAGTTGAGTGTGACAATACTTAAAAATATGGAGGTTTTGAATCTAATGAAGAAATTTGCTTTCTCCAAGAGGACCCCAAGAAGAGAAATACTTTTGAGTATAGTAAAAAAGGGCAAGGATGCAAAGTTGCCCACTTGTTTTGAGAGGATATATCAAATCAAAAGAGGCAGTAAGCCTCCAAGATCCCTTGCCTTTTATTAATGGTTTTTATGAAATTATTAGTTGGAATGCGATGGGCTAGAAACACATGATAGAAACACTATTTTCATGAGATTCTATAGATCTAAAGAAAATCTTGATTTTCCCTGCTCCAAGAAGTGAAGTCTATTGGTTTTGGTTTGGAAATTTCTCTTATTTTTATTTCCTTGGAGGCCTTTCAATTTTAAACTAATCATGATAAAGGTAGGGGAGGTGTAGCTATTTTTCTTAGCAAGAAATGGGATCAATATGTTGTTGACTTGGGTTACTATTGGGCCCCAAATCTATCTAAGTATAAGATCCATGCCAACACAATAGACATTTGGGTGCGAGGCAATTACTTATCATGATTATTGTTTTATCATCTAGTAGTGTGAGCTAGCAGGTGGCTAACTAACTCCTTTTTGGCTCAATCATCATTAGGAAGTGGGTGCACAGAATAGTTATGGCTTATTGGAGGCAGGGTAGTAGATTCGATGGAATGAGTACATCCAAAGTTAGCTCAACAAGTGGCATGCTTCATTCCCCATGGCACTAAGATGCCTTGAAACACTATAAAATTAAGCTGAGTCAAGTTAGAGAGAGGGAGAAGAGAAGAATAGTGAAGCCCTAGAGGATTGGTTCCAAATGCTATGTTTGCCATTAAAACTTAGAGTTTAGTTTCAAGATGTCGTATTACTCCCCATTGTAATGCCCAAGCTCGCCTATGAGCCTCTAGGCCTTTAGTAGCTTAAGATGAGCATTTACTTAGTTTCTAATGATACATATGTATTATTGTTGAACATTACTTAATGATGAAGGGTTTTATGCAATGTTTAATGGATTAAATATGTAAATTTGTAGTATGTATGTTAAATTCCTATGAGGTTTTAGCCTAACTCATATATGGCATGCCTGTAGCTCATGAGGACTCCAACCTTTGATATAGAAAATACTCTAAGTATGGGTGAGACCCTATGCCTTGCAATGATACTTGTGTCTAAGTGCGAACCTATGCCTAAGCCCTTCAACTAGGTACTTAGTGACCCCTCAAGCACCTAAATGTCATTAAGACAAGGGAACCAAAGGCTTACACCCATGCAGCTATAGACCTACTTCATATCCACTTGCACCTAATAGAAAGTCAATTTTCTGCACCCCAAAATAGCTTATGCCCATGAATGTACCACTTCCATTGCACTAACCAAAGTCCCCAAAGGATAGAGTTATTCCATGGCATAACTAGCCTAATGCAAACCTTGGTCCCTTCTCCACTGTGCTTCGGGTGAGCGCATAAGGCTTGCACCTTATGTGAAGTGATGCCAATGTAGTCAAGTGTAAAATCCTGAGCACTATAGGACTAGTCAAGGCTTGTGCTACATTGTAACAAGTCTAAATTTGACTTAGACCACCAGATAAGCACTTGACTAGGCCCATGACTGAAGATACCTACTTTTCTATAACATTTTGTTTCCATTATTAGGATCCTATTGAATTTTGTTGTTGTAATGGTGCACTAGGATAATACTTCAACTTTCCCTCGAGAAAATTGAGTGTTAGATAAAATGAGTGGAAGATAACTTTGTGCTGAGGCATCCAACTTGTAGAGGACAAAAACCAAGGAAGTGGGTCTAGAACCACTTGTATGATACCCTATATGAGGTTTTCTTTTGCCAACTATCAGAGTAAGTGTACCGATGGTTGGCTACTTATGTGACACATATAAGTCAAAAATATGGATAACACCTTGAGTGGACAAAAGAGTGCCTATAAAGGCTTGAGAACTTAGACATAACTTGGACTAGAGCCATAGAAAAATGATGGCAAGGGGCACTGGACAACGATGTGCTTGAATTCATAGTATTGATGTAATCTTTCCTTGAAGAAGTAGAATATCAATTCTTGTATGAACCTAGATTGACATTTGTGAAATAATTTAGCATCAAAATTAAGAAGATGATGGTGGATTATGAATTTGACACTATATGGAAGACTATAGTCCTCTCATGTATGAGCAATACAATAGGGAAGAAGGGGATGTGTAGGTGAGGTGCAATGGAGGGAGATGAGTAGATTGACACCTGAGAGCTCAGGAGATAGGATTATAACAAGAGAAGGCATAGGCTAATTGAATATCTAGAACTTAAAAGTGCCAAGAGGACTCATAGTGAGTGAGAAAGGTATGGAGAAGGATATCTTGAATGAAACCAACACCTATAAAAAGGAACCCTTGAAGTAATGAAACAAGCTCCATAGTTGATAGGTGAATGCTTAGGGTCCTTGTAGAAATTGACCATTAGAGATGCATAAAATACACCTAACCCATTTGAACTTATGGTGTGAGCTCATGCATTGGATCCCCCATAGGAAAATATAAGATTGATAACTGACCCTATTGTCAACTTAGACTTTGATCAGTTTACAGATTTAGATCATAATTTTTTAATTAAACAAGTTATTCATTATGAAGAGGTAAGTGAAGATACCTATATACCTCAAGGTGTTAGCTTGACTAAACAAAGCATGAGCACAAGCACCCCAATCCAACTAATGTCAACTACATAGCTTGGGTAATAACCTGGATGAAGTCGCCTCATACCACTAGTCGATAGTACAACACCATCATCTTTTATGGTGACAATAGTAACCATATGACCAATTCCTGGCCTAGTGATTAAAGGTGTTGGTAGACCAATGCCAAGATAAATATTAGGGGGACTAGTGCCTCAGACACTAGTTATTCCACCACCCCAAAGTTATCACGAGATGTCCATGTATCTGTCGAGTATCAAGGCATGGAGAATACCATAGAGCATGTGCTCAAGTGTGAATTACAATGGCACACTCATGGAATAACCTAGTTTGAGTGCAAGGTAACTTAGTTTGTGATAATCTTGCTTGATCATGCCCATACTTGGTATAGGAAGTTTGATCCTAACTAGATTATGGTTGATTATGACACCCTACAAGAAGCCTTTTTGAAGGAGTTTGGTATACCTAAGTTTGAGCAGTAGAGCATCATTGTGCTCAAAGAGATCAACTAGGGATTATCAGAGAGCATGCACTTTTTTGATGCTAGATTCATGACTCTCCTTTCCAAGCTCCCTTACAATATTTACCCCTCTTTACATGCATAATGGTTCATTGGAGGATTGCTAGTACTATTCAGAAGGGTACTATCCATGAAAACATTCATAGACCCTCGAGAAGTGTTTAAAGCTATACTTAGAGTCAAGGCGATCGAGAGTGCTGATATATGAATTAGCCCTTTCATAGAGACAGATTATGTCTATGGCCTTTCAACTATAAAAGTTGACCACTAGTTCATCGCAAGATGCTTGAAGCAGGTTGTGGTGCACCGATTGTGAGATAAAGCCATAATAGAAATAACTACCCTCAAAGGAATGTGCACACACTTCTTCTTAGCTATGAAGTTTATTGTGAGGCCCATGATGTTCATAACTTCCCCTTGTTACAACATGCCAGTTAGGTCAACACAACAACCTATTGTTAGTTATGTGATGCCTATACCCATACCATAATTGATTGCCATGTAATCAATGAGATGCATGATAACATGGGGAGAGGTGTATGATAGGCAATGATAGTAGAAAGAGGGAAAAGAGCCCAAGGAAATGAGGGTTAAAACCAATAGAATGCAAGTTATAAGATGGAAAGAGGCACCTGAGGGTAAGGTGGTGGATGTGGTGAAGGAAGATTTCCATCGTGATCATGTTATAAGTGTAGCTCGACTAAACACTATCAATGTGAATTCTCTACACATGTAACATGTGGGTATTTTTAAGGAACATATAAAGTCAAAGAATGCCCTAACTTGTACCAAAAATTGACCCAAGGTAGGCTTGATGTTGATAAGGGTGAAGGGATGATCAAGCATGAGTCTAAAGAGGTGAAATTAACTCCAAAGGCACAACCAACTTGCATGAAGTCAATCAAAGTGGATGCAACTACTCAGAGTGGACTCACCACTCAATTACCAATTACACTAATACTAGAGTTACACCTAGAATATGGGGTGCTAAGCCACACTAAGTGGATTACATAGCTAGAACCTAAAGTCATGCCTTATTTAGACCTTACATGCCAAAAAGACATATTAAAACAAGCTATGAGTGTGATTTAAAGCCTGTAAACAAAGAGCTTCAATTGGCACGAGACCTAGAGGCATAGGATACCAAATATCATTAAAAATAAGATGGATAAGAGTCTAAATTATAAGAGCTAATAGAGATCTTGTACCTCCTAAAAATAGAATGGATACTACCCCTATTAAATAGCTTTCTTCTAGAACATATAGGGCAATAGTCAGTTGAAGTCACCGCACCATGTATGGAAAGGATGTGAGAGGTCCGACATACATAAAATATAGAGTATGACCAAGAAATCTCATGAATGCCACCATCAATAGATGGTCCATCTATGAGGTCCTTATCAACATATATACTAAGGTCAATATCCTAACCAAGAATGCATGGGAAAAGATGGGTAGACCAGCCTTGAGGTGTTCTCCCCATGTACTCTTTATGGCTAAAAAGACCTGAGTATAGCTGATAAATTTTTTTAAGGGTGATATTATAGATATTATGGGCATCGAATGCCATATTAACTTTGAGGTAATCGAGTTGGATGAACATGATAACTATCCAACACTTTTATGAAGGCTATGGTGCTACACAAACAATGATAATATGTGCTTCAAGAAGTGATATATGGATTTCAAGAATGGTAAGCAAAGGGTAGTGATTTCCCTCTCAAATGGCCAAGGACCCCCTATGTGGAGAGCATTGATCTGGAGGATGAGATCAACCATAAATATAACATCATGGCACAAAACATCGGTAATCTTAACCATTTTGTCAAGGATTGCTCTTTTGAGAGGATGGGTAGTCATCCTTAGACATCATCGATGTTACTTGTGACTAATTAGTTAAAGAGGCATATGAGGTCACTGGTCATAGATGTCACTTGGTGTGCACAAAGGCATGAAAGCTTGTGAGGATTGGCTAGGTCTAGATTGATCGCACCTCAAAATAATAGGTCTTGCATCATGGGGAGAAAGCAAAGAAGGTACTCTTCCTGAGCAAGGGCAAGCTTGAAACACTCCCAAAATTTGAAGGGAGTAACCCAATGGAAATTTATGTCCATGATCTTGAATCATGTGTCCCCAAAGAAATAGATAGAATGGGTGCACTAGTGTATACCTTGAGAAGCACTATTGTGCATTGGTGGGTAGCATAAAATCTAACTTATCAACTTGGATAGAGGTGAAAGTGGCCATTTTCACTAGATTTAGGAGTAACAAGATCTTGGATATATCAATGTACTCTGGTGATTCTGATCCCATGGTGCATTGTGCCTATGTGAAGAGACATGGATCGACTGCGGTGTGACTGCCCTAAATAACTTATGGGTGCACACCTTTTATATAACTTTGAAGACATGGGCACAAGCATGGTATGTGGTCAATAAGATGCACTAAGAGATAACCAATTGGGATACCCTTAAGGATAAATTTGTATACACCTTCTCATTTTCCTCATAGAACTTAGAATTGGTTGAGCTACTACAAGTAATTTAGAGGGTAGTATTTGAGGACACCACCATCCTTGATAAGCACCTGAAATACATGTTTAGGGAAAAAGTTTTGGTGATCCCAAATTTATTTGAGAAATAAATACTTAACAATGACTCGAGTGAAGAAGATGATGAAATGTGGAAGGAGTGATACTATAAAACACTGACCACCAAGAGAAAGCTTGTATGCTAAGTAGATGATAGTGATCCTGATGAAGAAGACCCCATTCATCTTCACATAGAGATATCTGAGAGAAATCAATAAGTCGAGGACTCACACTAGGAAAAGAATGAACCCTATCATGCACCATTAAAGACCATCAAAGTGGACATCAATATATAAGGAGAGCTAAAAATGGCTATTCTAGGCACCTATTGGTCTGATGTAGAATTGGTATGCATCATAGACCACCTAAAGGAATTTTAAGATTTGTTCCCTAGGAATTATCAAGATATGAAGGGAACCCACCCATCACTTGGGAAGATGAACATAAAGCTAATCAAGGGTGCAATATTGGTCAAAAAGTGCCCCTATAGAATGAATCCCATCTTCCACAATAAGGTCAAAATAGAGATTGATGTAATACTGGATACATGAGTTATTTACCATGTACAGGAGTCCAAGTGGGTGAGCTTGATGGTAATAAGCATCAATAAGGATGGGTGCATTCACATTTGCATCAATTATAGAATACTTAACACCACTTTCATGAATGACCCCTTCCTGACTTTGTTCACTGATGAAGTCTTGGAAGGCATCATAGGTTGTGAAATCTACACTTTCACTGATGGCTTATTTAGATACCACCAAGTCTAGATTGAAGTGAAGGATAAACCCAAAACAACATTTGAAACTAAATGGATCTATTTTACTTATAACATGATTCCCTTTGGACTCAAGAATGTGTCAACTATGTTTTCCAAAGTGGTGATCGCCACGTTTAAAGACTTCATCCACAAGTTCCTCCAGGTTTACCTAGATGACTCGATGGTATATGGCATCATCAAGGACCATTATGATAACTTGTACCTAATGTTTGAGAGGTGTAGGTTGATCTAGATATCCTTGAACCTGAAGAAGTACATCTTCACAACATCATTTAGAACTCTGCTTGGGCACATCATCTGTAAGGATAGTTTACTCATCAATCCAATGAATATTATAATCATCATTCAACTCCAGATTCCTACACAGAAAGATGTTCATGCCTTTAATAGCCACTATGGGTATTATAGAAAATTTATAAGAAGCTATGTAAATATTATGGCATCGTTAGAATAAATCCTATGCAAGGATGGCTCATTCTAATGGGGTAAAGCATAAGAGGATGCCTTAAAAAATTTAAAGCTCAGATTGGCTAGCATGCTCATCTTGTAACTTTTTCCAACTAGATGACCCCATTCCATGTCCATATCGATGCATTTGGCTCTATAATTGGCATAATCTTGGAGAAGACAAAATGGATCACCCCATATCCTTTGCTAGCATAAAATTAAAAAAGGTAGAACAAAACTATACTACAATCGAGAGTGAGGTGCTTGTCATGGTTTACGCCCTAGAAAAATATAGACAATATTTGTTGGTGACCCTATTCATCTTTTTCATAGACTACAAGGCACTTAAGTACCTCATGAATAAGCCCATTCTCCATGGACATATTTGTAGATAGATCATTTTATTTCAAGAATTTCAGTTTTCTATTGTCATCAATCCTAGAAAATATAACTTGGGCCTAGAACATTTATCCTATATAGACTTTGGTGATGCAGTAGTGCCAATTGAGGATGATATGCTAGATATGTAAATTTAAATAACCTGGCATGACCCTAAGGACTTTGTGGAGATAGACATTTTTTTAACATCTGGATCTATGTCCCAAACAATGACAACCAAAGAAAAGAAACAAATTGTAGTTTATGCCACCCCTTTTCAGTGCATTAGCCGGGAACTATACATACTAGGCCAAGATGAAGTTCTGCATTGATATGTCTTTGAACATGAAAGGGAATTCATCCTACATGAGGTGCATGAGGGTATAATAGGAGGCCATTGCATAGGAGACATAACAAAGTACAAAGTGTTGTAGTCAGGCTTGTGGTAGCCAAGTCTGTTTAAGGATGCAAAAGATTTCACCAAAGCATGTGACATATGCTAGTGCATAGGGAAGCCCAACCACCAGGATGAGATGCCTCTCATCCTCATTCTTTCCCAAGTGTCATTCAAGAAATATGCCATTGACATTATTGGGCTAATTACTCTTGCAACACAATGCATAGGCATGAGGTATATTCTAGCGGCCACTGACTATTTCACCAAGTGGGTCGAGGCCGTGCCAACCAAAAATTACATAGCTACCATAGCCAAAAGTTTCATATGGGATAACATCATAAGTTGTTATGGGTGCCTAGTCATCTTGACTAGAGATAGGGGAACACACTTCATTAGTGAAACTATGCAGATCTTGTTAATAAAATACATGGTGGTGTACCATAAGATAATGCCTTACCATCACCAAACAAATGACACAACTAAGGCATTCAACAAGCTCCTAGGAACATGCCTCATAAAGATATGCAATGTTGGTCACAAATATTAGGATGATCGAGTGTCGGCAGTGCTATGGGCATATCACACAACCTATAAGTGCCTGAACAAGGCTACACCATTTCAATTAGTGTTTGGCACTTGGGCAATCTTGCTAATGGATTTCTTGGTGCCATTATTACACATTACATGCATTGGTCATTTATATGATGAATAATAACTTAATGCAAATCTAGAAGACTTAAAGCATTTAGATGAGGCATGCGCCCAAGCAAGGTGGAACTAGTAGATAGAGAATGCACACCAAAATATCTGGCATGACAAGCATATAAAGCATAAGGGGTGCTAACAGAAGGGGCATTAGTTTTTCTCTATGACTCCAAGTATATCGAACACCCATGCAAGATGGAGAGAAAGTAGATGGGCCCATATGTCATCCATAATATCTTAGAGATTGGTGCATACAAGCTGCATACGTTATTGGGTGAAATACTCCTTAGGTATTTCAATGACAATCGATTGAAGCTACATCAACAATATGATGGCACTTATACCAACATACATTGACTTCCTGATCATGAGTTAGTGGTATTAAATGACCAAAATAAAGTTTGGCATAATCCAAACAAGTTCTTTTTATATGTGGTGGTTGCAATTTTGATGTAGTAAGTGAATAAGTGGTGCTTTAAGGCTACTAGTAAATATTTTTGGCATTTTCACACATAATTCCAGCTGGATGAGTTGAGCACGATCACACCAAAGTGCTTGAGGCTAGACACCTAAGTTATGGGAATGTGAATTTTTTTAGAGTTAGACACAAGGTGCACCAGATCTTGATGCACAAGATTCAAGAAGTGAGGCATTTTAAGGCCTGCAAAAGGGCTAGTTTGACATCTCCAAGCATAATACTAGTTGGGTGAGTTGATCAAGGCTGCTTCTTAAGCACCTACCACTAGACACCTAAGTTTCTAGATGCATGGATCTCACCAGACTTAGAGCAAATGTGAATCGAGAGAGTCACACAAGATACAAGTATGAAAGAGATAGAGTGAACACACATAACATGATCATGCATAAAATATTAGATGAAGATGTTACACTAGAAGGCTAGTGCAAGGGATTTGTATGGGGTAGGAAAGGCAAAGGTAAGAAGATGAAAGCATAGTGAAATTGACCAAGATAGACAAACATGCTTGAAATATAATTGCAATAGGAAAAGGAAATGGGACCGTGGTGGTTGAATCATGCACATGTGAGGTGCTATGCCTAGGTTACCATATTGAAGGTGAAGGTCATGCCAAGCGAAGAAAATTTATGAGAAGATCATCAGGACAAGCTAGCATTCACCCAAAGTGAGGTGAGAAGTGGCTGTTTGAACTACACATCACTTCACCAAAAATTTGTTAGAAGAAGTTAATGAGGTGGTGGTAGAGGCAAAAATATCTGCATTGAATGCACATATAACATAATATTTTTGTAAATTTCTTGGGTCATAAGGAATCCCAAGGATTTTATGCATCATCATGCCATTAATCTACTATAATTAAGGTAGTAGATGAGAGTAGAGGTATAAAGTAGGGAAAAATTGAATGCATCTAGTTATAAACCTTGTGTTAATTTGAAATTTGAATAAAAAACTAGATCAAAATCAGCACCAAAAGAAGAGGAGGATCCTTGCACTACCATAAAACAAGAGATTATTACAAAACTCAAAGAGGGTTAAGACCTCTTCATGAAACTTGAAGAGGGTGCAAAAGTGGCTGACATAGTATTTTGTAACTTCTTCACCCAGGTATCAGTCATTGATGTACGTCTCAAAAAGAAAAAATAGGAGGATGCATTGATGGCGTAGTCATACACTATGATCAAGGATGAACATGCTCAGATAACGGTGTAGCTCAACACTTTGAGTGCCTAAATTAAGACTCAAGAGTAGGACCTAGAAGAACTCTTATGCATATTACAAACAAAGACCTATGAGTAAGGAGAGATTCTCGATGGAGGTGTAATAAAGATGAAGGAAAGGTTACATGCCTTTCAAAAAGAGTTGGAGAAAATTGACATGCTCACCCTTAACATCTCCTCCATAAAAATAGACAGTGTTGCAAAAGAAATCAAGATCACAATACAGGGTTTTGAAGACTTTAGAGTAAAACTAAAGGAGTGTGCACCTAAGTTTTATGCACCTAAAGCACTAGAAGATTAGTCTAAGGATAGACTAATAATTTTTTATGGGGTAATGTTGGGCCCCAAATTTGTCTAAGTGTAGGATCTGTGCCAACACAATAGACACTTGGGCATGAGACAATCACTTGTTATGATTGTTATTTTGTCATCTAGTGGCACCAACCAGTAGAAGGCTAACTAACTCCATTTTGGCTCAATCATCATTGGGAAGAAAGTGCATGAGATAATTATGGCTCATTGGAGGCAATAGTGGAGCCAATAGAATGAGTACATCCAATGCTAAATTAGCAATTAGTGTGATCCATTCCCCACAGCACTAAGATGCCTTGAAGCACTATAAAAGAAACCTGAGTCCAGTTAGAGAGAGGGAGAAGAGAAGAGTAAAAAAGCCCTAGAAGATTGGTTCTAGATGCTAGGTTCACCATTAGAGCTTAGAGTTTATTTTAGTATGCCTTATTGCTCCCCATTGTAATGCCCAAGCTTGCCTATGAGCCTTTGGGCCTTTAGTAGCTTAAGATGAACATTTGCTTAGTTTCTAGTGATACATATGTACTGTTGTTGAACTTTGATTAATGATGAAGGGATTTTTGAAATTCTTAATGGATTAAATGGATAAATATGTAATATTTATGTTGAACTCTTATGATCTTTTGGCCTAACTTGTCTATGGCATGCCTGTAGCTCATAAGGACTCCAATACCTGATATAGGAAATGCTCTAAGTATGGGTGAAACCTTGCACCTTTCAATGATACTTATGTCTAATTACGAACCTACGCCTAATCCCCTGAACTAGGTACCTAGTGACCCCTCAAGTAGCTGAATGTCATTGAGACAAGGGAACCAAAGGCTTGTGCCCATGAAGCTATAAACCTACTTTATATCTACTTGTTCATGATAGATATTCATTTTCCCCCACCCCAAGATGGCTTATGCCCATGAATACACCACCACCATTGTACTAACCAAAGTCCTTGAAGGATAGAGTTATGCCATGGCATAACTAACCTAACATAGACCCTGATTCCTTCTTTGCTATGCTTCAGGTGAGTGCATAAAGATTGCATCTTATGTGAAGTGATGCTAGTGCAGCCAAGTGTAAAATGTTGAGAATTATAGGATTAGTCAAGGCCCGCACCATATTGCAATAAGTCTAAATTTGACTTAGACTACTAGATAAGCACATGACTAGGCCCATGAATGAAGACACCTACTTTTCTACAATAGTTCCTTTCCTAAAAAGAGGGTTATTTGGGTTATCATTAAATATTAGAATGAAGTGTTTTCTAGTTTCTCCTTGTATGCTCCTAATGACTAAAAAAAGTGTGACTTGTGGAATTGGGCTACTTCTAATCACAAAGATGTCCTTTGGATGTCTAGGGGTAATTTTAGTATGTTTGAGAATAAAGAGGACAAGATTGGAGGTTACTTATTTGAGTGGAAAGATAGTGGACAATTATTTTGGTCTAAAATAAAAATAATCTTAAGAATTGTTGGGGCAACACTAACAACAAGGTTATTTGGTTTACTTGGTGTAACAATTAGTAAGGTAAAAAAATAGTGTTAACTAGGTTTAATATATTTTTCTTTGAAAAATATCACTTCCTTATCCTTCTTATGGAGAAAAGGAATTTTTTTAATGTGTTACCTTGTATTCACTCAAATTTGGTCATGAATATGTGATAATGGCATTTTTGGTCCAATTTCACTAAAATTGCCTTAAGCACTTAATTTGGACCTTTTTCACCACCTCACTCTATCTTAAGCACCTATACATATTTATTCCTTTCTAAATTATTATCTTATGCCTACATAAATATTTTAAATTTATAAAAATCTCTCTAAGCATATGTACAAACATTCCAGATCCCAAAATTAGTATGTTTCCTTTCAGGAAAAAATTGAATAGTAAGGGACAATAGTGGTATTCGGTTTTATCCCCTCTGGGTCGATCATGTCCTTCACCCTAATAACGATCAATTTTAAAACTTATACCCTCCATTATAGGTTGGTTGGTATGTATTTTTAGGGTAGGTAGTGTAAGGTTTTCCTCTTTTATATTGCTATAAAGGCATAGATAAATAACCTATTCTACCACTTAACAATTTAAATACAAAGACACACTTACACTATTACATGCTAAGCAAAGCTTGCCTATTCTTCCTAACTTTGGTTCTATTCATTTGAATGATTCCTTATCCAAGTCAAGAGATTATTTTATATAAGCCAAAACAAAACATTATCAAGAATCCAAGCCATGTCTAGATGCATACATGTAGTCAAAGGAGCACAATTGTATAAAACACTCTTAGTGGTAGAATTGTGTGGGTTTGATTTCCCTCTTCGAATAATTGGGTACATGGGAAAAGATCAATCATCATGGGGGTGATTGAGGTTAGATCAACCCATTACACTCTCCCATTTTATATTTGTAGGTATTCAACCATTTCCATTCCTATTAGGGTTTCAACTTTGAAGAAGTCATTTATAGGTTTTTTCTGTACATCCAAAGGTCAAATTTCTGCACACAGATATGTTTTTAGCTGTAGCAAATGATTGTGCCCTGATTTCCATGATATTTATCTGATGATATAATATACCAAGCTAGGACTATAGTTCCAATTGATCTTGTCCCATTTTGGATGATATTTTCATTCATAGGTCTCTGTCACAGTTCCAATGCCACTTACAGAATATGTCTCTATTGATCATCATTTCATTGAATTGGTTTTTCAACACATCTCTTCTCCTCTTGTTATTTTTAAGGATTTTAAGGGAATTTATAAGCTAAACATTTCTCATTTAAAGGACCCTAATTATTTGGATGGGTTAAGGGCCATTTGAAATATTGCCAAGATATTTCCCCTTTACCCTTTGCTTCTAGTTCATGGAATAAGTGTATAAATACAGTTAGAAATTCATGAGAGGATTTGGTAAAACCAAACCAAAATATAGAAGGAGAAATGAGATCAAACTCCAAAAATATCTCATCAACATTGAGGTTTGATTACAAGATTCACCTAAAAATGAGGCTCTCCTTCAAGAGCTTATTAGTGTGAAACATCAACATAAATCCATTGAAAACATGTACATAGGGAAATGGTGAGTTCAAGGCTCACTTGGATTAAATATGGAGAAAAAGGAACTAAGTAATTCAAAATTATCAAAGCTAAACATACCAAGGAGAAAATTGTTGTTGTTGACATCAGAGGTTTTATCTATGATGATCATACTAAAATAAAAAAAGCCTAATACTATGGAGATGAATAGAGCTTTGTGTGATAAGGTTGTTCCAAGGAAATTTCTTGTTATTATTTCCATTGCACTTGATGAAATCAAGTTTGCAATTGAGATTCTTAATGCGACAAAGATTGAACATTTGATGGGTTTTTTGTTGAGTTCTACGAGGTTGACAAGGATTGGATTGCACATGATATTTTTTCAGTGTATTTGGAAGCTATCAAGGATGTAATTTGGGAGGTGAAATTAATGATAATGTGATCATGATAATTCCTAAGTATGGTGACAAGGTTCAAATAACAAATTGAAGTCCTATCATTTTGTTGAATGTCTTTTATAATAGTTTTTCAAAAGTCTTTGCCAATAAAATGTCTAAAGTTCCTCCTGAAATAATATTCATCGCTCAAACTGGTTTTGTTGAAGGATAACATGTTTTGGATACACTTATCACTAGTTTAGAGGGTATGCACTGAACATAGTTTAAGGAAAAATGTGTTTATGGCTCTCTTAGAATTTGGGAACACTTCTAATGAATTTGAGTGGTCGTTCATGTTAGAACATTAATGTCTACGTGAGATATTTTAGATCTTTAGTTTAATTTGATGTGTAATTAAATAATAATTATTTATTAGTTATTAGCAATAGGTGAAAACCTCATGTAAATAAATAATAAAATATAATTATTTATTATTTACCAAATTATTGTTAAATGATTCTCAATGAAGGATGGACCTGTTGGTTTTAATGGTTATCGCCCCTCATTTATTTATGAATAGGCTCTTACCTCTATTGTAAACAAATACTCTTGATACACTTAATTGAATATCAATGATTGTGACAAAGTTATATTTGCATGAGTGTGAAAAATATATTATAGAGTTTTATGAAGAAAACTTATGTGAAAAAGTGAGAAGTAAGAAGGCTTTGTATTGGGGTGTGGAGTTTCTCATATAAATGAATATCATCTTTGTGAGTTTTTTACTTCTTGAGGTTTTACCATGTTAATCTCCATGTCATGTGTACATTGATCTATGTTTATTTATTCTGTACTTTGCCATCATTTACATCCTAGACCCTGTCATTTATTCTACATAGCATTTATCATGGAATCAGAGACTGAGGGAGTGTAGAGGAGTGGCAAGCAATTTGCATTGAATTTAATATCGAATTTCCAAGTAAATTCAAGGAAATTTATTTTATTTTTGAAACTTGGGATGCCATATTTACTAAAATGTGGCCCTCTATGGCATATGAAGTTTTAAAATATCATAAGCATTCATGTACTAACTATTTGAAAAACTCAGATCTTTATTGTTGTTTCCCAAAACCTTGTTATAACACTCAAAATTATTCTCAAGCAAGGAAACCAACCTTGAAACATTTGTACAACCCATGTATGGCTTGGACAAGCTAATAAGTTAGAGATTTTTTTTTATAGATATGACTAGTGGTTATACATTGTTTAGTGGAAAAATAACATTGATTTTGGCCTGCAATATTCCTACAAGGCCCCTGCATTGATTTCTTTCAACAACCTAGGTACCATAATACAACCTAGATAATTGAAAATGTTGAATTCTTCATCAAAAAATTAATTTTGAAGATCTATTATGTCTTATTTCATGATTTCATGAAGGTTGGGAATATTTGAATGTCTTTGATGGCTTATATATTTTTCTGTGAGCTTTGTTCATCTACAAGAGTGCCATATCTCTGCCTAGAAACATTTCAAAGGTTGGTTCAATAGTCTTTATAATATATTTAATAAATAATTTATTTTTAATTTCATCATTTCCATGCAAGCCACTCTTAGGTCCCACTTTGGGAGATAACTAGTTACCAAAAAGTTAAAAGCTTTAAATATTTTCTAATTATTTAAAAATTACACACACACACACACACACACACACACACAATTTTTTAAAAATGAGTTAAAACAATGTTCAATTATAAATTAATGCATGCATATTTATATCTATTTTTATAGAAGGGTTGGTGGTTCTTATTTACTAAAAACTTGTAACTAGGTTGGTCGATTGTTCAAAACCTTCTAAATAGCTTTGTTTTGATTAAATTTTGAATTAGTCAAATTTATTTTCAAAATTAATTAATTAGAAAACTTTTTTGATATGCATGCGGAGTAACTCACGTGTATCATGTGATTAATCATTTCTTAGATTTTAACACATTTTGGATGTATTGGTGGTCATTTTATTTATTTGAAATTTCTATTATAGTTTTCACATCATTATTATTATTTTTTTAAATTTAGTGTGTTTTTATGACACTTACAATGCCTTATTTTATCATAAATTTTCTCATTTTTTTTACTTTATTTAGTATAAATTTAAAAAATTATTATTTATCCACACTATAAATTTTCTTTCCTATTTAATAAATTATAAAATCACATTAAAAAAGGTTCTTTTCTAAAATTTTTTTTAGTGTCAAAGTGTCTAGTTTAAAGAGAAGTTATGGCTTTGTCCAACTTTGTGATTGATAAATCTGAAATGTTTAATGGGTCTAACTATAATATATGAAAATTTTGTATTAAATTAAAATTTATGGCTCGAAAGTTGTAGAACATAGTTGTTGGGATAGAAAAAGTCTCATTAAAATGACATGTTCCACCTGAGATTTCAAATACATTTCAATAGAATTCATAAGAAGTCATGTTAATTATTTTATAGAGTGTCAAGAATAAATTTTTACTCTGTATTGCCAATCAAGAGTCTCTTAGCGATACTTAAAAACTCATTGAGTTTATAGATGAGGACACTCACCTCTATAAGATTATTAAATTCATTCTTGAATTATTTATTACACATATGAAAGGTCATGATAAAGTTGTTAATTTTCTTGTTATAATTAAGAATATTAAAGCTCAATTAGATGTTTGTAACTATAATTTTATTCAAGATCAATTGTTATATTCATTATTCTGTTAACTATTTATAAAAAAATTCATAATTTTATTTCAATTTTAAATTGAAAATACTAAATAGATTAAGATATCCTTGATCTCACTATCCAGTCAGTTCTTTTGATTCAAGAAGAGCAAGTGATGTATAATTTTGATTCTAAATATAATGCCACTCAGATACTTCTTTCTCTCAATCTTGAAATTGAGAACAATAAAAACCAAAAATCTAATTGTAATTCTATAAATGGCAAAAATAAGAATAAGAAATTTGGAAATAAGAATCATAAACCTAAGTTTGATGAGAATTGTAATCTTTATAGCAAATTTGGTCATAGAAGAGAAAATTGTTATAAAAATATAGATAAAACTAATAATAAAACCCCTAAAAATAAAAAAGATAAAAAAATCTAATTAAAACTATGAAAATAATCAAAACCATAATAAAAAAAATAATCAAGAACATAATTCTAATGCTATTGTTTTATATGCTGCCTTGTTTGCTTCTAATGAGAATTAATATATTTTAGATAATGGTGAATCACACCATATGAATTACTTATTTAATATTTTATCTGATACTAAAGATATTTCTAAAAATATTTATTTAGAATATAATTTATTTTTATAAGTAACTAGGCAAGGAAAGATCAAATTTATAAATATTGTTATTAAAGATGTTTTCTATGTACCTAGCCTTAAGAAAAATTTGTTATCTTGTTCTTAGTTTATTCATTATAATTTTATTGTAACTTTACCTCAAAATAACTGATCCATTAGAAATCAATCTAGTTCTTTGATTGTTGAAGTCACTCAAAAAAATGGTTTATATTTTTTTTGCTTATTCTACATATTGTTTTTCAGTGTGATTTAATAATTTTAAGAATATTGATGTATTATTTCTAATTTAGTTAAAGAGTCTGAGTAGTAAAATCATTAAATAAATATGCACTAATTAAGTTACTAATTTTTATAAATTATATTGTAATTTTGATCTTTCTAAAAATAGTAATAAGAGATGAAAAAAGACAGCTAAAAACTAACAAATACGACTGAGACAGGGTCTGATATTCATTATGCAAGACTAAAACACTATCATAAAATGAGATATGACCTTCATTTTATGATTGGATAAGAGTATCAAAAGTGGACAAGAGTGGCACCATCACTGTAGTCTACCTCTACCACTATTGTCTTCAGGATCTTAGCTTTATGAGTTTTGTTTACTAGGTCTATGTGACCCTGTCTATGAATTTTTAATAGCTTGAAGTCTATAGATTTTTTTATAGAGTAGATTTTCTCTTCAAACCCTATACTCCATTATGCTTTGACTAATTTTGAGAAAGAAAGGGGGTTAGTGTGTGTAAGATTCATTGAATGTGTATCTACACCCCTTATGTGGCAATGTTGCCTACATACCAATACTCTAAAGAGGGATCAAGCCATATGTAGTTCTCTCACTTGATGTGCTTTGTATAATTAAGTGTATTAATATGCAAAATACTAAACTAGATGTGCTTAAGATGGATAAGGACTAATGTAAGGATTTGAATAAACTTGTAAGTATATTATCTGGTTGTATACAAAGAATAAAGAACATTACTTGAGTAGTCTTGCTTATATTCTTTCTTGCTAGTGATAATTGCCAACCCCCTCTAAATGGTCTTTGAATGAGTTTTTATAGGGATCTATTGGTCATGGGTTAAATGTACTCATATTAGACTGATAAGAAGGATGGAGAACAAAAAAAAACTGACCATTAGGGCAAAAAATGCACGTAGATAGGAGCATAAAAAATGAATAAGAGTGACACCGATGTTATAGTCTAAATATGGTGCTATTGTTTTGAGTTTATAACACCTAGGGGGATGGATTAGTCATGGAAAAAGAGGTCTGGCTCAGCTGGAATCAACTCTAGAAGGCTACAAATGATTAAGAATCATTAAAAAGATACATATGAGGGTCATGAGAGCAAGTAAGAGGGACCTAAGGGTTGGGTGTCATTAGTCACACTCAAGTTATCAATTTTTGCATTTTATATGACTATATTTTCTCTTCTTTTATTCTAGTGATGCAACAAAGAGAAATACTAGGATAAAAAAAATAGAAAGCATACCTGAACTTATTTTTAAGGGTGAATCTCATGAGCTATGTGATGTTAGGTGTGTATAGAGAGAGCATGTTGTAAAATATAAATATGCAAGAAAAACAAAGAGTATATTATTTCTTACTAGATACACTATATCTAAAATAAGAATGTACAAAGCTGGGTAAGAGAAAAGAATGAATACAACCTACTAGGTACGTAGACCAATATAAAACTTGTTATGATACTGAGTGATACTAAATATGTGCTATACTATAATTAATATCATGAATGAAGCTGAGTGCTCAATTCCTTAAAAGTGGCTCAAGAATACAAAGGCCAATCCTTTGGCTCTATCATCACCCACTAAGTGAATCTAGGTGGTCATGTATGTATTGATCAATATTTGGACTGTGTGTCCAATGCATATGAATAGGTGGCTCAAGAATACAAAGGCTAGCTAGTCCTTTAGCTCCATCATTGCCCTATGAAGTGAAGCTATGAACTGATAACAATATGAAATATGTGTTGTATGAGATGGGACTTGAAGCCCATGACTACTCTATAATATGATAATATTGGCATAGATAGCTAAATGTATGTTAAAAACTAGGTCACTCTTGACCATTCCAAAAGATGGAGATTAAGCTTGTATGAAATCCACTTTGAAACTGGTGCACTAGGCTTGTATGAAAGCCACTCCAAAATGTGGAAGTTAGGCTTGTATGAAAGTCACTCCAAAATGATGTCAACCACCTATATATGGAATAAGGCATGCAACTATTGAGAATGCCTGGGTGATGCTAAACTCAGAAAGGAAATAAAATAAATGTGCCACACACATTACCCCTAATCACTAGTGTCTGAAACATGGATTATTAACTAGAAGTTATACCAACTACCATCTATAAAATTAAAAATGAAAGCTATCATGCCATGCATGATACCCCCTATATCTGGATTCTCTAAGTAAAAGTGTACTAAAAACTACTAATTCTAAATTGGTCTAACAATGCAAAACTATAGTTGAACCTATTTTTATGTCTACTTCTAGAAAGTCTAGTTTTTCTACTATTTGGATAAGAATGCCAAAAATGGATAGTAGTGTCACTAATTTTGTAGTCTAATCTCAATGTTATTATCCTGGGCTAAATCTAATGATTATTCTAACATTTTCACTATCTGTCTAGTTTGTTCTGACTAGTTTGATGTCTGGTTACTATTTTGGGTATTTTAAATGCTATTTTTTTTACCGTTAAGAGCTCTGATCTCTGTGAAAAAACCCTTATTTTTACCCCCTTTTGAGGGTAGAAGTGAAGACCCTACAATGACTACCCTTAAAATAAATATTCCTGCAAATGTGTTATGCTATAAAGATATGTGATATAACAATGATAATCGATAAGGTATCTCAAGATATAACACATTTTATAATGAGATATTGATAGATCAACATAGGTATGCCTAGATAGATATAACAGTGTAATAGCATGTGCAATGTACTAAACTAGAATTAGAAGTCTGGTTAGTTATTAGTTGGTAAAGAGGGATGGAGCATGATGTCCATCATGACATCCAAGATAGCAAGATAATGCATGATGTGAATCATGGCATTATAAATAATAAAAAAACAATCAACTAACAAGTACATAAGGTAAGAAGTAAAAAGCATACAAGGGTGGCCAAGGGGCCAAACAAATAAGGGACATGGGCACATGTCACTCATATTGAAAAATAAACATACAAGGCATGTTCAAATGCCACATACACATATAATTGAAACAAGCAAGGTTGGCATGAAAACCACAATTACATATAAAAGTATAGGCAAAAGACATTAGAAAATGTCCTAAGACACACATATGAATAGAAGCAAAGGACATTGGAAAATGTCCTAAGGCACATACAAGAAAAAAATAAGAATTGAGAAATGCAAACAATTTAGCTACGCTAAGTAAGAAAGTAAAACATGTAAATACTAGAAATACAATCACATCTAATCTAATATAAGTAAAAAGTGAAAATATGTAAGACATGTTAGTACAAGAATAGATATATGCTAATAAATACACAAGGGCTATATACTAGTGAATGTTGATAGAGTAATCTATGTAAGCTAGTAAGTAATGTACATCAATATGATAACTAGAGTGTGTGGTGTAGGAATGACATAACCTAGATGATATAGTCATGTAGAAGATGCCCCCAGTAGGTATGTATATCTATGTATGTCTCAATGTAGAAGTAGGATGCCCCTTCAATGGGTAGAGTGAAGCAATCAAGGATCTAGATGTCACTACAAACACTCAAAGGAGATCAAGTGAAGCATGGTAATATAGATAAATCGATAAACAATAACATAGAATAATAAATGTGAGTCTAGCATAGTAGTATAAATGTAAAGCATGGATAATACATACAATCAAAATGTTTTTAGAGTTTTGACATTTTTGAATGTTTTTGTATTTTTGATATATTTGAATGTTTTTATGTTTTTTAAATGTCTTATTATTTTTGTATTTTTGAGATTTGAGCTATGTACAAGTAAGCAAAAAGAAACTATGTACAAATAAATTTGCAAAATTATGTATAATACAATGTGTGAAATGAAATGCTAGACATGAAATCTATGTAAATGCATAATATTCATTCGAATTTTGAGTTTCTTTCCTTTAATTAAGGCTAAATGATGCACTTTAGGGTTAAGCTTTTAGGCAATGATGTATGGACCTAGCCAATTTGATTTGAATTTTCTTTGATTTCTTCTTTGGCATTGACATTGCAAAGATTTTATTTGAGAACAAGATCATTAACTTTAAATTCTCTAGCGTGAACTCATTTGTTATAGGATCGTTGTATACATTGTTGGTAGATTTTGAGATGTTTTGCTACTTGAATGCATGTATGGTCTAACTAATGAAGCTGGTGTAGATGTTTTTGTGATACTAGTCATCAATGAGAATAGCTTTAAGGGAGACATGAAGAGATGGGATTTCTAATTCTAATGGTAAAATTGCTTCTATGCCTTAAATAAGTGAATAAGGAGTGGATCATATGGGTGTGCAAATACTTGTGCGATATGCCCATAATGCAAAGACTAGTTGATTGTGCCAATCATCTCCAAATTTGGTCATTATTTTAGTCAAAATGTTGTTGATGTTTTATTGGTGGCCTCTACTTGGCCATTTCCTTGTGGGTAATATGGAGTGGAGAATATGTGTTTATTGTTATATTTTGTGTAATTTTTTTTGACAATTGTATTCTTGAATGATGTTCCATTATCGAAAATGATGGCTACGGACAAGCCAAAGCATGAAATAATGTAAGTCATGAGAAAGCTACAAATGTCCTCACATGTAGTAGATTGAAGTGGAATGGGTTTTAACCACTTGGTAAAGTATTCTATGGATGTGATTATGAATTTATGTCCATTGACAAATTTAGGCTTAATTTTTTCAATAAGATCAAATCCCCATAACATTAATGACTATAGAGAGATAATAGGCTACAATTGTTGTGATGGTACATGCTGTAAGTTACTATGTTGTTGACATTTATCACATAGTTTTACATATTTTGAATGTTTATCTTCCATGGTAGGCCAGTAGTACCCTTATCAAAGCAATTTTTATGACATGGCCTTTCCACTAAAGTGACCGCCACACTCACTATTACGTATTTTGGCTTCTACTAAAGCCAAATATTTGAGTAATTATCTATTGAAGGATCATTTAAAAAGTTCCCCACTAATGATTATATATCAGAGTGCTTGTTTGTGTAACTTGCATGTGTCATTTCATGAAAAAGTATCTAGTGTAATAGATTTGTTTAGAAAGTTATAAATGCCTGAGAACCATTCTGGAGTTGTGAAACTGTGTGTAATGGCTAAGATGGATAGTGTAATTAAATACCCATTATAGATGGTGAATGGAATCCTTTAATTATGAAAATATCTTGATCATCATTGATGTCGATAGGAATCAAAGATGTGGTACTTTCCATTGCATTGGTGTTTTAGTTATCTTTTCTTGGTATACTCTCTATAGAAAAGTAATTGAATTATGATGATAAACATTATACCATGTTTTTTTATGTGGCAAGGTGATCTTAATTAACATTTGGATCAAGAATTATTTTGAATATGAGCGCCCTTTCAGAATTTGAATTAGTTGGTTCGCATGCAGGTGGGAAACTGATTGTGGAGAATCTGGTAGGAGGTACAGACCCTGGAGGAACTGTAGGGGATGTTGAAAAGAATGTTGGGTCAGAATTTTTAGCTGATGTCGACAATGGAAAGTCTTCATGCATTTATGATCCTTTTTGTGGGGTCCGTGGTCCCCCATTGTATCATGTGGTGGGGTAGGATCTTGAGAAGGAGAAAGATAATGTTGATTCTAACAAGGAAAAGTCCTCAAAAGGAATGCAGGTCAGGATCTTAGAATGAAGGACTTGGTCATCTCTGTTTGGCAAGAAACCTATTGGAAAATCTCTTTTCCTGCTGATGACTGCTAAGTCTTGCTGGGAGAAAGGTGAGTTTCAAGTTTTTATCCCAGATCTTTTAGTTGATTTTTCTGTGTCTTCCATGGAATTCACCCTAGTGGACAAATTTTTAAGAGCAAGACTAGATCTAGAATCTCTTAGAAAAATGGTTAAAAAGAATTGGATTATTCGAGGAGAGGTAGATATTGCACCAATGTCGAATGGTTGCTTCTCATTTATCTTCAACTGTAAGGAAGATATGAATACGGTTCTTAGTGGAGGACCGTGGTCTTTTGGTAAATGCTCTCTCACTATTAAAAAATGGGAGCCAAACATGGATCTATCAGATTCTTTTTTCTTAAACACTCCCATTTGGGCTAGACTTCTTGGTCTCCCTTTATAATTTTGGCATGAGGACATTTTTAAAGGAATTGCCAGTTCTTTTGGTGAACTTGTGGCATTGGATAATGCTACAACGTCTAGAACCAAACTTCAAAGTGCTAGACTTTATGTTAAAGTGGCAGATCTGAATCATCTCTTAGAAAAGGTGGAATTAATATACAAGCTCAGTAAAAAACTCAAGAATTTTTTTTGAAGATTTGCCCAACTCTTGATATGCTTGTAAGAAACAGGAGCATCTGGTTAAAAATTGTCCCTCCAAAAGTAAAAATCATCCTAGAAGTGTTTTGGATGGGAAAAAAACCAAGGTCCAACAAAAGAAAATATGAAAACCCAAAGAAGATCATCGCCAAGAACAAAAGAATAATGAAGATTCTAAAGTTCCACATGTTGAGGCGGATAAAGAGCCTGCTTTTGAAGATTCTAATGCTTTATATGCTGAGGAGGATAAAGAGCTTTATTTTGAAAAAGTTAACTCTCAGAAAGAAGGACATGGTTTGCAATTAGAGATCATAAAACCTAAACAAAGAATAGAGGATCTGATAGATCTATCAAAACAAATTGTTGTCTATTAAAGGATAGAAGATCGATGGAGAGATGTAGATGACAAAATTGTGTTAGAGGAAGGTGAATTCTTGCCTGAAGATGGAAATAAATCAGAGGAGGGAGATCTTTTTTCTTAGTCCAGGGAGATCCCAGTGTTATCTAAGGCTGATAGTGACTTTCCTTTGGATGAGCTTCCTCCTCTAGAAGTTGTGAAAGATAATGGAGAAAAATCAAAGCATAAACTAAACCAAAGAAAAAGGGTTGAAAAAAAGATCAACACTAAGGGGGTAGAAACTAGAAGCAGCAAAATAGATCAGCAAACTAAGGCGAAATCTCTTGCTTCTACTCCGAATAAATATGGAAAAAGAGCTGAACAACATTCTAAGGTGAAACTGGATGTTGGTTCCCCGGACAAACTTGGAAGAAGATCTACTAAGAAAACCAGAGAGTTAGAAAGTATGCAGAATATTGCCGATGGTAGGCAGGCAAGTATTCTAGATTTTACCCCTAAAAATAGATATGAAAATCATTACTTGGAATATTAGGGGGCTGAATAGTATTCATAAAATGGATATTGTTAGGAATTTTGTTAGAGAACAAAAGCCTAATTTAATCTTGCTACAAGAAACTAAGATGAATAAAGAGAAAGCGGAACATATTAAAGATTTTAAAAATTATTCTATAAATGCCAATAGTTCAGAAGGTGCATCAGGGGGAACTCTAATGTTATGGAAGAAGAATTACTATTCTGGAACTATTATGATTGCTATTAAATATCTTATGATAGCCAAAATTACTAGTGTTGACTAGAAGGAGGGTTGGTATTTTGTAAATATTTATGCTCCTAACATTAAGAACCTAAAAAAAAAGTTCTGGGAGTCTGTTTCCAATTTCAAAAGTAAGGACTATTTTAGACAATGGATTATAATGGGAGACTTCAATGTGCCTCTCTATGATCATGAGAAAATGGGAGATAATGCTACCCAGATGGAAGAGAGACTAGATTTACTGGAGTTTATAAATAAAGAGGGTTTAATGGATATGGAACTCCATGGAATTCAGTTTACTTGGAGTAACAAGAGAGTTGGTAATGAATGTATTCAGGCTAGGCTTGATCATGCTCTTATTTCTCCTGATTAGACAAAAGAATTCATCTGCAAGTTGGAAGCCTGCCAGAAAATTAGATCAGATCATTTTCCCCTCATTTTTACTGCTACTAGAATTAATCTTAAGAAGAATTTTCTTTTTAGATTTGAGAAGATGTGGATGCAACACCCACGGTTTGAAAGTAAATTGGAAGAATGGTGGAATATTGATATTGAAGGCACGACCCTCTTTAGAGTTGCTTCTAAGCTCAAAAATGTTAAAAGGGAAGATAAAATATGGAATAAGAATAGCTTTGGAAATATCTTTGAGAATAAAATTGCTATTAAGGAGGATATTCTAAAAACATAGGAAAAAATTCAAAAGGAAGGATGTACTCCTGACCTCCTCATTGAAGAAAATGAAAAGTTGGCTCAATATCATGACATCATCATTAAGGAAAAAATCTACTGGAGACAAAGATCAAGGTTGTTATGGTTGAGTGAAGGAGATAAAAGCACAAAATTTTTCCATCTATCCACTCTAAAGTATAGAGCTAAAATTCACATATCACACCTAAAAAAGGGACACTTGAAGATTATAGAGGATAAGGACATCATGGATGAAATGGAGACTTTTTTCTCTTCTCTAATGAAGGCTGATCCTAACATCAATTTGGATAGTCAGGCTGAAATTCTTAGAGTGATTCCTCCTCTAGTTTCAAAGGAGTAGAATAAAATGTTAAGCTCAATTCCTAAGGATGATAAAATTTTCAAAGCTATTTGTTCTCTAGGAGGAGATAAAGCTCCTGGTCCTGATGGCTTCCCCATGTTTTTCTTCCAAAAACTTTGGAAATTTGTTGGTAAAGATGTAAGTGATGTTGTGAAGGAATTCTATGGAGCTAAACAATTGCTTAAGAAAGTCAACTCCACCTTTCTGTGCTTGATTCCTAAGAAAATTGGTGCTGATTCTCCTGATCAGTTTAGACCGATCAACCTTTGTAATTCTTTCTATAAAATTATTTCCAAAGTTCTTACTTCCAAACTTATTCAAGTGATTCCTTTGATTATTTCTGATCAACAAAATGGCTTCATCCCAGGTAGACAAATCCTCAACTCTATCATCACTGCTCATGAGAATATTCACTTCTTGTCTTGTTCTAACAATCAGGGGTTTATTATGAAAGTTGACATTGCTAAGGCCTATGACATAGTTGATTGGCCATTCCTCTCAAACAGTCTATTAGCTTTTGGCTTTGACCAAAAGGTGGTTGGTCTTATTTACCAGTTGATTTCTACTTTCTCTATTGATGTTCTGGTTAATGGAAGCTCATCTCATTTCTTTTATCCCTCTCGGGTATTGAGACAAGGTGATCCTTTATCCCCCATCCTTTTTGTTATTATGGCTGATTGCTTGGGGAGATATATTGGGGACTTGGTCCATAAAGGTTTTTTTAAGGGTTTACAACCTTCTTCCCATCCTCTAATTTGTTCTCATGGACAATTTGTTGATGACACCATCTTTATGGGTAAGGCTGAAGTCAAGGAAGCTAGAAATTTGAAGCAAGCTATTACTTATATTCTTCTACCTCTGGTCAATTGGTTAGCTGAAATAAAAGTGTTGTGTTCTTTATCAACACCCCTATCCAGAGGCAAAATAAAATTACTAAAATCCTTGGATGTTCTATAGGATATCTCCCCCTCTTCTTACTTGGGTCTTCCTCTTGGCCTAAAGGTCCCTGATGCTTTCTAGGAAGATCTTATTAATAAATTCAGTAAGAAACTTGTGGGATGGAAAGGAAATCTTTTAAGTCAGGCAGGTAAGTTAACTCTTCTCAAAGCTTATCTTCAAAGCATACCTACTTATGCTTTAAGTCTTTTTAGAATTCTTATTAAATTTGCTGAGTCTATTGAAAAAATTCAAAGAAATTTTCTATGGACTGATACTGAGGAAAAACGGAGAATGCCTTTAATTTCTTGGGATCATGTTTGTAAACCTCTCAGTGAAGGGGGATTGGGAATTAGGAAAATCAGTAGTATGAACAAAGCTCTTTTAGCCAAACTAGGCTGGAGAGTTTACCATGACAATAAAGAGTGGAGTACCATATGGAAACATAAGTACCTCTTCAATGCTAAATCCCTTCCTGATTTCTTCTCTTATCCTAATGTTATTCATCCCTCTTCCATATGGGGGGCTGTTCAGGAGACCAAGAAAACTTTAGAAAAATGATGCTCCTGGAAAATTGGTAATGGGCTTAAGATGAAATTTTGGGATGATGTTTGGTTAAAGAATTATCCTTTGATTGGAGATTTTCATGACAAGGATTTAGTTGACCGATGTAAGCAGAGATATGGCATATTAGTTAGTCATTATTGGCAGAATGATTTCTGGATTTAACTGATGTTGATCAAGGCTTCAGTAATATCCAATTATCTCTCAATGCTGTCTCTCTTTATCCTTATCTTGAGGATAAGATTATTTGGCATGATGATCTTAGTGGTCAATTTAAAGTCTCCACTATCTTTGTTTCAAAGGAAAAGGGTAATCAACCTTTGTGGTCTCATGCTTGGATTAAGGGGCTCACCCCCAAAATTAATATCTACTTTTGGACTCTACTTCAAAATAAAATTTTGACCCTTGACAACTTGCAAAAAAGAGGAATAAATGTGGTTAACAGGTGTATTTTATGTAAAAATGGATTTGAAGATAGAGACCATATGTTTTTGAACGGCTCTTACACCCAACAAGTTTGGACTGAGATTCTTAATTTTTGGGGTATAACATGGGTCCATCAAAACAGTGTGGAACTCTCTTTTAAAAGCTGGTGCTGCCCCTCTAAGAATTCTGATGCTCATTTTCTATGGAAACTAACTCTCCCTCATCTATGGTGGGGTATATGGAAAGAAAGAAACAATAGAATATTCAAGAGTAAAGAACTTCCATGATGGGTGCTTGGTCAGAATATCATTAGAGCCATCAAGGAGAATTTTAAATCACAGAGGGATTCTGATCAAACCTTCCAATTTGATAACCCTTTATGATCTGAAAGGCCTAATTTGAAAATTGATAATCCAAGATCGATCATAAAATGGTATGTTCCTCTGAATGGATGGATCAAAGGGAACTTTGATGGAGCAGCTAAGGGAAATCCAGGAAGAGCGGGATGTGGAGGGGTATTGAGAGATCATGTGGGAAATGTAATTGATGCTATTGCTATCCCAATTGGTAATTTGAATAGCCATATTGCTGAAGCTACTGCAACCCTCTACACCATTAAATTAGCTATTGAGTTGGGGTATTCCAAATTATGGTTGGAAGGTGATTCTTTGAATATTATTAACATCCTAAATAATAAAAATTAAATTTCATGGTCTATTGAGGCTACAGTTATGGAAATCAAAGCCTTAATTCAAAAATTTGAAAAAGTGGCCATATCCCATACATATCGAGAGGCCAATGGGGTCGCTGACTGGATAGCTAATCATGCTATTCAAATGGAGAATAAGGTGAGGTGGCTTGATGAATTAAATAAGTACGTTGATCTCAAAGCGCTTATTAATTATGATGCCATTCATTCTAAAGTGGGAAAGATTTGCTTGGATTAACAATTTAATGATTTGGTGGAGTGGCCTTATGGAGGACATATTACCTTCCTTGAAGAGGTACATTCATGAGAATGTAATGTGGTCACTCCATGTGTCATCATATAGGCGAATTCCATTTCAAGTAACAAATAACTGGTTCCATTTTAACCCTTCTGCCTTTTGTGTTTGGGTGCTTCTGGTTTTTTGTTTGCTTTGAAATATGAAGGGTGAACCACGGAAGTAAGAGCCTAAAAAATGTGATGACTGGAAGGCTAGATAGAATGTATGGAAGATTCTATAGAAAGGAAAGGTGGTCAGTTATCTGGAGCGTTTGCATGGATTTAAACCCCACATCACTACCGCCTTCTTTTAAAATTGGGTTGATGACAGAGTTACTCTCCACGGAGTCACTGTGAAGCTTATTGAGGATTTCATTACCGAGGTCACGGGGCTTCCCATTGGTGGTATTAAGTTCTCAAAATAGACCAGTATCTCCAATGCGGCCTACAAATTTTTTTTTAAGACGGATGTAGAGGAGAAGCAACTGGAAAAGAATAGAGACTTCTTTGATTTGGAACAGATAAAAGAAATTTGGAGAGATGTGTTATGTTGTATCCATGAGTACTTTATCCTTGATGGTAGGAATAAAAGAGTTCACAAATTTCATTTTATTTTTCTCAACCATTTCAGGCACAAGGATAGAATTTCTTTCCCTTTCTATTTGCATTTTTCATTGCTTCAAAGCTTGTTTGCCCATAGGAAGGAGTCTCGACCCATTTTACATGAAGGTCTGATACTTATCATAGAGGGTTTTTGTAAAAATAATTTCATAGCTTCGACTCCTTATTCTAACAAACATAAGGGTTCTCAGTCCAAAAAGTGTAAGAAGGATGAGAAAGTTAAAGGGATAGACAAGGCAAAACCAAAACCTTCTAGTTCTAAAAAATAAATTGTAGAAGAAGATTTTGAGTTGGAGAGTATTGAAAGTTCTGAGAAGGATGTCCTAGAGGAAGAGGAAGGGACGGATGTTGGGGAATTCAGCTCCAATTTGGATGAATATCCAAAAATTAAAGGAAAAATTGAGAAAGGGAATGAAGGGGATATAATTGAGGGAAACTCAGAACAAAGCAATTCTGATAATTAGAATAATCAGACTGTGTTGGGGGGAGGTGTTAAAGATAAATATATTTTAATTGATGATCTAGTTTCTATGAGATAGGAGGATCACATGGTTTTGGTTTCTACTTCTACTATGGAGATTGGGGAACAAGAAAAGGAGGACCCCGTTCAGCATGAAGACCCTATTGAGATTAAAGAGGAGGAACTGATGGATAGGGAGGAACAAATTGAAAAGGTTGATTACCCTCCACATGAGAATGCAAAAGACATTCATGACTCTCTGCAGAGGGACACTAAGCTTTCCTTCTTGTATTCTGCCAAGTTCAAAGCCGATTCTATTCTCCAAGTTGATTCGTGGATCTATAATGAAATAATGGGGCTGAAGAAGAAAGTGGAAACAATGCAACACAATCAGGATGTTTTAGATTACGATAAAATTAGGTTTTGAAGGGACCCCAAAACCCTTTAACATAATCAAGAAAGATAAAGCATTAACAACCACCAGGACAAGCAGTCTTGAAACCTACTACAGAGCAACATCAAAATCAGGTTTTATAGGGACTTGAAACCACAAACATAATCCAATAAAAGTACCCAAGTTTTACAAGGACCTGAAACCTCAAAGAACTTACAGCATAGGGTATAGAATGCTAAAAAATATATATCTTTAGCATTCTGCCCTAGCCAACAATGCAGGTTTCCATTACAATAATGACACACAAGCATTAATCTAAACATTAAAATTCCACAAAATACCTTTGGTTTCTCTGTCCCTTAAATTTGGTGAATTCACCATCAGATCCAACAATAATGATAGCCATAGCCATGTCAAGAAAAAGACCATGCTCCACCACGCCCTCAAACCCTAAAATCACACTGCCTGTAGCCCTAACATCCTTACACTAGCAGATGCCCCTTATTGAACACCAAAATTGCATTGTTTAGCTAGTTCCATGCCCCACTTTTAGGGCCATGTTCTATGCCCTAATTACATTTTGTGGCTTTAATAGCTGCCTCAAGATTAGAACATCGCTGTCCATAAATATCCATGAGCACCTTGTGTGACTCCCTTCAGCAGCCAATGATGCAAAGCTCATAGATCTTGGCCAAGTCCAAGCCTTGTGAGTAGTTTGTACCCTACACCTTATGGTGGCACCCTACACCTTGTGGCCTACACCCTACACCTTGCGGTGGCATCCTTCACCCTGCGGCTTGCACCCTGCACCCTGCGGCCTGTGCCTTGCAGCGGCACCCTACACCCTGTGGCTTGTAACACAATCAGGATGTCGATCAGACTAAAATCAACCATTTAGAGGTGCAAATGAGAGATATCTCAAATAAACTTAAAGATTATGAGCATAATCTTAGAATGCTCATCAAGGAAAGTAGAATAAAGATGGAGCAGGTAACATCAAGCATCTGTGCTGTTGCAGCTAGCCTTGGAAAAAAAGCAAATAAAGAAATAATATCCTTAGAGGGTCCAAGTAAGAGGACTAGGTAGAGTTTGAGGAATAAATCCTTGAAAGATGCTGCTACTTCAGCTGCTAACTCCATCTAGGATACTACAATGATTGGGAAGGAGGCTGTTAAGATGATCATGAAATTGTAATAAAAGACTAGGGTCTTCTTTGTTGATTTTGTTCCTATTCAGGTCCTTATTGCTGGATATTGTAATTGGTTCTTATTTTTGATCCTATTTTTTGGTTCTTAGTCTTAAACTTATTTTGAGTTTCCAGGTCTCTGTAAAACCTGGGTACTTTTATTGGTTTATGTTTGTGGTTTCAGGTCCTTGTAAAACTTGATTTTGATGCTGCTCTTTAGTAGGATTCATGAATGCTTTTCCTAGTGGATGTAAATGCTTTATCTTTTTTATTTCTGTTAAAGGGTTTTGGGGTCCCTTCTGCTTTTACCTTAATCTAAAACATTATACCATGTTTTGATATGGGATAAGGTGTTCTTATTTTATTTGATAGACATCATTTACTTGGTTGACCACAAGTTGGGAATCACTGAAGATTTGATTTAGAGAGTTTGGGTGACAAATAGACCCAAGATAAGTGCTTCATATTTTGTAGTGTGTTGGTATAGGAGAAACTTAATCGATATACAAAAAGAACTATGTGCCCATAAGGGTTGAAAAAGATAATGCCTAACCCTGCACTAGATGTGCATCAAGAACCATAAAAAATCATGGTCCAAGTATTAGAATGAGTAGAATAGGTAGTGAAATCATCTCTAAATGTATCACTAATAGGATTAGTGTCTAGGAGTGGTGCAGCTACCAAATGGTCTATAATGATTTGGCTCTTTATTGATTTTTGGAGAACTATTTTAAAGTCAAACTCTATTAATAACATGACCCATTTTGCGATGCAACTGGAGAGATGTGGTTTTGCCATGAGAAAATTCAAGGGATCTAATTTTGTGATAACCTGAGTCTCATTATTTACCATGTAATGCCAAAGTTTTTATGTGGTAAAAATTAATGCTAAACATAAGTTTTCTATTGTGGAGTAATTTTTTTCATAATCAACTAATGTGTGACTGATGTAATAAATTGATCATTGGATGTGTTGATCATCATGTTGTGCTAAGAGTGCTTCTAATGCATGGTCTGTTGCTGAGATATATAGTAGGAAAGGCTTATTAGGGATAGGTAGTACTAAAATAGGTGGATTAAGAAGATATTTCTTGATTTTATTTAAGATTTCTTGACAAGCTTGATCTCAAACAAACTTTTTTATCTTGCTTTAATAACTGAGTTTTATCGACAAGTTGAGCTACAAAATGGTGGATTGCCTAGATCTTGCCTTGTAGTGATTGAAGTTGTTTTAAGTTTGTGGGAGGTAGCATATCAATAATTGCTTTGACTTTCTAGGGTCAACTTCTATGCCACACTATAAAATAATGAAACCTAAGAGCTTGCCTGATGTAACTCCAAACACACATTTCTTTAGATTTAGTCAAAGGTTGTATTGCCTGAGTCTTTGAAAGATATTTCATAAATTGATAACTTGATGTTGTCATTGTTTGGATTTAGCTAATATATCATTGAAATAATCCTTGATAAAATGGTGAATAAAATATTGAAATATATGTGTCATGGTACATTGATATACGGCTCTAACATTTTTTAATCTGAAAGACATGACAATGTAATAAAATGTACCCCAGGGTGTTGTGAAGGATGTTTTCTCTTGATCTTCTTCAGTGATCTTGATCTAGTTGTATCTAACAAAGCCATCCATAAATGATAATATTTCATATCTAGTTATGGAATTGATGATCATGTCAATATTAAGTAATGGGAAATCATCTTTTAGGCATGATTCATTTAAATCTCAAGAATCAGAACAACACCAAATTTACCCATTAGGTTTTACTGTAGGGACTATTTTAGAAATCCATTTAGGGTGTGATACTGGTCAAATGAAGCCATCATCTAAGAGGTGTTGGATCTCATATTTGACTAAGAAAGCCACCTTATGATGCATTTTGCAATTTTTTTGCTTAACTAGTTTAGCATCTGGGTATAAAGGAATCTAATGGACTGCTATAGATATATCAATTCTTGGCATATCTAAGTAAAACCAACCAAAGAGTTTTGGAAAATATGTTAATTTTTGATGAATATATATATATTTTTTATTTCATAGGGTAGTGGTTAATAAAATAATATGGGGTTCCTGATCAGTTCTAAAATTGAAATTAACTATTTCTTTGATAATTATTGTGGAATGATCAAGTTTGTAGGGAGTGGTAGGAATAGTATCATCTGAATCAACTGGTATGTATTGCAGAGAATCTAGACTTTCTCCATAGTATGCGTGGGCATTTATGTGATGAGGAAATCTATTTTTATGATAACAATATGAAAGGTCCTCATATTCTCTAAGAAATTGTAAGAGGGATTCATCATTGGAGAACTCATCTAATATGAGTATGTTTGGTGAAACTATATCATCAATGAGATCAAGATAAATCAATGATAATGTTGAAGTATGATTAAAGCTATGGTTTATTGGTGTAGTGGGTGGACAAAACTTTATATGCTTTGAAGTGGTAGAAGAAGGCTTATTATGAATGTAGGTAAATTGATATCTTAGCCCTTATGTTCCATGTTGTGTAGATGCCTTGACAGGATTGATGATTCCTTGTTCATGCTTTCCAAGACCTTTGCCATGATATCCCATCTTATTAAGACATTTAAGTGCGAGAGGAGAGGTAAACTATTGATTTTATGTCAATGCTATTATGAAACTTAGAGTTTGATGTGTTGCATGGTTTGTAGGTACACTATGAATAATAGGTTGTGACAATATATTGCCAAGATTAAAGTGCATAATATAATTTTGTGGAGTTTTGAAAACTTGGTAGTATTTAAAAGGTCATTATCTATTGGGCATGTGTAGATGTAGCCTTTGTGACTAAAATTTAAATAATCATGGAGTGTAGAAGGGATTGCATGCATATCATGAATCTAGGGCCAACTAAGTAATAGATTATAGTTGTGGTCATTTGGCATGACTTTGAAAGTAGTTGGCAATGTCTTAGGACCTAAGGTAAGATTGAATGTTATTTAACCCATGACTTTTCATAGAATGTTGTCAAAACCTATGATGTTCATCTTAGAATGGTTTAGATCTTGAGGTTGTATATTAAGACGTTTAAGAAAAGAAATGTGACAAATTTGAGTCCTGAACCATTATCAACTAATAGCCTTTTGATCTCCACATCATTAATTCTTAATTGAATATATAGAGGTAGATGTTGTTCAATGATGTGGTGTGGGGGTAAATCCTTTTTTTCAAAGGAAATATGTTCTTTAGTCCATTTCATATGCAACATAATTTGGTTTACAGAAATGAGAATTCTAGTATTGTGAAGGGCTGCATAAAACACACCTTTGTAAATATTCAATCACTAAAGGATCTTGAGAACAAAAAATATATCAGAAGGGGTGCTAATCTAAGTGATAAAGCTATAGCCATGGGTGTAATCAACTTGCCTATCTTTCAAAACTTGGGTGATAGCATGTATTGCATGATCTACTATAGGCATATAACTGGTAGTAGGTGTGGGATAAGAACTAGATGTACATAGTTTGAAAGAAGGAGGGATAGATATAAATGCTAGTATTTTCTTGTGTCTAGTAGTGATAGGGAGATACTCAAAATTAGCCAAGGAGTTATATGCATCTAGGTAGAAAACATGAATCTGGAATGAAATGCATGAAATGTGAGTGATGAATTGTATAATAATATGTTTATAATAATCATTCCATATGAGAGATAGCAACCAAGGGATGGAGAACATAAATTTGTGCATGAATGCATAAAAAAAAATGACATGTACTATGACATTTTAAATTTGTTTAGCATGATAAACTTTAAAAAATTTCTACATGAGAGATAGAAAAGAAAGAATAGAGAACATGAAATTGTGCACTAATGTATATAAAATTTTTACATGTAACATAACATGGGTAACATGTTTAATAAAATAGAGTTGGAAATTATTCCACATAAATGAGAGAGAGTATGCAAAAAGAATATTGAAATCTTGTGAATTTTTAGCAATAATTATTGTAATATCATCCTTTATTATAAAAAGTAAGCATGAAATGCAAAGAATGAAGCTTTGTACTAACATATGATAAAATTCATCATTAATTTACATGATAGGACCAATGGCTATCTCCTTATTATTTACAAAAAATGTAAGAAAAATTTATAAGTGAGATCCATTTTTGCACTTTGATTTTATAATGTAAGGTGATATCTCAAAAGCAATAAGATACAATGTATGCAACTAGGGTTTGAAACATGACTATTTTGAAAATTACTATGAAATTTTGAAATTTGAAGTGAATTTTTGAGTTAGATATGAAAGTAAAAAATCATAAATGTATTAAATTTTTTATGATTTAACAAGACCTAGTAGATGCAACTAGGGTTTTGAAAAATAAATATTTTTGAAAATTACTATTGAATTTAAAAAATTTTAAAGTGAATTTTTATTTTTATATGGTAGTAAAAAATTAGAAAATTATTAGGAAAATACAGGGACCTAATATGGGTAACTAGGGTTAATTTAAAAAAAAAAATTAACTACAAAATTTTAAAATTTAATGCTAATTTTTGATTTTATTATGCAGGTAAAATATATAAAAAAAGAAAAAATTAGTAAGAGATTTATCCTAGGGTTTCTAGGGTTTTTATGCACAAACAAAGTAAGCCAGGTTCACAAATGATTTAACAATTTAAAAAATATTGGTGTATTATTCCTAATTTAGTTAAAAGGTTCGAGTAGTAAAATCATTAAATAAATATGCATTAATTAAGATACTAATTTGTGTAAATTAGATTGTAATTTTTACCTTTCTAAAAATAGTAATAAGAGATAGAAAAGAAGACTTAGCTGGAAATTGATTGATACGACTAAGACAGGGTCTGAAATTCACTGTGCAAGACTGAGACACTATCACAAACTAAGATGTGACTTTCATTTTATGATTAGATAAAAGTGTTAAAAGTGGACAAGAGTAGCACCAACACTGTAGTCTACCTCTGCCACTATTGTCTCAAGGATCTAAGCTTTTTAGGTTTTATTTGTCAGGTCTGTGTGACCCTGTCTATGAAGTTTTGGTAGTCAAAAGTCTATAGAGCTCCCTATAGAGTATATTTTATATTCAAAGCCTACACAAAATTATATTTGATCAATTTCAAGAAGGGGGGTTAGTGTGTGTAAGATTCATTGAACATGTATTCACACCCCTTATATGGGCACATTACCTACATACCAATACTTTGAAGAGGGATCAAGCCATATGTAGTTCTCCCACTTGATGTAGTTTATGTAATTGAGTGTATGAATATATGAAATACTAAACTAGATATGCTTGAGGTGGATAGAAATTAGTGTAAGGATTTGAATAAGCTTGTATGTATATTGGCTGGCTATATAGAGATTAGGGAAAATTACTTGAGTAGTCTTACTTATATTCTTGCTTGCTTAGTGGTAATTGCCAACCCCCTCCAAATGATCTTTGAATGAGCTTTTATTGAGATCTGTTGGTCAAGGTTTGAATGTAATTACATTAGGTTGACAAATAAAAGGATGGAGAATCAAAAGAAACTAATCATTAAGGCTAAAAATTCACTTGGATAAGAGTGTCAAAAGTGGATAAGAGTGGCACTGATGCTATAGTACAAGTGTGACACTATTGTCCTGAGCTGATAGGACTTGGGGGGGTGGATTAGTCATGGAAAAAGGGGTCTAGCTCAGTTGGGATCAATTTAGAAGGCTACAAATGATTAAGAACTAGGGGAAAGATGCCTATGAGGGTCATGAGAGCAAGCAAGAGGGACCTAAGGGTTGGGTATCATTAGCCACACTCAAGTTACCAATTTTTGCATTTTATATGACTAAATAGTGCATAGTAAAAATAAATCTCGATTATAACATGAATGATTAAGACATGGCAATTTTTTAAACTTACATGATATATCTTTTCATAATCTTATTATTGATCTTCTTTCTATCTCTTCTCATCATGAAACTTGTGAAGATTGTTTACGTGATAAACAACATACTAATCTATTTTATAAGAATCATGATGTAATTTCCTCACATCCTTTAGAATTGATTTCTAGTGATGTTACAAGACCTCTTGAAGTTATATATCTTAACATGATGCTTTATATAGTGTTATTTTTATAAATGATTATTTTATAATGATTTGGCCATATTTTATTATAAAAAAATTGAAGTGTTGTCTAAATTCAAAGAATTATAATTTTTTGTTAAAAATGTTTCCAACTTTTATATTAAGAGATTAATATATGATAATAATAGTGAATATATTAGTAAAGACTTCTATTTTTTTGAAATTAATTATGGTATTCAAAGATAACTAATAATTTCCTATTCTCCTCAACAAAATGGTATTGCTGAAAGGAAAAATTACATCATTATAGATATGACTAGAACAATGTTACATTTTGTAAATGTTTCTTAGTTCTTATGGGTAAAAGCTATGAAAACTGCTATTCATATTCTAAATAAAGTCCCTACTATAAATTTACATCTTTATACTCCTTTATAAATGTGGTCTAAAAACAAACCCACTGAGTCATCTTAGGATATTTGATTGTTTTGCTTCCATCTTTGTTCTTAAAGTAAAAAGAAAAAAATTGATTCTACTTCTTATTCTTGTGTTTTTTTAGGTTATGAAGGTAAAACTAAAGTATTAAGAGTTTATGATTTAAAGGATAAATCATTGAGAATATAAATGTTATTATTCTCAAAAAATATTTTTGTGAGCCTTTTGTAGAACTTCCTCCATGTTATTTGTTTGATGAATCTGGTTCTGTTGTTTCTCTTTGTGAAGAAACACATGCGCTAGAGAAAATTAATACATATAAAGATAATTTAGAGTCGGAGGAATTCCCTGAATGTTATGGTCAATATAAAAGACCTAAATAGACAAAATTCTTAATTTAGTCTTTTAGTCTTGATAATCTTAATAGATTAACTAGAATTCAACATTATTGTCATGATTTAATGATTATGTATGAATATGAATTTTAATATTTTGAGGAAGTCACTCAAGATGATAGATAAAATGTTGGTATGGAAGTTGAGTATAATGCCTTAATTAAAAATTAGATTTAAGATTTTATCTCACATCCACCTAAAAGACATATTATTGGTTGTAGGTTGTTTAAGAAATTAAATCTAATTCAATTGGTAAAATTTAAAAATTTAAAGAAAGATTACTTATTCATGGGTTTACTAAAAAATATGGGATTGACTATGTTAAAACCTTTGCTCCTAAAACAAAAATGAGTAATGTTAGATTACTGATTATTCTTACAATTCAAAATAGTTAGATTATACATCAAATGAATGTCAAAAATGTATTCTTAAATGGTGATTTAGAAGAAGAAATTTATGACCCATCCGAAAGGTTTAATTGACCCTAACAAAGAACATTATGTGTGTAAGTTAAAAAAATCATTATATGTTTTAAAACAAGTTCCTCAAACTTAGTATTATAAAATTATTAGTTATTTCCATAGAAATAGGTTTCTCTAGCTACTATTTTAATAATGATCTCTTTGTTAAAGTTAAAAATGGTCATTTAGTCTCGATTATATTATGTATTGATGATCTTCTAATTACTGATGATCTAATTAATTTAATTCATAAGTATAAGGATAAATTAAGTTAAATATTTGAAATGATTGATTTAGATAGTCTGCATCATTTTTTAAGAATGATTATATTTTAAGATAAAAATTCAATTGTTGTATTACAATCTCAGTAAACACATAATATTCTTGTTAACTTTAATATGTTTGATTGTAAGTCTATATCTACTCTTATTGAAGTTAATGTTAAACTTGATCCAAAACTTGCATGTAAAAAATCTAATTCTACTCTATATAGATAGCTTGTTATTTTGATTTATCTATATATTATTAGGTTATATATTTTATATGTTATTGGTGTTACTTCCAGATTCATATAAGATCCATATTTAAATTATTAAAAATTAGAATGTATACTTTAATAAATCAAAAGAATTATGAATTTTAGTTTATTTTACTCTTCTATTGATAATACTAATTTATATGGTTATTGTGATATTGACCATGCTAGTGATACTATAGATCACAAATAAAATTCTAGATATGGGTTTAAGTTTGGTACATGTCTTATCATTGGATAAGTAAAAAATAACCTACTGTCTCTATCTTTTATACAAAAGTAGAGTATAAAAGTGCTATAGAAGCTGTTAAAAAAGTCATGTAGTTGTGAAGGTTATTAGGAAAACTTCATTTAGATGTTTCTCATATTATCACCTTTTACTATGATAATTAAAGTTGTATACCTTTGTCAAAAAATATAGTGCAACATCAACAAACTAAACATATTAAAATTTATGTACATCATATCTTATAGAAAGTCCTCAATGGTGATATTGATATGTAGTTTCATCTTATAGATAAATAAATGACATATATTCATAAAACCACTCAAATTTTATTAATTTTATGTATTAATGGGCATCTTATAATTACTATTGATGGGGCATGTACACGACAATACCATTTCATAACAACCATGCGCTCTTTCTTCTCTATACTTCTCATCGTAAAATATTTTAATATACCATGTTATGTGATTTTTAGAAACTTCATATGAAATTTTTATTTTTATATCCCAATACTTAAAAGCATGTTATAATGAAGGTTCCTATGTTATAAAAGGCTCCAATAATGCTTAGATAATTATTCATGTGAAATTATGAGATATAACCTCATGCTCATGTTAGTTTAAACTTTAATTAGTTTATGGATTATAATTTATTTTATTTTAAAACGTGATGTTTGGCATAATGAAGTTTTTTAAATATTTCAATCTTATACATAGTATAATTATTTTATCAAGGTGGCTATGGGATGTATCCCTAATTATTATCAAGGGGAGGTTAGAATATTTAATGGATAAGTGGGCTATTTTAGATCCTTAATCTAATTTGGTATGTAATTAGATAATAATAATTTATTATTTATTAACATGAGAAGAAAAAATTGTGTAAATAAATAATAATATATAATTATTTATTACTTATCAAATTATTTTTAAATGATTCTTAGAGAAGGATGGACCCGTTGATTACAACGATGACCTCCCCTCATTACTATTATAAATATAGTTTTATCTCTATAGTAAAAAATATTATTGATACACTCGATTGAATATCGATAATTATGATAAAGATATATTTACGTGTGACAAATATATTACAGAGTTTTGTGAAGAAGGATTATGTTAAGAAATGAAAATTAAGAAGGATTTGTATTGGAGTGTAGAGTTTATCATATAAATGAATATCATCTTTGTGGATTATTTATCTGTCAAGGTTTTCCCATGTTAATCTCTATGTCATGTGTACATTGATCCATGTTGATTTATTTTGTGCTTTTCCATCATTTACATTATATATCCTATCATATATTCACATGGAATTTATTAGTTATTGTCTAATGATAAGGTATCTAGATTTTAAAGATAAGTTTTAGAGAATGACATCTATTTTGTTTCAATATGATTCATCCTAAGTCAAAATAAATGAGAAATCAACCAATTCATTTATGTTGGAAAGGTCTATTTTACCCTAACACACACATCCCATTTATAGAAAAATTAAATGGGGAACCATTATTGTTGAAAATACCTATTTGGAGTTTTCTATAAACCTTAGGAATCCATGATATGAATTTATTCATGTAAAATTATAAGATTGTCTTCATAAATATAGAGTTACAAGAGTTTGAATCATGAAAATCAAAGCTTGAAAAAATATTTTGAGTTATTTTTTAACCTTAGGTTTTCATATTTCCTTTCAAAAAATTGGTACTTTTGAACTTTGGACTAATGGAACTAATATTTTTATCCTAGTGTTCTTATGTTTTCTTTCAAATGACCACATAATTATCAACAAAGATTTGCTAATCATTCACAATTGAGCCCTAACTTTATTAAACAAAATTAGGTCAGGTGGCATCACCACATTACTCAAAGCCTTCAACTTTCATGAAAATTTGCTAAGTCTTCAAGGTATTTGAATTTCAAAATATAAACAAGTGGAATTACCATGTTACATGAAACCTTTCATGCTTCAAATAAAATACTAAGTGATTAAAGTCTCTGAGCCCTGAGAGCATGTCACATGACACTTTTTTATTACATAGAACCCTAGAAGCTTTGAAAGTAAAGAAAATTTTAATGGTCTTGAGATTATAAGTTTTTAAGGTTCGAGACTTGGCATATTATCGTCAATCCAAAACCATAGAAATATTAACATGCTCTAAAGGTTTTGAGTTTCTACATTCTAATAGTTTTGACCTTTTGAGTTTTGAGCATTTGACATTTGACACATTTTCATTAATCAAAATGATTGAGGGATTAAATCAAAGTTAATCATTAAATGGTCCTATGGCTTTGAGTTTCTATGACTCCAAGGGTTTGAGATCATGACAAGTGTCAAAATGCTATTACATGGAACATTTACATTGATGTGCATAGTCTAAAAGGATCAAACACCCATATTCTCATGCCCTCAAATCCTTGCAGGCCTGAGTTTACTCAATGTGGAAAAATGACATTAACTCATAGCCCTAGAGTATATAAAGTGAATATACAAATTTAAAGTCTTGAGTAAAGTAAAATTAGATAAGTGTCATAATCCAGGGGACATAAGCTCAAAATACACATAAATGAGTTTGACAAAAAGACAAAGAAGTGGGTAAGAGAGAATTTGACAATTGTCTAAAACATGATGATTGGACACATAAATTTAATGAATATTTGCCATTTAGAAAATAACTAAACCCACCAAAGCTAAATAGCATGTTCAAATTGAAACCAGAACAAATTCAAAAGGTTATTATTTGCATTGATGACATATGAATGCATTTAAGACTCAAAATTTTGGGTAATATATGTAAAATCTAGTTAAAGGCTAGTCATTTCACCATTCATATCATAATCAAACTTTGTAATTTTGAGCCCTTAAGTGGCCAAAGAGCCCTAATTTTTTTTGTGAAATTATAATCATATACCAGATGATTTTTATAATAAATTACATAGTTCAGATTGACAAGATGGCTTCCTCTTCAAAGAAAGTGTGTGTTTAATCCCCATCAACATAATTTTATGCTATAAACACATAATATATGGACACAATGATCGATAAAAATGACCTCAAATTTAATTTCCTCTACTATTCGGTGATCTATAGTGTTCTAGAGTATGTGGTGCCCTAATCTATGTAAGACCAATTGTATCCATACAAGAAATACCATATCAACAACCTACTATCCATCAAAACACAAGGTCCCTATCACATAATGATAAAACTAGAGGTAATGCCTTACATAAACCTATTTTGAGGTTTATTTTTTAATAGAACATTTTTTGGGGATTGCTTGCACCTTAGGACAAATAAAAATACAATTGGGGTTATTTTTAGGACTTTCAAAAGTTACTTCAGACTTCCATGTCCTGAGATCACATATAACTTAGTCTTAGCCAATGTTTGGCTTGACCACAACATAATAGATGAAAAATTAAAATAATCACTGGTTAAGGGCTAGAGAATGAATCCCAAATGAGGCATTTTATCCAATTTCATTGTCAAATTCAGACCTAGGATTAGGATAACTATGGCCCTCCTAAGCATACTATATGGTTTTTAAAGCAAAAATTATGTACAAGTGGAATGGGTCCCTTTACTAGACATTATTTTAACTTTAGACAAGTTATTTACCTTGAAAGAAATCATACATACCAAATTAAAAACATAGATGTTCTATCCCGAGTAAAGGCCAAATGATGATAATTTTAATATGATTTTATATCTACTGGATGTAGTATTATGCATAGATCATAAGATAGATAGGGGGTTATGGTAACCCTGAATAGAATATTTAGGTAATAGAATCTATGAATATTAATCTTTCATGTTTGTATATAGATTCAAAAATGAAATTCAAAGGATATGTGAAGAAATCTATCCTCAATCATATTAGGTGATTCATGGCACACAGATGCCTAGGTTGTCAGGAAAACTAACAAGAAGCATTAGTAAAATGAGGGATTATGGGTGTTACCTCAACTGTACAATCATCAAAATTGAAGGGATAAGGGCAAATCATCTCTATTTATACCATGTCACATCCCAAACAAAATCATAGAAGAGGAGTTGGCTTTTCAACTCGATAATAACACTGATGAATAAATTGGATTTAGTATTATGCTTATTATTATAAAAATCCTTTGAGTATTAGAAAACTTTAATTTTTGGTTAGGCCACATTCTAACTAGGTTGAGAAAGTTAGATCTCAATATAATTTAAAGATGGCCCAATTCAAGGAGTGGGACCCTTGGAATAAAATCAGGACATATCTCAAACACCTCAAGGAAAAGAAGAAGGTGAACATTTCATATAGTCACCAAGGATATGATCATGATACTATTTTTTTGAATGTATCAATTGATTTTAAGGTGTGGACTAGGATAAAAGATAAACATATGTCTATGATATTTGGTCAAGCTCTTCAATACAATCCTAAGATCACTAAATAAAAAGTTAAGGAGATAGAACAATAAGCATATAGAACATGGCATTATAAGTGGCCTCCAAATTATCCATAAGATTTAGAATGGCAACACCAACCTCCCTCTCTTATAGGAGAATAGAAAAATTTAGAAGGAGAGTCTATAAACTAGAGGGAGTCTAATCATTAAATAAGGTGAGAAATTATAATAGGCCTACTCCATCCTCAATTACCCTATACATCTCTAGATACTACTTCTATAATTTTGGGAACAATCACTAAAAAGGAGAAATCTACACCTCCTCTAGATTAGCAAAAGAACACATTATCTATGACACCTTTGTCACCACTTACAACAACCACCTAGGTTAGTTTCCCTAAGTGTTTATAGGGTTTTTTCTTATCTATTCCAACTACTCATCTTTAGGAACCTCTCATAAATCCACCTCCATCCACTACCATTAATGGGAAGGCATCTCCTTAAGCACTCCCTACCATGCCAACCCTTTCTCCATTCACCCTTCCTTCCACCACTATTATCCCACTGACCATTCCTTCACCACCACCTGCACCCATGTTCTCATGCCCCTAAGTTCTCATAGGCTTGAGGTTTCTCCATGTGGAAAAATTACATTAACTCACAACCTCAGAGTATATAAAGTGAATATACAAATCTAAAGGCTTGAGTAAATGAAAATTAGATAAGTGTCATAATCTAGGGGACACAAGATCAAAATACACATAAATGAGTTTGACAAAAAGACAAAGAAGTGGGTAAGAGAGAATTTGACAATTATCTAGAACATGATGACTTGACACATAAAGTTAACAAATAGTTATCATTTGGCAAACAACTAAACCCACCAAAGCTAACTGACATGTTCAAATTAAATTGGGAACAAAATCGAAAGGTTATTATTTGCATTGATGACATACAAATGCATTAAATATTCAGAATTTTGGGAAATGTATGCAAAATCTAGTTGAAGGTTAGTCATTTCACCATTAATATCATAACCAAACTTTGTAATTTTGAGCCCTCGAGTGGCCAAAGAGCCCTAAATGTTTTAGTGAACTTACAAGCATAAACTAGATGATTTTTAGAATAAATTACATAGTTCAAATTGACATAATGGCCTCCTCTTCAAAGTAAGTTTGTATTCTATCCCCATCAACATAATTTTATGCTATAAACACATAATGTATGGACACAATGATTGATAAAAATGGCCTCAAATTTAAGTTTCACTACTATTCAGTGCTCTAGAATGTTATAGAGTTTGTGGCACCCTACTCTATATAAAACCAATTATATCCATACAATAAATAACATATCAATAACCTACTACCCATCAAAATACAAGTTCTCTATCAAGCAATGATAAAACTAGAGGTAATGCCTTGCATAGACCTAATTTTATGTTTATTTTTTAATAGAACATTCTTTGGGGATTGCTTGCACCTTAGGACAAATAAAAATACAACTAGGGTTATTTTTAGGACTTTCCAAAGTTACTTCAGACTTCCATGTCCTAAGATCACGTATAACCAAGTCTCATCCAATGTTTGCCTCGAGCACAACATAGTAGATGAAAAATTAAAATAATGGCTGGTTAAAGGCCAGAGAATGAATCCCAAAGGAGGCATTTTATCCAATTGCATTGTCAAATTTAGACCTAGGATTAGGATAATTATGGCCCTCCTAAGCATACTATATGGTTTTTAAAGCAAAAATTATGTACAAGTAGAATGGGTCCCTTTGCTAGACATTCTTTTAGCTTCAGACAAGTTAGTTACCATAGGAGAAATCATAAGTACCAAATTGAAAACCTAGATGTTCTATCTTGAGTAAAGGCCAAATGATGAAAATTTTAATATGATGTCATATCTACTAGATGTAGTATTAGGCATAGTTGATAGGACACATAGGGGGTTATGGTAACCCTTGATAGAAAATTTAGGTAATAGATACTATGACTATTACTCTTTCATATTTTTATACAGATTCAAAAATGAAATTCAAAGGATATGTGAATAAATCTATCCTTAAGCATATTAGGCAATTCATGGCACATAGATGCCTAGGTTGTTAGAAAAACTAACAAGAATCATTGGTAAAATGAGGGATTGTTGGTATTACCTCAACTATACAATCGTCAGAATTGAAAGGACAAGGGTAACTCCTCTCTATTTCTACCATGTCACATTCTAGACAAAATTACAGAAGAGGAGGTGGCTTTTCAACTTGACAATAACATTGATGAATAATTTGTATTTAAGTATCATGCTTATTATTATAAAACTCCTTTTAGTATTATATTACTTTAATTTTTGGTTAGGCCACATTTCAACTATGTTGGGAAAGTCAGATCTCACTACAATTCAAAAACGGCCCAATTTAGGGAGTGGGACCCCAAGAAGAAAATCAGGACATATCTCAAACACCTCAAGGAAAAGAAGAAGGTGAACGTTTAATATGGTCACTAGGGATATGATCATGATACTATTTTTTTGAATGTATCAATTGATACCGAGGTGTGGACTAGGATGAAAGATAAACATATGTCTATGATATTTACTCAATCTCTTCAATATAATCCTAAGATCACTAAATAACAAGTTAAGGAGATTGAACAAAAAGCATATAGAGTATGGAGTCATTAGTGGCCTCAAAATTATCCACAAGATTCAAAAGGGCAAGACCAACCTCCTTCTCTTACAGGAGAATAAACAAATTTACAAAGAGAGTCTAACAACTAGAGGGATTCTCTTCCTTAAATAAGGTTAGAAATTATAAGAGGCCTACCCCATCCTCAATTGCCCTCTACATATATAGATATTAATACTATAGTTTTGGGATAACCACTGCAAAGGAAAAAACTACACCTCCTCTAGACTAGCAAAAAAACACATTATCTATGATACCTTTATCACCACTTATAACAACCACCTAGGTTAGTATCCCTGACTGTTTATAGGCTTCTTTCTTATCTATTCCAATTGATCCTTCTCTTTAGGAACCTATGGTAAATCCACCTCCATAAACTACCATTAATGGGAAGGCATCTCCTCAAACACTCCCTACCATGCCAACCTATGCTCCATTCACCCTTCCTTCCACCATGGTTGTCCCACCTCCCATTCATTCACTACTACCTATAGTGATACTTTTCACCATTATAGCTCCTTTAATTACTTAAAAATCTCCCTTGCCTTCCACTTCCTCTATGGTCATTTACCAGAGGGAATCCAAGGGTCCTTCTACCTCCTCCAAGGGTAAATAATTAAAATAAAGGTAATATTTTAGTTTCCCCACCATAGAGGAATCCCTTGACAAGGAGGAAGCAACAGAAGAGGAGTTGAAACATGTTATATCTTTAGTTTAGTATCCAATTGATGAAGATGAAGAAGGTGTCAAAATAATTAAGGGGTTAAGACCTATAATAAATGAAGTAGCCCCAGATAATGAGTAAGAAGAATTGGAAAGGGCCAAAGCTATGAGTATGGAAGTCTTACAAGAAGCAGAGGCTTTGACTAGCACTTTAGACCAGTAAATCCTCATAGAAGAGTAAAGATAAAAACATAAATGAGGTAGTCTCTTTTCTTATTTCATTTTTTACCAATTTAGATATTTCAATTATTGATTTGCCTCTAGCTATTGTAAATATTATTTTTTCTAGTTCTATTGACTCTCCCATTCATTTAAATTCAAATCAAATAAAGGATCTAAGAAAAGGAATTCATTTTTAGATTAAGGTTATAATTTTTATGTGCAATACTAGAAGGCCACTAGTACTTAATAACTATTCAACTCAAGTAGAGTTGTATATGACACAGTCTTCACCCATACAATCAACCACTATGACTATTGAGAAAAACCTAGGCTTAAACCAAGTATGTAGATGAAGTCACTCCATTGAGAGAACTTTCACTATGGGAGAGAATTATCTACCCACCTCTTCAATTCCCAATACTAATAAATGTATCATTGGCACTACCAATAATAACACCTCCTCCAATGAATCCTCCACCTTTCACATATGAAGACTTGACCCTACTAGATGAAGAAACATGGAAACTTATTATTCCACAATGGGAAATGAGATTCAAGATGGAAAAAATGAGAGACAAAACCTAGTTGTCATAGAGTTACCCATAGTCTCTAATTAGTTTGATAAAAAGAGTGGAACCATATAAAGGATGAGTAAGAAGAAGACATTAAATTTAGATACAAGGAAATAAATAGAATTTGAATAAAGATAAAATCTATTTCCCTTGGAAAAGAAGCCTAAAAAGAATCCAAATGTTCCAAATGAATATACTAAAGATTTTTATGCTTTTATGGACTCAACTGGTGAAGTTGTGAAACAAATGTATAAAATCAAAGAGGAAGTACAACAAAGGTTGTTGCAGAGAGTAGATAATGTTCATAGTGCATCTACTAAGGTGCATGACATTTTGCATAATATTTAGGTTTCTAGAGTAGGTAACTAATCAAATAAAATAAAGGTGGTTAAACTTTGACACTAATTTAAAGAGTTATAAAAAAAGATTAAATTTTTTGGTTCAGTGTTTTAAAAGTAGTGCCTTAAGTCAATTGAACTTAATATCCCACATGGATGCATCATGGTGCCTTAATTATATAATTTCCAAAAGGGATGGTTCACTTAATTAACATAAACAAATGAAAACTTATTAGGAAATTTTACAAATCATGAAAGTGAGGCCTTAAAATTTTTGAAATATATGATGGTCACTAATGTGATTACCCGTACAAGTGAGTTAATCAACATGCCAAATTTTGAGATCCTCATCCAAAAAACTACAAACAAATTCAAGGAGGAAGTTGAAGAAACAATATATATGACCAATGCTGACATTTTAAAAGTGATAATTCTTTCCAAGGATAGGGTGGTGGGAGTTGAGGATTTTGGAGCAGAGTTTAAGAACTCAAAATCAAAACAAATAAGGTTGATCACTAAGGCCATCAAACTATTCAAACATTCCTTAATTAATTTTGAAAATATTAATAATGAGTTCAAATCTACACACACATTATTCAAAGAACTCATGGCTAAAGAAATAGCTTCAAGTTCAACACTAAACACACAACCAACTGCTAACACTACCACATCATATCAGGGTTCTCAATTTTGAAGATTTACAATGATGTAAACTCTAAGTGGGTCCATCTTAATCCTACAAGGAACAACAATGGTTACTTTAGTTCCTCCAGTTGTCACTCTATCATCTTCTTCAGTGAGTGGTTCCACATCAACACCTTAATAAATATAATTATGTACTTGCATGTTTTTATCAAGTCATAATTTCAATTCCAAATTTATGTTGCATATATATATATATATTATAGTTTTAGCTATGAAATTCTATTCTAGATTGACTATTGTACGTACATCCTTTGCATGAGATTTGGATGCAAGTCTTATTTTTGTAAATACATTTTAGACTTCACTTGAGAGATGAATCCTTCCCCATCCCAAGATATTTATACTTATATCCTCCAATCCCAAAGGGAGGAGAATTTTGGTTTTTAAGATTAATAAGAAATTATTAAAAATTGTATATATTTAGTATTGATGTGTAAAATTTGATTCTTTCCCAACTCTGTAGACTATGCAAGAAGTGTTATCATCCCAGTATCTTAGTTTATTGGTTGTGTATGATTTTTATTTCAATACAGTCGTGCATTTTACACTATTGTATATTTAAATGCCTTTTCTATGAGAATAATAATCCCCCTTTATGGATGTGCTAATGAAATATAACAAACATGACAACCTTTGATTGTATGTGCTTAGGTTTGTAGAAGAAGATGATAATGAACTAGAGGACAATACAAATGAGATCCATGCATTTAAACAATTCTAGAAGAAGAATTACAATTTGAGGAGCAAGCAACTAATTACTACTTCAACACATCCAAACAATAATGTTACTACTCCAAATTTTCAAGCCAATAACAACCCACCTCCCCCTAAGAGAGATGAATAATTTTAGAAGAAGATGAAAATGAACTAGAGGACAATACAAATGAGATCCATGCATTTAAACAATTCTAGAAGAAGAATTACAATTTGAGGAGCAAGCAACTAATTACTACTTCAACACATCCAAACAATAATGTTACTACTCCAGATTTTCAAGCCAATAACAACCCACCTCCCCCTAGGAGAGATGAATAATTTTAGAGTGTAAAAGCATAAATTAGGGATAGGTATAACATTGTTGAAGACATGAAAAATATTAAAGCCAATATCACCCAATATGAATTTGATTAAATCACCAAACAAAGAGAATTATTGTTCAAAGCCCTAACTGAGAGATCCTCTACCTCAGATAAATCTAAAGCTACACATGTAAATGTTATGGTATTTAAAGATAAAATAGAAGTAATACCATTTCTTATAACTATCAAAATGTTTAAAAATAACATGTAAAACTACTTGGTTAACTCGATCACCTCAACCAATGTGATGCCAACAACTATATGCTAGAAGTTAGACCTAACCCTTGATAATTCAAAGAGATTGGTCTTATAATTGGAGAAGTATTTGATCTTATATATTAGATAATTAAAAAACATACACATTCAGTTGGCCTGATCCACATGTGCATCATACCATCTATATCTTGGTAATTCATATTATATAATCTTACAGTCTATTACTAAGTTGAGATTAGTCTAAAAAACTCAATGGGTACATGGCCAATGACTTCTCGTATATGTGGTTGCTTTGGAAGGTGATAACTAACTAGATCCAAGTGGATCATGAACTTAACATGAAACATATGATCATTAATTATAATACCACAAATAAAAATGTAGACTTTATATCTTCACATAAAAGTGTATACATGTTTACCATTAGACAAGAACATCCATTACATGATAATAATTTGAAGGTCCTTCTCAATAGTAGACTCTTCATGTTTATGGAACTAGATCAAAACAAGGTTCAGGTATTGGTATAGCCTTGATCAAACCATTTGGAGAGAATTAATTAACTTATTACAAATTATAATTTTATTAAACCAAAAATATAGTTGACTATGAAGCTCTAATCCTTGGCCTTCAGTTCACATTAAAGCATAAGGTCAAGTAATTATAGATCTTCAATTATTCAAGACTGGTTGTTAACCAGATCAAAAATAAGTATCAATGAAAGATCATCTACTTAAAGAAGTATAAGAATGGAGTAAAAGATCTGATTTATTCCTTTTAAAGATTCAACATTAGAGTCATCCCAAAATAACAAAATAAAAGTAAAAAATCACTAACAGCTTTAACTACTAATCTAGCACCACTGCAAAAATCAAAGATTCAAATTTTTTTATGGAGTTAGTTATTTGTCCCTCTATTCTAGACAATGTAGACCACTTCCAAGTATTTGAAGATGACCAACAAATAATTTAATTCATGACTAATTACAGGGATTTCAATTCTCAATTGATAGATGAGAAAGATGTTGAGCCCATGCAAATTGAAGACTTGAGAGGATGGTGTCTTAGAGCTAAAGGAGAACTGCATCCCATTGGGGATGGTTTACTTAGACAGATATTTTTATGTAGATCCCAAATATCATAAGAAAAATTAAGTTGCACTAAAAGTGAGAAACAAAAACTAAAGAATTTGTTAATAGAGTAGAAGGACATGATTGCTTGGACATACAGAGATCTAAAAGTCTTCAACCTCGGGGTCATCACACATACTATTCCATTAAATCCAAATCATAAACCTTTAAAAAAAATATAAAGGCCAATAAATCTAATTTTATACCTAATAATTCAAATGGAAGTACAAAAGCTACTAGATGCCAAGATTGTCTTCCCAATTAGACATTCAACATGGGTAGTTAATCTAGTACTAGTCAATAAGAATAACATATAAATCAAACCTTGTGTTAACTATAAAAACTTAAACAAAGCATAAAAAAAGATAATTATCCATTAATTTCATTAGATGAGTTAATTTATATATTAAGTGGGTCAGACATGATGTCCTTCTTTGATGGATTCTCAGGTTATAACTAAGTGTTTATAGAAGCATAAGACATGATGAAGACTACCTTCACCACAAGGTGGAGAATTTTTGCATATAAAAGCCTGCCATTTGACCTAATCAATGTAGGATATACCTTCTAGAGGGACTTGTTGGTAAATACATAATCATCTACATGGATAATTTGATAGTATATTGTAAAGGTAGATATGGTCATGTAAATTAATTACGTAAAGTGTTTGACAGATACATAAGGTAAAAAATGTCAATCCAAAGAATAACATATTTAAAGTTATTAAAGGGAAACTGTTAGTCCATATCATCACCAAATATGGGATTTTCATTGATCTAAATTGAGTTCATGTTATTTCCAAGTTGATACCTCCTAACAATAATGAGTTGAAGTCCTTTTTTGGTAAGATACAATTTGTACAAAAAATTCATTTTTAGATTTGCAAAGATTATCAAACCATTAAATGCTATAATAAAGAAAGATTTAAATATAGAATGGATGACATAAGCTCAAAGAGATTTCTAAGACATAAAAATTGTCATTTCTCAAGTTCCATTTTTGATTAGTCTAGACTTTAGTAAGAATTTCTATTTCTATTCATTTATTTTAGAACATACTGTAGTTGATGTGCTTATATAAAAGGTAAAAGACAGTGAATATTCCATTACCTTCATGAATACCAATTTTAAGAATGTTGAGTTTAAATACTCTATGATAGACAAGTATATATATGTCTTGATTAAATCTATCAAAAATTTTATGTACTATATCCCAAGAAATAAAATATATGACATTATCTTAGACCCAACTGTCAAGCTGACATTTGGCCATAATGAGTTGGGTGAAAGAAGAGGCAAATGGATGGACAAAATTTAAGAGTTTAACCTTGAAATTAGGGTATCCAACATGGTAAGAAGCTAGATGATCATCCAATTTATGATCGAGACTAATCTATGAAACAATATTGAATAGATTAATGACACTCAGATAACTATCAGTGAGTGGTACAATAAAATCATCTATTATATTCTTAGGATAACTTATCCCCCCTGAGCTAAATAGAGAGAAAAGGTGGGCCCTCAGGCTCAAATTATCTCATTGCATGAGGAAAAAGTGAGTCATTTATAAGAAAAACTAGGGGGGCATCTATCTGAGATAGATTTTAAAAGAAGAGGTTACAAATATCTTGAAAAACTTGCTTAAAAAGATAGGTAATGGGCATATTTAAGAAATACAACAACTCATAAAATTTTAAGGATGGACTATTACTGGCCTACAATCTTTAAGGATGCTAAAAATTATGTTAGGACTTACCATGAGTGTTAAGTATTTGAAAAAAGAGAAGTGAATGTTCCATACCTTTATAATCAATCATTAAAGGACATCCCTTTGCTCAATGGAGCATTGATTTTTTTGGAGTGATAAACCCAAAATATTGGTAGGGTATAAGTTCATCCTAATAGTTATTAACTATTTTACCAGGTGGATTGAAACTATTACAATTAATAAATTTAGAGTAATTGATGTCATGAAGTTTATAGAAGAAAATATATTAACCAGGTTTGACACTCTATTATTCCCAAAATTAGCTATGCTCATTTTGTGGACAACCCCTATGAAACTTGTCCATTTTGTAATCTACACTTTAAGTTTGTTGATCGATAAAAAATTCTCTTGATCTCAAGAGAAAATTGTTTGACATCTTAGGAGAGTTTATGACATTCCCCCACCATGATTTCTCAAAAACCATGAAACCTGTTGTAGTCGTAAACTAATCAAAATATCAATTTTGATCTTTTTGGGGGTGTTAGTGAAATTTTATTTTGCTTGTGTAATGGTGGAAAAAAGTTTCGCTCTTACATGGTTTTAATTTTTCCCATGCTCAGGAGGTAATTTTTGCTGCCATTGCAATGTTGCAAGGCACATGTCAGGTCGGCTTAAATCATCACCTGAGCAAGATCTCTAAGATCTTGAACTTTAAGTGGCATTAATGGCCACTCATGCCAAGCATTAAAGACTTATTTTCAAGATTTTAAATATGTTATTTCATTGTTTTTTCTTATAATTTATTTCATCAAAGTTTCTTATTTGATTCCTTGACCCTTCTCAAAACTGCTTGACCGTGGTGATGGAGGAAGATTTCAAAATCACCACCGTCAAGCTTAAGATTTCAAACTTGCCAGGTAAGTCATTTTAACTTCTAGAGTTTCATTTTTTTTGAGCAGTATTTGATATAGATTGATATTTTCATTTTGATTTGTCTTTTATGTCAAACTCTTGTTCTTTCATGTGTTTGTTTCCTATATTTTTTTTCCTTAGTGAGCCTTGCCAGTGAAATCTGCCGACCATTGTGCATACCCTAGATTTTAATTAATGTGTCTCATCAACATGACAAGGTTTCTTTCCCCCCCCAACATGTTGATTGAAAACCAATTCTTACCAAGTTAAAAGCAAAGTTGGCTTTTTTCACAGCTTATGCATTTTAAACATGTTTTCAAGTGGAAGTGTATGGACGGTAAAATCTGCCACCCTTACATGAAAACATTACAAATCCAGTCATATGTGGTATCAAATTTTTTTTCTCTCCAACATATAACACTTATGATTTCCTTATTATCGGTAGTGTCAGCAAATTTTTACGCTCCAACATATAACTTAGATTTACCAAATATGCGATAGCGGTGAATTTCACTGCTGATACAAGTGCATAATATCCCTCACATACAAGGGCAACAAATTTCACCATCCATGAAAACATTCTCTCAAATTTTCCTAACTCTGGGATATTTTCAATTTTATTTTTCTAAGCCTGCTTTCCTTTGATTTTTTGGCCTGATCAAACTCTAACCCTTTCAAGTGCGTCTCCATAGTCATAATCATCGACATGCAATTTTTATAGATTACCATTATTTCTCCTAATTACATGATCATAATTTTTTTGTAGTTTCTTCTATGGATCTTCTTTCTTCATCGACATTATTATGGTGATAGCTCATTCAGATGACTAAGTTGTCTTCAAAGAAGTTGAAAGTGATGAAGTACAAATATCAAGGTGTTTTTTTAATCACCTTAGTTACTTCTAATGTTGACGACATTAGAGATACATAGATTGGTCATGTGGACATGGCTGAATTTGTGGAGAGAACTAAGTCAAGAAATCCTAGCTCTAAAATGAAGAAGATAATAGACAATAATATTTATTTAGTATCTTCTTTCTCAGTGACAACCCATAATATAGAATTTGTCCTTCAGTGTGCTCAATTTTATAACAAAGATACTAAGGCTATGATAGATGCTAGTGGCAATGTAATAATCATACTAGATCTTGAATTCATTGATAAGGTGTTTATGTGCCCTCCTTCTATAGAAGTGTTAAAGCTTGATTTTTTTGAAGCACAAAAAGAGTATGACAAAAATCTAGAGAAGGCAAAGAAGTTAATTAATAATAAATGACTCAAAGTGTCAAGGTGGCCACATAGTTTTTCTAGATGTGAATTTGTAGAAGAAGTTGGTGATCTAATAACTCTTCTCAGTAGGATAAGAGGTTTGTCCTCTTCCTCACAGTTTCAAGAATGGATGTATCTTTCATCAAGGTAATACTCCAAGGCAAACAAACCATCTTTTAGGGATAACAAATCAGTAATGCTTTGCATAAACAATTGATGAAGGTATCCACTACCTTCAAGTTCTACATGACTTCTTATCTGGTGTATATTGAAGCTTCTATGAAAATCCTTCTAGGTCTAATATTAAAAGGAGATAAGAGGGTAATCTCTATGTATCAATATTATTGTCAATTAACATTGAAGGTTTTTATTCATCATTTTAAGAGAGTAAATGATGCTTTCTTTACAGTATTATTATGTCTTTTTGATCCTCAACTAAAACAAAGAAGAGTGTCAGATGAGGCTTGGATAGTGGTAAATAATTTTGGATGCATGTTCTTACAGTTTTCTTCTTTTTCATACCTAAGGGTTGGCTTTTTCCAAGGTCATCCTTATATGTTTCCAAGATTCCTCTCAAATAAACTAGTCTTAATGGAGTTATGTAGACAAATGATTATCATGCATAATAAACAAATGGAGCTTAAGACACCCGATTTTAGGTTCCTAGTTGAAATTGGTAGGTATTCAGTATTAACTGTTGTGAAGGCTAGGGCCATGAAAATTGAGATGCAGCTTGTAACCGTGAATTAATTCAAAAGAAGACCAAATTTTAACTACAGGGGTGTGAAAGAAAAAATCAAAAGGAAAATTCAATTCCATGAACCTATGGTTGAAGATGTTTGGGTAGATTTGAGAATGGAAAATGTCAAAAAATTAGACTACAACCAGTTATGTCATGAATAGATTGAATATATGGGACTTACTGATATTCTTGAGGATATAGTGGATGATGGAGAGTTGGTTGATGATAGATATAATACTGAATAAGTACCTAAATAAATATAATAGGTGCAGTCTTTACTAACACTCCACTTATTATTTCCACTACCAGTGTAAGTGCAGTTCCAATGATGCTAGCAATGGGGACAGACTCTAGTGTGAGTACTTTTATGCTTCCACCATGGTTGTCAGCTTATACACCAAAAAAGAATAAACAAGCCATCTCACCAGATTACTTTGATTTTAATAAGCTAGTGCTAGTAAAAGCCAACACCCTGAAGAAGCCAAAGATTCTTTCAAAAATGCTTGGAGACAAGGGACACAAATTTATAGAGATTGCAAGACCTCCACAAGATGCAACTATGGAAAATTTTAATATGAATTAGTACTCTATCTCTAAAGTTGAATTAGGTAAGATAAATCATGAAAGTGTCAAGAATGTTATGTAGTTAGCCATGGACATCCTGATTTAGAAATTTGACAGGGAGAAAGAAATGAAAGGTCACTACAAAGCAATGGCGGAACAGTTGACTACAGTGGTAAGAAAAATCACTTTTAGTTTAGAAGTAGTAACTCCCAAGGTCATTTCTATAGAATACCCCATCATTCAAAAAGCAAAAAAGACTCATCTCAAAGGAAAAGTACTTGAAGAGTACTTAGACAGGATGTGTGCACAAAGAATTTTCCTACTTATAGAGTTATCTAAGAAGGCAGATAAAATGAGGAAAATAAGAGCAAAACTTGATGATTTTAATTAATCTTGTTCTCAAGATATTGATAACATAGAAAAGAATCATGATAAATGGGTGGAGATGAGAAAACTAAAAATAAGCACTCTAATATCAATTGACATCATTCCTAATAGGGATTCTTATATATAAACTAAAGAGGCATTGAAATATAAGAGCCATGTACTTAAAGATTTGATTAATGACCTTGAAACTGTAAAGAAACTCAGTGAACAAAGTGATCTCAGTCTTTTGTATAAATTCAAGGAGCTACCTTGTAATCTTGTATCACAAGATAACCAATTTCTTTTTGTAGAAGAAATGTTTCAAAAATTTGAAGATATGTTCCAGAAAGAATTTGAAGATAAAACATTTTTAATGGCATCTATGGAAAATATTATGGACAATCAATTAACTTTGAATAAATTAAAAATCAAGTTAACTAGTGATGCAAAATCAGTCACCACAGTAAGAAATGCCATAGTTAGAGCCAAGATAATGTTCAGGAACACTGTTAGTCTAGACAATATCATGATTCAAGCAACTTTCACTATGTATGATGGTCACATGAAGAAAGATGGTGATACAAATTAAAGAAGTTTTTTCTCTTAGTTTATTTTCCATTTTTTATATGTACTTTCAATGTAATTTTAGACATATCTATATGTACTTTTTTCATATGTAATTATATGTAAAAACATATGAACTCCCAAGTTAATAAGGAATCCTATTTTTGAATAGGTCAAATTAGTTAGGTTTTTACTAAATTTTCTCAAGGCCTTTCCCTATAAATAAAGAGGGCCTCTATTGTAAATTTTTATCTTTTAGTTATTGAAGTGAAACTCTACCAAATTGAAGAGCATTTTGAGACTTTGAGTTCAAATTGTAAATCAAATTTTATCAAGTGAATAAGAAAGCAAGTGATCATTCAAACTTTGTGTTAAAATAACTTGTGTTGTATTGGAAATTGTTCTTATATCCTTTTCCTAATATGATCTTATCTACTTGATTAAATAGTAGTGTGAGTGAAAATAATCTAGGAGATGTTCTAAAGTTGATTATGGAGACTTTATGCTACAATAATTATCTTTAGTTTGTGATTTAATGTTTTAAAATAAAGGATATTGAAAAGGCTTTGAACTACTATTATCTTTTGTGATCACATATTTTATCATAGTTTTCAATGAAGACTTTGGGCTACACCTCATTTTACTATGTTTTAAGTTATAAATTAGCAAAAGAAGCAATGATAGACTTTGTGCTCTCGTGGGTTTCTTGATTTTTCATTTAGTATTAAGAAAGTGTTCTATTATTTTGTAAACATCATTTTTGAAAAAAGAGAAATGGATGATATAGTCTCACCTCTAAATTAGTATTTAATTTAAACTAGTTTGTGATAGTTTATAGGGAATCTCCCCTTACTGAGAGGAGAGATTTATCTCATTACACTATGGTTGATATAACCATTTTGCCTTCAATTAGTTGAAGACAAAATATTCACCCAATAGTTTTTTGGTGACTTTGCTAGGGATCAAATGTGCAACTTGAAGTCTCACACTCTGAGTTGAAGCATTTTTAGTTCTTTTCTATTTGTTGCAAAATTTTGTTGAGTATACTATAGTCTGGTAGATTCATGGTATACAAAAAAACAAGAGAGCTCAAGGTATTATTGATCCTATATTTGAGTTGATGCAGTAAAATAATTTTAGTCTTTTGCCTCTATAACCTTGCCTTCAGTGAAATAGAAGTTTTCTTCCTACCAATGTTAGGTCTTCAATACCAGGAAAATATTTTAGTTCTAGTGCTAGCAGAGTTTTGTCCATTCATACTCCACAAAAGTTTATTATCCCACCTTTTAATCAGTACATCATGGCAGCCCAAGGCCCTTGGGGTAATACTTTTGGTCCTCTAAATTTAACCTCACCTTTGCATAAACTAACTTGTATTTTAAGAAATTTTTGTCTAAAGTTCTATGGTGATGGGAAAGTTCACCTTGATGAACACATTGTAGCTTTCTACATAGCCTGTGGTGTGATAGGTGTTGAATATGAAGATGTAGCAGTAAGGCTTTTTTTAGAAACATTGAAAGATATTGCTATAGATTGGTTTTATCATCTTCAAGATCAGACTATAACCAATTGGAACACTCTCAAGACCAAGGTTGAGGCTAGGTCCAAACCTATAGAAGATGCACACACCTTATTATCTCAACTTACACAAATGAAGAAGGAGCCTCATGAGCCTAGGTGAGAATTCATCGCTAAGTTTAATAAGCTAAAAAATAGGATTCCTACAATCACTCAACTAACACCAGAGAATCTTAAGTGTTTCTTTATCAATTATCAACTTTCTAAAGTGAGTTTTCTATTAAGGTGGGCTAGCCCTATAGATCTTCCTATAGCTCATATTTTGGCTACCAAAGTCGAAGATGATCTTATCCTTGCGGGTAAGATAAAAAGGGATTATAATAGAAGTAGATTTTCCTCCTTTGCTAAGAATTCTTCCACAAGCACCACAGAACCTATGGTGAAAAAGTTAGCAAATGAATTGCTAGCTCTGAAAAGGTAAATGTCTCAAGGTATGTTTGCCCCTCCTTATCGAGATATACCAAGGAGGACATTTCCAAATAATTTATATCAAAGTAATGCTACTAAAAATCAAGGGCAACCTAATCATCTTCCACCTACACAGGGGAAACTTGTCATTGAAGTAGCATGAGTTAACTCAGTAGTTGGTTATTATGAAGCTAAACATGAACATTCTTTCCAACCTAAGTTAGACCAAGAGACTGATACTAATATCTTTGCAGAAGGAGATGAAAAATTAACTGATGACTCTACCATCGACTTTCTGAATTACCAAATGAAGCTAGAAAAGAAGAAGTGTATGATGGAGCATATGCTATTTTTACTAGGTCCCAAAATTAGTCAACTCATCAAGTTGATAAAGAAAAAGAAAGAGAAGAACCTCAACTAGTGATCTCAATTTATAAACAGGGAACTGCACTGCCTTTCCAATCAAAGGACTTGGTGGGCAATAAGCAAGTATATCTAACAATCTTGTATCTTCTACTTTTATTTCTCAGACCAGTACTACATCAAGTAAAAATTAGAATGATGGATTTCCTTCCTCTATTTCTTGTTCATTCCATTTATTTGACATAATAGATCATGATAGGAAGACCAAGATCCAAATGTCTGAAGTTGAGTATTTATAAGCTAATCTTGAATAGTTTGAAAGGTTGGTTGAATTTGTCAAAAACAAAACCATTCCTACAGAATAAGATTTTCTAAAAGTTACCCATGATTTCTCAAAAAATAAATCTACCTAAAATAATCTTGTCACTACTCCCCTTATTTATTCTAAAAAAATATAACCTTTTTATGTTTCTCTATTGGTAAATGGTCATAAGTTAAGCAATTGCATAGTAGATTCTAGAGCCTCTGATAATGTTATGCCCACCAAGGTAGCAGAATCCCTTAGTATCACCTTAACTAAGATTTTGGGAGATGATTCTCTATGTAAAATAAATAAGTACCACTTTTGGATAAAATTAAAGATCCCCAATTTGCATTTATGGCTTTTCTAGATAAGAGGATTAAGATGACAGTCCTAGTGGTTGATGTTCTAGCTTCTTATGGCATTCTGCTTGGATGTAATTTTTGTAAGGATGTAGGTGGAGAGTTGAACATGGATCTATCTAAAGCAAGGATATTTTTTAAAGGTGTTATGAAAAAGTTGCTTCTTAAGGAGGCTAAACATATCATTACCCAAATGACAAATCCTGAAGCTCAAATTTTGTTTGTCCTCAGAAATAGGTAATTATTTTCTATCCACTAAAGATATTTCTAATCTATCAGATGAGAGTTCATCAGGTGATAGCTCAAATAATTTAGATAGAGAATTAGAAGAGTTTTTAGATGAAAGTTTAGGTGAAAGCATAATAATGCCAGATTCTTCCCTCACTGATGAAGAGGAATCTTTTGATCAATAAAATTCAAAAAAATCAACTTTTAATGAGGTTTGGGTTTTAGAATTTGATGGTAGTTGTTCCTCTACCAGTTCTAGATCTAGAATTGTTTTGATATCCCCATAGAGTGATATCTTCCCTTTCTCATATAAGTTGTAATTTGATAATACCAATAACACCACCGAATACGAGTTATTGTTGCTCAGATTGAAATCTGCTCATATTAGAGGTGTTAAGATTCTTCATGCTCGAGGAGATGCTGAATTAGTGGTTTGTCAAGTGAGAAATTTATATGAAACCAAAAATGAAAGATTGTGACATTATCACAATCACGTATAGGATTGCATTGAAAGTTTTGATGCTTTTAATATCTCTATGATGCCACGAGAGTTTAATGATCATGTAGATTCATTAGCTATCTCTGCCACTCTCATGGTTCCTCATAAATATTTTAAAGGAAATAAGTAACTATTGAGTTAGTCTTTAGATCAAATATACTTGATAATACTAACCATTGGCAGGTGTTTAATGGTGATAATCAAATCATTATTTTCTTGGAAAAGATGGATAGCTTTGATGAGCTCAATTTTGAAGGTAGTGAATCTCCACCATGGGAATATATTTTCAAAATAGATTCATAAACTGGTGAAGAGTTTTTTCAACTAAAAGAGAATAAAATTTTAAAAAGTTTGGTGTTATTTGAAAAGTTGTTTGATAAGCATGACAAATATATCAAGCAGTAGCAACAAATGGATTCAAGTTCCTCTATGGAATTTGAGCAAGTAAATTTGAGTTTGGAGGTAGATCCCAAATAGTCAACATTGGGAGATGTTGTACTACTGATGAAAAGTTCAAATTCATTACTCTTCTTTGCCAATACATTGATATTTTAGAATATTCTTATGATAATCTAAAATCTTTCAGGCCTAAGAAAATTTAACACGAAATTCCCCTTAAAGTTGGGTCATTGCCTCACAAGTAGAAATAAAGTCAATACAACCACAAAATATCAGGTACTATCCATTCTGAGATTTAGAAGATGTTTAACACAAGGAATTTTTTTTCCAATCTATCATTCCACTTGGATCATGAACATAGTTCCTGTAAGGAAGAAGAGGAGAAATTTATATTTGTGTTGATTTCAAAAATCTCAATTAATATTCTCTAAAAGATTACTACCCCTACCCATCATGGACCAAGTGTTGCAAATGGTAACTAGTTCATAAATGTTGTCAATGCTAGACGATTCTTAGGGTATAATCAAGTGAAAGTTAATGAAGCAGATCGATATAAAACTATTTTCACTACACCTTGGGGCATATTTATATATCATAAAATGCCTTTTGGTTTGATCAATGCTCACACCATATTCTAGAGAGCAATAGACCTTACTTTCAGAGATGAGATAGGGAAGTTCATTGTGGTGTATCTTGATGACTTGACTATTTTCTCTAAATATTATCATGATCATGCACACCATTTATGATAAGTACTAGAACACTGTCAGCGAAATGGTATCTCTCTCAACCCTAAGAAGTTAGTTTTTGGGGTTACAGAAGGTAAACTTCTCAGTCACATTGTATCCTGAGAAAGCATTAAAATTGACTTAAAAAGAGTCAAATCTATTCAAAGTCTTACTCTACCTGCTAGTAAGAGTATAGTTCATTCTTTCTTTGGAAAGGTGAATTTTCTGTGAAGGTTCATTCTTGAATTTGCAAAGAAAACTTATCACATCGTCAACATGATGAAAGGTAAGGCTATTTTCTATTGGATTGTGGAAGGCAATGTATAATTTGAGGATATCAAGAAGGATATTGGTCATGTTCTAGTCCTTGTTTATCTAGACTATACCAAACATTTTATAGTATATAGCTATGCTTCTGAACATACACTTTTAGTCATTTTGGTTCAATAAAATGAAGAAGGTGTGGAATCTTCCATATCATTTATGAGTTGTCCTCTCAAAGCTCATGAATTGGAATATTCAAATATGGAGAAACATGCTTATGCCATGGTTAAGTTAGTAAAACATTTCCAATTCTATATCTTGAATTCACATACTATTATTTTAGTGCCTGACACAATAGTAAAGTCTATTCTAACTCAACAGGAGTTTGGCACTAAAATGGGAAATTAGATTGATAAGATCTAAGAGTTTGATCTTGATATCAAACCTACTAATCTTGTGCATGAAAAAAGTTTGTGTCAATAAATTTTTGATAACATACCAAAAGAGATAGGGGATGAAGAACCAAAAGTTGAGGATATGCCAATAGTTCTTTTTGTCACTACTATTGATGAGTGGTATTCAAATATCACTCATTTTCTTACCTATGGTGAGTGTCCTACCCATCTATCTTATAAGGAGAAAATGATTGTTAAGTTGAAGGCTTCTAACTATGTCCTATGGGACAATGGTTTATATAAAAGAAGCCTTGATGAAGTATTTCTTAATTCATGGATAAAGCGCAACAAAGTAGACTTCTGGAGTCTTTCTACAATTTGGACTGTAGAAGATACTTTTTTACACCTGTGATGACTCACAAGATTATACAAGCCAGATACTATTGGCTTACACTATTTTAAGATGCATATAATTAGATATGTAGGTGTGAGTTGTGTTAATAGTTTGTTGTGAAATCTAAGTTGACTGCATTACCTCTCAAGCTGGTGGTGATTGAAGAACCTTTTCAGCAATAGGGCATTGACTTCATTGGTGCTATAAAACCACCATCAAGTGTGGGACACAATTATGTTCTCACTATGATAGACTATTTTACTTAGTGGGTGGAAGCCATCCCAGTTAAATATGCTACTTCTGAAGTGGTATGCAATTTCCTTAAGGAAAATATTATTTCTTAGTTTAGAGTTTCAAACAAGATTGTAGTAGACAATGCTACTTGTTTCTCTTCTCATGAGATTACTAAATTTTGCTACAAGCATGGGATCATTCTTTCCCACTCAGACTATTATCTGTAAAGAAATGGTCAAGTGGAATCAAGTAACAAGAATCTGGTTACTATTATCAGAAAACTGGTAGATGAAAATTAGAGAACTTGGCATAAGTGTTATTTGATATTTTATGGGTAGATAGGATTACCCCTAAAAGAGCAATATGTATGTTTCTATTTTATCTTCCATATGGTCTGAATGTTGAGATACCAATCACCTTAGAATTTCCAGCACTGAAGTTGGCAAAGGTAGTGGAAGATAGGACTTTTGAAAGATCTATTGATAAAAGGAACATGTACCTAACTGAACTTGAGGAATAGCAAACTATGGTAGTAGACTGTATCGCTGAGCATTAAAGTTAGGTAAATAAAATCTTTGACAAGAAATTAAGGATTCATGAGTTTTAGATTGGAGATCAAGTCTTGTTGTGGGACAAGAGGAAAGAACCAAAATGAATGCATGGAAAGTTTGATTACTTGTGGAGAGGTCTGTTCACTATTTATCAATTCTATGGTGGAAATAGCTTCCTGCTAGAATATCAGGATGAAACACCATTCTTGCTACCTCATAGTGGGCACCATCTAAAACACTTCAATCCTTGAAATATTAGATAAGTTTATTTGCATAGTTTTATGTTTTTATTTTTGTGTTTTTGTTTAGTCTCTTATGTTTTTTTCTTTTTGGTGGCTTGATTCCATAGTCCAATTGCATTGATGAAAGTAATTAGAGACCAGATTATTCTCCCTTTGATTGTTTCAAAATTTGATCGATGAAAGTTTCTCAATTGGAGCTAACTGTTGTTCCCAAAATTAGCTATGCTCATTTTGTGGACAACCCCTACAAAACTTGTCCATTTCATAATCTACACTTTGAGCTCATTGATCGAGACAAGATTCTCTTGATTTCAAGAGAAAATTGTTTGGCATCCTAGGAGAGTTTATGACATTTGCTCACCATGATTTCTAAAAATCATAAAACCTATTGTAGTTGTAAACTGATCAAAATTGACATTTTGATCATTTTGGGGGTGTTAGTGAAATTTTATTTTGCTTGTGTAATGGTAGAAAAAAGTGCCACTCTTACATGGTTTTTATTTTTCTCATGCTCAGGTGGTAGTTTTTGCCACCATTACAATGTTACAAGGCACGTGTCAGGTCAGCCAAAATCACTACCTGAGCAAGATCTCTAAGATATTAAACTTCAAGTGGCATTAACGGCCACTCATGCCAAGCATTGAAGGCTTGTTTTCAAGATTTTAAATATGTTATTTCATTGTTTTTTCTTGTCATTTATTTTATCAAAGTTTTCTAGTTGATTCCTTGACCCTTTTCAAAACTGCTCGACCATGAAAGAGGAAGATTTCAAAATCGCCACCGTCAAGCTTAAGATTTTGAACTCACCAGGTAAGTCATTTTAACTTCTAGGGTTTCATTTTTTTTGAGTGGTATCTACTAAAAATTGATATTTTCATTTTGATTTATCTTTTGTGTCAAATCCTTGTTCTTTCATACATTTGTGTCCTAGATTTTATTTCCCTAGTGAGCCTTGCTGGCAAAATCTGCCAATCATTATGCATACCCTAGATTTTAATTGATGTGTCTCATTGACCCGATAAAGTTTTTTTCCCCCCCAACATGCTGATTGAAAACCAATTCGTACAAAGTTAAAAGCAAAGTCAACTTTTTTTTGCTACTTATGCATTTTAAACATGTTTTCAAGTGGAAGTGTATGGGTGGTGAAATATACTGCCCTTACATGAAAACATTACAACTCTGGTCATATGTGGTATCGAGAAATTTTGCCGCTCCAACATATAACACTTACAATTTTCTTATTACCTGCAGTGTCAAAATTTTTTTACGCTCCAATATATAACTTAGATTTTCCAAATATGTGACAGTGATGAATTTCACCACCGATACAAGTGCACAATATCCCTCACATGTAAGAGTTACAAATTTCACCACCCATGCAAACATTCTCTTAAATTTTCTTAACTCTAGGATATTTTCAATTTTGTTTTTCTGAGCCAGCTTTCTTCTAATTTTTTTAGCCTACTTGCACTCTAGTGCTTTCAAGCACATCTCCATAGTCATAACATCAACATGAAATTTTCTTAGATTACCATTATTTCTCCTAATTGCATGGTCATGACTTTTTATTGTAGTTTCTTCTATGGATCTTATTTCTTCATCGACATTCTTCTAGTGATAACTCATTTACATGACTGAGTTATCTCCAAAGAAGTTGAAAGTAATGAAGAACAAATATCAAGGTGTTTTTCCAATCACCTTAGTTAATTCTAATATTGATGACATTAGAGATACAGAGATTGGCCATGTGGACATGGCTAAATTTGTGAAGAGAACCAAGTCAACCAATCCTAGCTCTAAAATGAAGAAGATAATTGATAGTAACATTCATTTAGTATCTTCTTTTCTGGTGGTAGCCCACATTACAAAATTTGTCCTTCAGTGTGCTCAATTTTATAACAAAGATACTAGGGCTGTGATGGATGCTAGCAGTAATGTGATAATCAGACTAGATCCTAAATTCAATGATAAGGTGTTTATGTGCCCTCCTATTATAGAAGTGTTAAATCTTAATTTTTTTGAAGCACAAAAAGAGTATGACAAAAATCTAGAGAAGGCAAAGAAGGTAATCAATAATAAATGGTTCAAAATGTCAAGATCAAATTTGTCAAGGTGGCCATAGAGTTTTTCTAGAAGTGACTTTGTAGAAGAAGTTGGTGATCTGATAACTCTTCTCAGTATGATAAGAGGTTTGTCCTCTTCCTCATAGTTTCAAGAATGGATGTATCCTTTCATCAAGGTAATACTCTAAGGAAAACAAAGTATTTTTTGGGGAGAAAAAATTAGCAATGCTTTGCATGAACAATTGACGAAGATATCCACTATCTTTAAGTTTTACATGACTTCTTATTTGGTGTAAATTGTAGCTTCTATGAGAATCTTTCCAAGTCTAACATAAGAAGGAGATAGGAGGGCAATCCCTGTGTATCAATATTATTCTCAATTAACATTAAAGGATTTTATTCATCATTTTAGGAGAGTAAATAATGTTTTATTTGCAGTATTATTATGTCTTTTTGATCCTCAACTAGAACAAAGAAGAGTGTTAGATGAGGCTTGGACAGTGGTAAATAATTTTGGATGCATGTTCTTACAATTTCCTTCTTTCTCATACCTGAGGGTTGGCTTTTTCCAAGGTCATCCTTATATGCTTCCAAGATTCCCCTCAGACAAACTAGTCTTAATGGAGTTATGCAGAAAAATGATCATCATGCATAATAAATAAATGGAGCTCAAGAAGCCTAGTTTTAGGTTCCTAATTGAAATTGGTAGGTATTGAGTATTAATTATTACGAAGGCTAGGGCCATGGAAACTGAGATGTAGCTTGTAACTATGAAGCAATTCAAGAGAAGACCAAAGTTTGACTATAGGGGCATGAAAGACACAATCAAGAAGAAAACCCAATTCCATGAACCTATGGTTGAATATGTTTGGGTAGATTTGAGAATGGAAGAAGATGTCAAGAAATTAGACTACAACTGGTTATCTCTTGAGCAGATTGAATATATGGGACTTGCTGATATTCTTGAAGATCTAGTAGATGATGGAGAGTTGGTTGATGATAGATATAATACTAAACAAGTACCTAAAGTAAATATAATAGGTGTAGTCTTTATTAACACTCCACCTATTGTTTCCACTACTAGTGCAAGTGCAGTTCCTTAGACTCCAATAATGGGGATAGACTCTAGTGTGAGTACTTCTGTGCTTCCAACATGGTTGTTAGCTTATAGACCAAAAAAAAAGAAACAAGCCATCTCCCTAGATGACTTTGATTTTAATAAGTTGGTGCCAGTAAAAGCCAAGACCCTGAAGAAGCCAAAGATTCTTTCAAAAATGCTTGGAGACAAGGGACACAAATTTCTAGAGATTGCAAGACCTCCACAAGATGCATGCATAATTTTTTTTAATATGAATGATTACTCTATCTCTAGATTTGAATTATGCAATATAACTCTTGAAAGTGCCAAGAATGATATATAGTTAGCCATGGACATCCTGATTCAAAAATTTGATAGGGAGAAAGGAATGAAAGATCACTACAAAGTAATGGTGGAATAGTTGACTATAGTGGTAAGGAAAATCACTTTTAGTTTAGAAGTAGTAATTAATGAGGCCATTTCTATAGAATACCCCATCATTTAGAAAGTAGAAAAGACTCATATCAAAGGAAAAGTACTTGAAGAGTACTTAGATAGCATGCGTGCATAAGAAATTTCCCTACTTACAGAGCTATCTAAAAAGATAGATAAAATGAGGAAAATAAGAGTAAAATTTGGTGATCTCATTGATGTTATTTCTCAAGATATTGAGAACATAGAAAAGAATCATGATAAATGGGTGGAGATGAGAAAATAGAAAATAAGCACTCTAATATCAATTGACATCATTCCTAATAGAGATTCTTATATAGAAACTAAAGAGGCATTGATATATAGGATCCATGTGCTTAAATATTTGACCAATGACCTTGAAACTACAAGGAAACTCAGTGAACAAAGTGATCTCAATCTTTTACATAAATTAGAGGAGCTACCTTGCAAGCTCATATCACAAGATAACCAATTTCTTTCTGTAGAAGAAATGGTTTAGGAATTTGAAGATATGTTCCAAAAAGAATTTAAAGATAAAAAATTTTCAATGGCCTCTATGGATAATATTCTGGATAATCAATTAATTTTGGATAAACTAAAAATCAATTTAACTAGTCATGCAAAATCAGTCACCACAGTAAGAGATGCCATAGTTAGAGCCAAGATGATTTTCAGGAACACTGTTAGTCCAAACAATATCAAGATTCAAGAAACTTTCACTATGTATGATGATCACATGAAGAAAGATGGTGATACAAATTGAATCAATTTTTTCCCTTAGTTTATTTTCTATTTTTTAGATGTACTTTCAAAACAACTTTGGACATATTTACATGTACTTTTTTCATATGTAATTACATGTAAAAACATAGGCAATCCCAAGTCAATAAGGACTCTTATTTTTGAATAGGTCAAAGTAGTTAGGTTTTTCCTAAATTTTCTCAATTCCTCTCCCTATAAATAAAGAGGGCCTCTATTGTAACTTTTTTATCTTTTAGTTATTGAAGCAAAACTCTGCCATGAAGAGTATTTTGAGACTTTGAGTTCAAATTGTAAATCAAATTTTATCAAGTGAATAAGAAAGCAAATGATCGTTCAAACTTTGTGTTGAAATAGCTTGTGTTTTATTAGAAATTGTTCTTCTGTCCTTTTCTTAATATGATCTTATCTATTTGATTAAATATTAGTGTCAATAAAAATAATCTGGGAGATGTTCTAAAGTTGATTATGGAAACTTTATGCTACAACAATTATCTTTAGTTTGTGATTTAGTGTTTTAAAGTAAAGTATATTAGAAATGCTTTGAACTACTATTATCTTTTGTGATCACATATTTTTTCATAGTTTTCGATGAAGACTTTGGGTTACACCTCATTCTACTATGTTCTAAGTTATAATTAGCAAAAGAAGCAATGATAGACTTTGTGCTCTCTAGGGTTTCTTGATTTTTAAGTTAGTATCAAGAAAGTGTTCTGTTATTTTGGAAACATCATTTTTGAAAAAAGAGAAATGGATGATATAGTCTCACCCCTAAATTAGTATCTAGTTTAAATTAGTTTGTGATAATTTATAGGGAACCTCCCCTTGCTGAGAGGAGAGATTTATCTCATTACACTATGGTTGATATAACCATTTTGCCTTCAATTAGTTGAAGACAAAATATTCACCCAACACACACCCATTTTTTTAGTTTGTGACAGTGCTCTAACTTTTAAATATTCTAAATTTACAAAATGGACCTATAACAATCAAATCATAATCAAGTTTTGTTCAAACTACTATTTTCAAGGAAATGGAATAGTCGAGTATACCAATAAGAATTTGATAGATTTGATTAAGAAATCAACACAAGAAAAATTGATAGAATAACATCTCTTATTGAAATATACACTACAAGAAGATAGAACTAGGCATAAGCAAGCCCTTAATGTTTCATCTTTTATGCTGGTGTATAGATAACAACTAGTCTTCCCTATTAGTCTCAAGATACCAATGTATCAATTCATGTAGGAATATATGGGAAAGTATGAAAATGTACAATATAGACTATTAGATATAGTATAGATGGAGGATGAAAGAACTTAAATATTGCATAAATTCAGTAAATATTAGGGTATTATCAAAAGATGGTTTTAAAAAAGATCTAAGATAATATATTTTAGGATATCAAACTTAATGCTTATATAGAATAAAACACATGAGAAGAAATGATAACATGATAAGTTCAATCCTTTATGGAGTGGGCCATATTAGATATTAAAAATCTTGGGTAAGAATGCCTTTTAGTTGAAAGACATCCAAAGTAATGACCTCATCTTTTTAGTCAATGGTTAGTTTTTGAAGCATTATTTCATGATTGTTCCAACTGGAGATACCTTATAATGACTAAGTGAAGGTTGTATATGTATCATTAGAGTAAATTTCTTGCTTTCTAAGTTAGATTTCCTTTTTTCTAGAATAATTTCTTATTTTATGGAGTAGTCTTTTGTGTTTTCTATATTTTGATTTCAACAGATTAGTTGTTATCTTTCTAGGTTAATTTTCTAAAATTGTAGAATAAACTGACCAATTTTTTATGCTAAAGTAACAAAGGACATGCCAAAAGAAATGGTATAAGATATAAGGAAAAATAATTGGTATTAAAAAATATTTACTTTGTCAGTACTAGATTTTATAGGATTGAGGTATCCATTATGATTGAATTAGGTTCTACTTGAATTGAATAGGTTTATTGGACCTCTAAGATTTAATCTGATATACTCATTCAAATTTTAGAAATATTTTCTATTTTTAAATATTAATTACACTATTTCATGTTAAAACTTATATGAAAGATAATAAACACATAACTATATACAAAATTGCATGGACATATCGATCAAAATACATTTCCTTATACATACACCTAACCAATATTGGTTCCCATTATTTCTTCTATCTGCATTTAAAAAAAATCAATCATACAAACTAATATAAGATATGTGATTCAATCAATCTCTACCAAGGTTATGGATGCCTAAATGGCAGTAAAGCAAGTCTTTGAGTGGAATCATAAGTATCTCTATCAAGGCTATAGATGTATGGCTGGTAATAGAGCAATGCCTAGCTTCCCTAATTATTTGGTTATAAAATATGAAGTTAGCATGAAACCTATAGTGTTTATCTAGGACTTTGTCAAAACTCTCATAACAAAGGGAAATTAAGTTAATAAAATCACATACAAATCTCAAGAATGGAAAGGGTTAGTATGTTGAATGGGGAAGTAGGAGTCTTTTTCATAGCTTGGTTTACTTATTTTTTGTTTGAGCTAAAATTTTGTTATGATCCATTTTTGAGATTATAGGTTCTCAAAATAATCAGGAGTATTTTTCCCTACGAGTCACCATTTATTGTTCCCTAACACACACACCCCATTTAAAAAAAAATTAAACAAGGACCTATTATTGTTGAAAATCCCTATTTAGGGTCCTATAAACCTTAAAAATCCATGATATGAATTAATTCATGCAAAATTATAAGGTTGTTTTTAGAAGTCTAAAGTTACAAGAGTTTAAATTATGAAAATCAAAGATTGAAAGAGCATTTTGAGTTATTTTTAACCTTAGGTTTTCATATTTCCCTTGGAAAAATTGGCACTTTTGATTTATGGACTAACGAATCTATTTTTTTCATCCCAGTGTTCCTACATTTTATTTCAAATGACTGTAGGATTATTGGTGAAGACTTGCTAATCATTCACAATTGGACCCTACCCTTACTGCATAAAATAGGGACAAGTGGCATCACTATGTTACTCAAAGCCTTCATTGTTCAAAAAATATTACTAAGTTTTTGAGGCCCTTGAGTTTCGAGACTTGAACATGTGGTGTTACCACATTACATGGAACCTTTCACGCGTCAAAGAAAATGATAAGTGATTAAAGTCTCTAAGACATGAGAGCATGCCACACAACTATTTTTCATTATATATAACCTTAAAAGCTTTGAAACTAAATAAAATTCTCATGGTCTTGAGCTTATGAGTTCTGAGGGTTCAAAACTTGGTATATTCTTATAAATATAGAACTATGGAAGGATTAACATAGTCTAATAGTTATGAGTTCATGCAGTCTAATGGTTGCAAACTTTTGAGTTTTGAGTGTTTGACACTTGGAACATTTTTGATTACCCATAACCAAAAAGGGATGAATGCAAAGCTGATTGTTTAATTGTCTAGTGGATCTGAGTCTCCAAGCCTCTAAGGCCCCAAAATCACTCCACATGTCAACTATTATTATACAGAACATTTACATTGATTTGCATAGTATAAAAGGCTCAAACACATGTGTTCTCATGATATCAAGTCCTTGAAAGATTGAGGTTGCTCCACATGAAAAATAATTATGTTAACTTGTGACCCCAAATTATATGAAGTGAATATACAATCCTAAAGACTTGAGTGAATGGAAATTAGACAAGTGTCATAATCTAAGAGATGCAAGATTAAAATACACATAAATGAGTTTGATAGAAAGGTAGAGAAGTGCGTAGGAGAGAATTTTATATCTATTTAAAAAATGATGAATGAACACATAATGAATAGTTTCCATTTGGCAAATAACTAAACTTGCCTAAGCTAACTGACACATTTAAATTGAAATTCGAACAAAGTCAAAAGGCTATGATTTATAGTGATGACACATGAATGTATTCAAGACTCAAAATTTTAGAAAATATATATGAAATATAGGTGAATGATTATAATTTCACCATAAATCTATAAATCAAACTTTATAATTCTAAGCCATCAAACATCTAAAGATCTCTAGTTTTTTCAGTGAACTTATAAGAACAAACTAGATGATTTGTAGAATAAATTTCATAGTTCAAATTTATAAAATGACCTCCTCTTCAAAGTGAGTGCATTTTCAAGACCCCTAAACATAATTTTGTGTTTTAATCACAAAATACATGGACACAATGTTCAATAAAAGTGTCTGTTAGTAATTTGCCCTGTCAAGGTCAAATTACTACCCCTATCAGTCAAAACTTTATTAAAACTATTCAATAGCCATTTAAATCTAGTAATTGTCACCTAAAAGCACTATTTTTAATGTCAAAAATGGATATTAAATAGGTCATTATCATTTCAAAATAGCATTATAAAGTTCAAATATGCAGATAATCCATGCATAGGGATCAATTTTGAGAGAAAATTAAACTTTTTGGGAGCTACAGGTAGTTTCAAGACCTCAAATTTTGTACCACAAGGTCACAATGACTTGAGTAACATTATTAAAAACTTAAATAGACATTGGACGAGTGGATATACTCATTGTTTTGTAACAGTCCTTAACATGTCCATTGGAGATCACCATTAGAGTAGACATTATTCTAGAGTATCTTTTTATGTCAACAGACGCTTCCTCACGATCTTCTTTTGATGTCAATAATTAGAGAAAACCTGTGATAGTAGGTAGGGGCCGAATGGCTATGGCTTCACTATTACCACTCAAATTTTTTTACAAACACTTGTTTGAATTTCTAATTATCAAGATCCTTCAAGAAGGGCAAGATAAGAGCATACTCTTAAAACAAGGCTACTAGACTTCTAAGAAAGATTAAAAATGTTTTGATGTGAACTCTATGGTAGAGAGGCTTATTTATAGCATTTGGGAGGTCCTGCCTGGAATCTTTGCCAAGGAGGTGTCAAGTGCCATCATGCTTTACAACGTAAAATTTAATCTATAAGGAAATGTTGTTGGATGCACTAGATGAGGACATTTGGCCATCTTAGTTAACAAGTCCTCTTCATTGATCAGATCAAAAAGACACTTTAGCCATAAGGTACTGGAAAGATGCCAGTGCTGGGGTCCAGCTTTGCATGCATGATGACGAGGAGTGATGTAAAATTAAGATTCCCACTCCAGCTATCTTCTGATGATAGTATGTATGACAGTGTCTTGATCATGGTTCTCCTCTTCATGGATATGATGTGGTCCATGCCTGGCTACCCATCGATAGAGATGTTCATTATGCAAAGACTGAATATTGATCAACCATGTCCATAGAGGACGCTTTAAGAGTTCAGTGAATTGATGAAATAAGAATTCACTGTTTATCCTTTCGATATAGATGACTCTAGAGTTTTGATGGTGGTTTGCCTGAATTGTGGCTATTCTAGACATTTGGAGATCTTGTCCTACTACATAAGAAATCCTTATGTATCTTAGATGCAACCCTTCACGGAGGATTTGTTCCTAAACAAGGACATTCATAGATGTAAATCCTTGATTATATATTTTTGTTAAATTGAAACCAAGAATGGGTTAGTGCATAAGATTAGTAGGACTTCTACTTAGCCAATCTATGATTACATTATCAGTGCCTTTTATATGTTCTACTAAAAAATTGAACTAGTTAAAGAAAGCTTGCAATCTAATATATTTACCATAACCATCCTTTTGACCATGATTTTTTTCTTTGAAGGTTAGAAATCAAGAATAGTTAGTAATTACAATGAAATGAGGTAGATGGAGAAGTTTTAACATAAACGTCTCAAGACATTTCTTTACAACATATATTTCTTTATCAGAAGAAATCAATTTTAACACATCAGTACTGAAAACTCCACTAGATAATTCACAAATGAATTCTTTATTATTATGTACACAAACAAGTACTCCTCCCCATGCAACATCAGAGGCATCAGTATAAACTTTCATTTGGTTAGATTTTGGGATATGTAGATTTGGAAGTAGGGCTACTATAGATTTGATTTTTTGGACTACCGCTGTATGCTCATCCTTCAAATAGAAAAATTTTCTTTTCCAAGAGAAGTTCTTGGAGTATGAACCTATCTTCACTAGAGTTAGGATAAAAGCTATTAAGATTATTTAATAATCCCAAAAAGGCTTGAAGCTTAGACTTATCTAGCTTCTCTAGAAAATTGATGACCTTTTCCTTTATATGTGGTTGAACTTGCAGTTTTGAATCTTGAACCACCATTCCAAGAAAGTTACATTCAGTTTTGCATAACTAAATCTTTGTTATGAAAGTACAATTCCTGCATCTTGAGCCAGCTGAAAGAATTTGGAGAGATGAGTAAAATGGTTCATAAGAAAATTAATAAAAATTAGTATGTCATCTATGTACACACACAAAAAGTTAGAAGTGCCTTGGAATATTTTATCCATATGGGCCTGGTAGAATGTAGGGGCATTCATCAAGCCCAAAGGCATCACTATCCACTGGTAATGGCCAAAAGGGCAACTAAATGCTATTTTTTCCCTGTCAGCTTCTTTGACCTTGATATGATAAAAGCCAAATTTATAGTCAAATTGGGAGAAGTATTTACACTTTGCTACCTTCTCCAAAAAATAGCTTTTATCTAGAATGGGATATTGGAATGGTTGAGTAATAACATTCAATGGCCTATAATTAATGACCATTCTTTTATTTCCTCTCTTCTACTCAGAATGCTTGTTAACCATGAATGCATAAAAACAGTAGGGAGAAGTTGATTTCTCAATAAAACCATTTCTTTCTAGTTCTTTGATTTGGAGTTCCATATCATTATAATCCTGTGCTGGTATTGGAATATTTTTTCCAATTTTCATATATTTACCTTCGATGATTTTGATATCCATCTTAGGCATAGATTTTAACCAAAACTACTGAGGGTTATCAGAATAGATAGTGGTCTTGATCCTTTCACCTATGGCTTGTATTTCATCAGGGATTATTATTTCAGGTATATGAGTCATTGAACTAGGAAATTGTTCAGTGGCATATATGAGGTGAAGAATCCTAAGCCTTTCATTCTCTATAATAAAGATGATACTCTTTGTGGTAGAACCATAAGGTGTGTATCTGTCTATGAAGGCACCACCTAGTAAGATATCTACATGCATTCTATCTAATGCAAAAAAATCAGCATAAAATATTTTATCTTGTATCCTAAGGGTTTGCTGGTGCTTATACTTATTACAGATGAAACTATTCCCTTAGACATCTAGGCTCTTATAAGCCATTGTATCATCCAATGTCTTCCAATCATGGATGAGTTATGATTTAGTAAAGGAAAAAAAATCTCTTGTATCAATTTGGGCATCTACAAATCTGCCTTTAATTTCTAATGTTATAAACTGGGAAAACTTTCCATTAATCAGCTGTGTTAAGTAAGCTAGTTGTAGAATTTCTAAGGGAGGAATGCTGGTACATACCAGTTTCTATCTTCCTAGGTCTTGGACAATAGTCTATTTAAGGTAGATGTCTTCTACTTCTTCTTCTTAGAGATTACTACATTCACCAGGGCAGCAATCTTGATTAGAGTAGAAAGATATTTCTACTTTTTCATCTTTATCTTCATTTTTTGTGGGCAATAATATATCCCACTATGGCTCTATCTTTGGTGATGGTATTTCTCATGGAGAGTCGGTGCTGGTGAACTTGTTCTTAATCTAAGAGGCACTAGGCTTGAAAGAGCTCTAAAATTCCAAAGGAGGATGTTGGGGCCTTTATAATGTTGGAGGTATTCATGGCATTGAGGGTTGTCTCCCTCTAGTTGATCCTTCTCTTCTAGAGTATCCTCTTGTACATGGTCTTGTATCTCATTCTGGTACTTCATAGTGATGATGAGACCAAGGGCTATGTGCTTCATATGATAGCTATGAGTTGTCATGGTGTCAAGGTCGATACCATGGGTGTTGCATGTTGATTATCAGTTATTTCAAGTCATCAGCTAATGACTTGAGAGCATCTACACCATCATTATCTTTTGAATCATGTTTGGGGAGATCATCTAGAATTGGTTCATAGATGTCATCCTATAGGTAGAGATCTTTATCAGAATCAATAATATCCCACCACACTATTGCATTGGAAGTGAAAATAACTTTGACTGTAGGGTTCTTGCATTGAGTCCTTGGCTGTTATCATATTGTCATAGGCCCTTTTTACTCTGCACCCCTATTTCTCTTCCCAATATTTTTCTCACTTATCAGAACTCAATCTCTTCACAATGGAATTTGGTAAAGCCCAGGCAACCTCTATAGTAGAAATCATAAATGAATCTAAGCTTGAAGGATCATATGAACTTCCTACATTCATACCTGAACAATTATCTGATTGTCTAGATATTGAAATCACTGAAGAAAACCTAGAAAAAGAAAAGATCTTGTACAAACCTCTGGCTATTAAAGCTTCACATATCTATAAGAAATCTGAGCTTTTAAAGTCTACATTTATTTATAATTCTACTTATCTATCATTTGTAAAGCTGGGAATCAAGGGAGTTATGTGGATTCTTATAAGACCAACATGAACAAATTTTACATCTTCATGTGATTTGATATAATTTATTTCAAGTTCTAGTAATAAAGATAATAAATTTGTTTGGAAGTTTCTATTAGGCTTATAACTAAGAGTCAATTCTATGGATTTGATTCTAGGATTTACAAATGATAGATAAGTAGAATTATAAACAAACTTAGACTTTAAAAGCTCATATTTCTTATAGACATGTGAAGCTTTAATAATAGAAGATTTATACAAGCTATTTTCTTTTTCTAGGTTATTTTTTAGTGATTTCAATATCTGGACAATCAGATAATTGTTTGGGTATGAATGAAGTTCATATGTTCCTTCAAGCTTGGATTCATTTATGATTTTTATTGTAGAGGTTACCTGAGCTTTACCAAATTCCATTGTGAAGAGATTGAGTTCTGATAAGTGAGAAAATTTTTGGGAAGAGAAATAGGTGTGCAGAGTAAAAAGGGCCTATGACAATATGATAATGGCCAAGGACTCAATGCAATAAATTTTCTCAAATACTTTTTAGAGCAAAGAAACTCAAAAGTCAAAGTGAGAAATTCTTACAGACATTCTTCAGTAAGCATGAGTATGGCTTTGATACCAATATTTTTATGTCAACAGACGCTTCCTCATGATCTTTTTTTGATGTCAATAATTGGAGAAAACCTGCGATAGTAGGTTGGGGCCAAATGGCTATGGCTTCACTATTACCACTCAAATATTGTTACAGACACTTGTTTGAATTTTTGATTCTCAGGATCCTTCAAGAAGGGCAAGAGAAGAGCATACTCTTAAAACAGGGCTATTAGACTTCTAAAAAAGCTTAGAAATGTTTCGATCCTGGGACCTGTGAGTTATGGGCCCTTTCATATTGTTGTGCTTCGGTCATGGAATCCCACCATTGATTTACAATTATCTAAAAGAATTTTGAAGCAAAATTGGTAGTACTTGCTAGGTCTAAATGAGAATTAATGGTAGATGGTCTGGATGGAGAAATATTAGAAGAAGCATTTATAGATAAAGATCCGGGAAGAATATTAATAGTTCTTTCATCACTTTTATGTACTGAGGCTTGAACTTTCATTTTGGGAGAATTTTTTTTCAACCAATCAAGCTTCCAATCAGAAGGTATCTCAATAGACTCTATGTGACCTTTCTAGAGTTGGATAGTACCTTTTAACCTTCTGGCATATGTTAAATTTTCTAAGATCTTTAGATGGTTGATATTTGTCATACTATACACAAAAAAAATATTTATAAAACCGTATTTGAATTCACCAAACATATTCAAGCCAAAAAGGGAGGTGAATAATCCCCAACAATCTAAAGATCTAAATTTTACTTCTTTATAACCTCAATCATGGACTGCGATGGAGAGGTTAGGACAAAACTCAAAACAAATTACTTCATCATTCAATCGACCAAGACTAGATATTTGATAGGCATGCTTGAAATTAACTTGACGATGATCACACAATGCTAAACATATAATAGGTTTTATATTTTTGGGAATAAAGGGAGTTATGTGGACTCTTATAAAATCAAAATGAACAAATTTTACATCTTCATGTGACCTGATATAATTTATTTTAGGTTTTGGTAATAAAGATAATAAATTTGTTTGGAAGTTTCTATTAGGCTTATAACTAAGAGTCAATTCTACAGATTTGATTCTAGGCTTTACAAATGATAGATAAGTAGAATTATAAACAAACTTAGAATTTAAAAGCTTATATTTCTTATAGACATGTGAAGCTTTAATAGCCAGAGGTTTGTACAGGCTATTTTCTTTTTCTAGGTTTTCTTTAATGATTTCAATATCTAGACAATTAGATAATTGTTTGAGTATGAATGGAGGAAGTTCATATGTTCCTTCAAGCTCAGATTCTTTTATGATTTATATTGTAGAGGTTGCTTGGGCTTTACCAAATTTCATTGTGAAGAGATTGAGTTTTGATAAGTGAGAAAAATTCTAGGAAGAGAAATAGGGGTGCAGAGTAAAAAAGGCCTATGACAATATGATAATGGCCAAGGACTCAATACAATAACTTTTTTCAAAAAATTTTTAGGGCAAAGAAACTCAAAAGTCAAAGCAAGAAATTCTTACAGACATTCTTCAGTAAGCATGTGTATGGCTTTGATACCAATCTTTTTACATCAACAGACGCTTCCTCACAATCTTCTTCTGATGTCAATAATTGGAGAAAACTTGTGATAGTAGGCAGGGGCCGAATGACTATGGCTTCACTATTACCACTTAAATATTTTTATAGACACTTGTTTGAATTTATGATTCTCAAGATCCTTCAAGAAGGGCAAGAGAAGAGCATACTCTTAAAATAAGGCTACTAGACTTTTAAGAAAGCTTATAAATGTTTCGATGTGAACTCTATGGAGGAGAGGCTTATTTATAGCAGTTGGGAGGTCTTGTCTGGAATCTTTGTCAAGGCAGTGTCAATTCCTATCATGTTTTATAGCATAAAATTTAATCTACAGGGAAATGCTATTAGATGCACTAGATGAGGACATTTGGCTTGGTGGGTCTAACATTGCTTTCGCTTCAGTTAGTAAGTCATTTTCACTGATCAGATCAAAAAGATACCTTAGCTAGAAGGTACTAGAAAGATGGCAGTGTTCAGGTCAAGATTCACATGCGTGATGATGAGGAGTGATATAGAAGTAAGATTCCCACTCTAATTGTCTTCTGATGATAGTATGTATGATAGTGTCTTGATCATGGTTCTCTTCTTCATGGATACAATGTGGTCCATGCCTGGCTACCCATCGATAGAGATGTTCATTATGTGGAGATCGAATATTAATCAACCATGTCCATAGAGGACACTTTAAGAGTTTAGTGAATTGATGAAATAAGAATTCACTATTTAGCCTTTTGATATAGATGAATCTAGAGTTCTGATGGCAGTTTGCTTGAATTATGGCTGCTGTAGACATTTGGAGATCTTGTCCTACTGCATAAGAAATCCTTGTGTATCTTGGATGCAACCCTTCACAGAGGATTTACTCCTAAACAAGGATGTTCATGGATGTAAATCCCTAATTATATTTTCTAGTTAAATTGAAACTAGGAATGGGTTGGTGCATAAGAGTAGTAGAAGGACTTCTACTTAGCCAATCTACGATTACATTATCAGTGCCTTTTATATGTTCTACTAAAAAATTGAACTAGTTAAAGAAAGCTTGCCATCTAATCTATTTACCATGACCATCCTTCCAACCATGATATTTTTCTTTGAAAGTTAGAAATCTAGTACAGTCAGTAATTACAATGAAATGAAGTAGATGGAAAAGTTTTAACATCAACTTCTCAAGACATTTCTTTACAGCATAGATTTCTTTATCAGAATAAATCCATTTTAACACATCGGTACTAAAAACTCTACTAAAGAATTCACAAATGAATTCTTTATTATTATGTACACAAACAAGTACTCCTCCCCATACAACATCAGAGGCATCATTATAAACTTTCATCTAGTTAGATTTTGGGATATGCAGTTCTTGAAGTAGGGCTATTATAGATTTGATTTTTTGGACTGTGGCTATGTGCTCATCCTTCTAACAGAAAGATTTTCCTTTCTAGAGTTCTTGGAGTATGAACCTATCTTCACTAGAGTTAAGATAAAATCTATTAAGATAATTTAATAATCCCAAAAAGACTTGAAGCTTAGACTTATCTAGCTTCTCTAGAAAATTGATGGCCTTTTCTTTTATATGTGGCTGAACTTACAGTTTTGAATCTTGGACCACCATTCTAAGAAAGTTACATTCAATTTTGCATAACTAAATCTTTGTTTTTGAAAGTACAATTCTTACATCTTGAGCCAACTAAAAGAATTTGGAGAGATGAGTAAAATGGTCAGTAAGAGATTTAATAAAAATTAGTATGTCATCTATGTACACACACAGAAAGTTAGAAGTGCCTTGGAATATTTTATCCATATGGGCCTGGTAGAATGCAGGGGCATTCATCAAGCTAAAATGCATCACTATCCACTGGTAATGGCTGAAAGGGTAGTTGAATGCTATCTTTTCCCTATCAACTTCTTTGACTCTGATCTGATAAAAGCCAAATTTATAGTCAAATTAGGAGACGTATTTACACTTTGCTACCATCTCCAAAAAATAGCTTTTATTTGGAATCAGATATGGGAATGGTTGAGTAATAGCATTTGATGGCTTGTAATTGATGACCATTCTTTTCTTTCCTCTCTTTTGCTCAGAATGCTTATTAACTATGAATGCATAATAATAGTAGGGAGAAGTTGATTTCTCAATAAAACTATTTCTTTCAAGTTCTTTGATCTGGAGTTCCATATCATTATAATCCTGTGCTAGTATTGAAATATTTTTTCTAATTTTCATATTTTACCTTTGATGATTTTGATATCCATCTCAGGCATAGATTTTAACCAAAACTGCTGAGGGTTACCAGAACAAATAGTGGTCTTGATCCTTTCACCTATGGCTTGTATTTCTGCAGGGGTTATTATTTTAGGAATCTGAGTCATTGAACCAGGAAATTTTTTAGTGGCATATATGAGGCGAGGAATCCTAAGCCTTTCATTCTATATAGTAAACATGATACTGTTTATGGTAGAACCATAAGGTGAGTATCTCTCTATGAAGGCACCACCTAGTAAGATATTTACAGGCATTCTATGTAATGCAAAAAAATTAGCATGGAATATTTTATCTTGTATCCTAAGGGTTTGATGGTGCTTATACTTATTACAGATGAAACTATTCCCTTGGACATTTAGGCTCTTATAAGTCATTGTATCATCCAATGTCTTCCAATCATGGATGAGTTGTGATTTAGCAAAGGAAAGAGATGCTCTTGTGTCAATTTGGGCATCTACAAGTCTACCATTAATTTATAATGTTATAAACTGGGCAAAATTTCCATTAATTAGCTATGTTAAGTAAGCTGGTTGTAGAATTTATAAGGGAGGAACACTGGTACATACTAATTTTTGTCTTCCTAGGTCTTGGACAATAGTCTATTCAAGGTAGATGTCTTCTGCTTCTTTTTCCTGGAGATTAATACATTCACTAGGGTAGTAATCTTAATCAAAGTAGAAAGAGCTTTCTAATTCTTCATCTTTATCTTCATTTTCTATGGGCAACAATATATCCCACTGTGGCTCTATCTTTGGTGATGGTATTTCTCTTGGAGAGTCAGTGCTGGTGAACTTCTTCTTAATCCAAGAGGCACTAGGCTTGAAAGAGCTCTAAAATTGCAAAGGAGGATGTTGGGGCCTTTGAAATGTTATAGGTATTCATGGCATTGAGGGGTGTCTCCCTTTAATTGATCCTTCTCCTCTAGAGTATCCTTTGGTCCATGGTCTTGTATCTCATTTTGGTACATCATAGTGATGAGGAGACCAAGGGCTGTGTGCTTCATATGATACCTATGAGTTGTCATGGTGCCAGAGTCAATACCATGGGTAGTGCATGTTAGTTAGTAATTGTTCCAAGTCATTAGCTAATGTCTTGAGAGCATCTACATCATCATTATCTTCTGAATCATGTTCGAAGAGATCATCTAGAATTGGTTCATAGATGTCATCCTATAGGTAGAGATCTTCATTAGAATCAAAAATATCTCACCACGCTACTGCAGTAAAAGTGAAAACAACTTTGACTATAGGGTTCTTGTAGTGACACTAGGGAGAAATATGGCCAAGTTTGTGACAGATGTAACAAATGGGCTATTTGGACAGAGGATGGATAGTACGACACTTCTTGAGGAAACATTGAGGAGGAGCATAGGAGTGCTTGGGAGAAAAGGAGCGGTACTTAAAAGATAGGTTTTTGTGATGCTACTTCTGCTATTTATGGGGCTAGACAAATGATTGATAGATGAATGGGGCTTTTTCAGAAAAGGCTAGAACAATCTGGGATACTTGATTCTTAGTGAGCTTTTGGATTGATCTAGTCTAAGAGACTAGACTCATTGCTTGCTTCTTAGCAAAATCTATAACATCAAAGAGTGATAGATATTCAATTGTTAGATCTTTAAGGACAATACAAGTAATAAATCTATTGATAAGATTATATGGCAAAACATGTAAAAATTTGATCTTAATCTCTGTAGATGAAAAGCTCTTATTTTCATATGCCAATTCTCTGAACTGTTTGACAAAAACATCAAATTGTTTTAAATCACAAAGCTCCATTTTTAAAAGCCATATTTTAGATTCTAATTCTCAATTTGAGACTAGAGGAGCTAATTCATTGATCAATTCTTAAAGTTTCTCTATGTGACCTTTCTGGAGTTGGACAATACCATTTAACCTTCTCGCATATGGTAAATTTTCTAAGATCTTTGGATGGTTGGTATTTGTCATACTATACACAACAAAAATATTTATAGAAGCGTATTTGAATTCACCAAACATATTCAAGCCAGAAAGGGAGGTGAATAATCCCCAACAATCTAAAGATCCAAATTTTACTTCTTTACAACCTCGATCATGGACTGTGATGAGGAGGTTAGGACAAAATTGAAAAAAAATTACTTCGTCGTTCAATCAACCGAGACTAGATATTTGACAGGCATGCTTGAAACTAACTTGTCGACAATCACACAATGCTAAATATATAACAAGTTTTATATTGCCAGGAATCAAAAGAGTTATGTGGACTCTTATAAGACCAAAATGAACAAATTTTACATCTTCATGTGACATGATATAATTTATTTTAGGTTCTGGTAATAAAGATAATATATTTGTTTGGAAGTTTCTATTAGGATTATAACTAAGAGTCAATTCTATAGATTTGATTTTAGGCTTTAAAAATGATAGATAAGTAGAATTATAAACAAACTTAGACTTTAAAAGCTTAGATTTCTTATAGACATGTGAAGCTTTAATAGCTAGAGGTTTCTACAGGCTATTTTCTTTTTCTAGGTTTTCTTCAATGATTTTAATATCTAGACAATTATATAATTATTCAGGTATGAATGGAGGAAGTTCATATGTTCCTTCAAGCCTAGATTCATTTATGATTTCTACTATAGAGGTTGCCTAGGCATTACCCAATTCCATTGCAAAGAGATTGAGTTCTGATAAGCGAAAAAAAATTTGGGAAGAGAAACAGGGGTGCGGAGTAAAAAGGGCCTATGACAATATGATAACGGCTAAGGACTCAATGCATTAACTTTTTTCAAAGAATTTTTAGAGAAAATAAACTCAAAATTCAAAGCAAGAAATTCTTACAGACATTCTTTAGTAAGCATGTGTATGCCTTTGATACCAATCTTTTTACGTGCAAACAATCTACCTCTTCTTCTAACAGAGCTATAAAAATAGGGCACATTCTTATAGAAGATGAAGAAATCAACCAAGGTATTGATCATTTACCTTGCACAATGATGAATCTTCCTAGAGAAGATAGTTTAGAATTCTATATAGAAAGTAAGGTTACTCTGTATAAAGGTGGAAGATGGCCACCACAAAAGGGAATTTATAAATAGATTGTAGGTACAATACAATATTTCTCAGCTGCTTACCAAGGAGATGTTGAACCTTCATATGAATTTAAACAAATAAATTATACTACCAGATTTAATTCTCATCTGTCAGAGAATTTTGATGACCTCTACAAAGATGTAATATACATCCAAAATAGTTTAGATAAACTTACAATTCTTGAAGACAATACTATTGCTCTCTGTACAGATATGAGGAGTCATTTATCTTCTATTGATTCCAAGCTTATAGCTTTAGATGACAGTCTAAAATGGTTAGCAAAGCAAGATCAACAAGCAAAATCTTCAAAGATTCTAACCTATAAAGCTGATCTCAGTCCAAATTTTAAGCCCAATAAAAAATACCCCAATACCACACTCATACAAAGGACACATGTCTAATTACAGCCTTGGTACCTCAATATAGATGATCTCTTGAATCCATTAAATGAGATTTCCACATGGTGTAACTCCATGAGAGTTATTACCATGAATTATCATTTAAACCCAATAGGTAATACCAATTTGCTCTAAAATTCTTTTGGGGAATTGTAAATCAATGGTGGGATTCCATGACCAAAGCAAAACAATATGAAAGGGTCCATAACTAGCCTGATCCCCTTGCTAATTTATTCCATTTATTGATTAATGAATTTTCTCCTCTAGTCTCAAATCAAGAATTGGAATCTAAAAAATGGCTTTTAAAAATGGAGCTTTGTGATTTAAAATAATTTGATGCTTTTGCCAAATAGTTCAGAGAATTGGCATATGAAAGTAAGAGCTTTTCATCTACAGAGATTAAGATCAATTTTTTTCATGCTTTGCCGTATAATCTTATCGATAGAGTTATTGATTATATTGATCTTAAAGGTCTAACAATTGAAGATCTATCACTCTTTGATGTTATAGATTTTGCTAAGCAGCAAGAAATGAGTCTAGTCTCTGAGACTAGATCAATCTAAAAGCTCACCAAGCATCAAACATCCCAGATTGCTCTAGCCTTTCCTGAAATAGCTCCATTTGGTTGTCGGCCATTTGTCCATCCCCACAAATAGTAGAAGTAGTGCCGCATACACCTATATTTTAAGTGCCACTCCTTTCCTTGCAAGCACTCTTATGCTCCTCCTCAATGTTTCCTTGAGAAGCATCATACTACCCGTCCTCCATCTAAACAACCCATTTGTTACATTTGTCACAAACCTGGCCATATTGCTCTCTAGTGTCACTACAAGAACCTTGTAGTCAAAGCTATTTTCACTTAAAATGTAGTAGTGTGGTGGGGTATTGTTAATTCTAATAAAGATCTCTACCTACAAGATGACATCTATGAACCAATTCTAGATGATCTCTCTGAACATGATTTATAAGATAATGATGATTCAGATGCTCTCGAGTCATTAGCCAATGACTTGGAACAATCGCTAACCAATATGTAATGCCCATGGTATCAACCCTGACACCATGGCAACTCATATCTATCACATGAAGCACATGACCATTGGTCTCATCATCACTATGAATTATCAGAATGAGATACAAGACCACAGACCAGAGGAAACTCCAAAGGAGAAGGATCAAATAGAGGGAGATAGCCCTTAATTGCATGAATACCTCCAACATTGTAAAGGCCCCAGCATCCTCCTTTGCAATTTTAGAGCTCTTTCAAGCCTATTGCCTCTTGGATTAAGAACAAGTTCACCAGCACTGACTCTCTAAGAGAAATACCATCACCAAAGATAGAGCCATATTGGGATATATTATTGCCCACAAAAAATAAAGATAAGAATGAAGAAGTAGAAAGCTCTTTCTACTCTAATCAAGATTATTACCCTAGTGAATGTAGTAATCTCCAAGAAGAAGAAGCAAAAGAAGTAGAAGACATCTACCTTGAATAGACTATTGTCCAAGACCTAAAAAGATAGAAACTAGTATGTACCAGCATTCCTCCCTTAGAAATTTCATAACTAGCTTACTTAACATAGTTGATTAATGGAAAGTTTGCCTAGTTTATAACATTATAAATTAATGGCAGACTTGTAGATGCCCAAATTGACATAGGAGCTTCTCTTTCCTTTGCTAAATCACAACTCATCCATGATTGGAAGACATTGGATGATACAATGGCTTATAAGAGCCTAGATGTCCAAGGGAATAGTTTCATCTGTAATAAGTATAAGCACCAACAAACCCTTAGGATACAAGATAAAATCTTCAATGCTGATTTTTTCACATTATATAGAATGCATGTAGATATCTTACTAGGTGGTGCCTTCATAGACAGATACTCACCTTATGGTTCTACCACAAAGAGTATCATGTTTACTATAGAGAATGAAAGGCTTAGGATTCCTCACCTCATACATGCCATTAAACAATTTTCTAGTTTAATGACTTAGATACCTGAAATAATAATCCCTGATGAAATACAAGCCATAGGTGAAACGATCAAGACCACTATCTATTCTGATAACCTTCAGCAATTTTGGTTAAAATCTATGCCTGAGATGGATATCAAAATCATCGAAGGTAAATATATGAAAATTGGAAAAAAATTCCAATACCAGCACATGATTATAACGATATGGAACTCTGGATCAAAGAACTAGAAAGAAATGGTTTTATTGAGAAATCAACTTCTCCCTACTGCTATTATGCATTCATGGTTAACAAGCATTCTGAGTAGAAGAGAGAAAAGAAAAGAATGGTCATCAATTATAGGCCATTGAATGCTATTACTCAACTATTCCCATATTTGATTCTAGATAAACGCTATTTGTTAGAGAAGGTAGCAAAGTGTAAATACTTCTCCCAATTTGACTGTAAATTCAACTTTTATCAGATCAGAGTCAAAGATGCTGACAGAGAAAAAATAGCATTTAGCTACCCTTTCAACCATTACCAGTGGACAGTGATGCCTTTTATCTTGATGAATGCCCCTGCATTCTACCAGGCCCATATGGATAAAATATTCCAAGGCACTTCTAACTTTCTATATGTGTACATAAATGACATACTAATTTTCAGTAATTCTCTTACTGACCATTTTACTCATCTCTCCAAATTCTTTTAGCTGGCTCAAGATGTAAGAATTGTACTTTCAAAAACAAAGATTCAGTTATGCAAAACTAAATGTAACTTTCTTGGAATGGTGGTCCAAGATTTGAAATTGCAATTTTAACCACATATAAAGAAAAAGGTCATCAATTTTTCAGAGAAGCTAGATAAGTCTAAGCTTCAAGACTTTTTGGGATTATTAAATTATCTTAATAGCTTTTATCCTAACTCTAGTGAAGATAGGTTCATACTCCAAGAACTTCTTTAGAAAAAATATGGTTTCTATTGGAAGGATAAGCATACAGCCGTAGTCCAAAAAATCAAATCTATGATAGCCCTACTTCCAGAACTGCATATCCCAAAATCTAACTAGATGAAAGTTTATACTGATGCCTCTGATGTTGCATGAGTACTTTTTTATGTACATAATAATAAAGAATTCGTTTGTGAATTCTCTAGTGGAGTTTTTAGTACCGATGTGTTAAAATAGATTTCTTCTGATAAAGAAATCTATGTTGTAAAGAAATGTTTTGAGAAGTTTATGTTAAAACTTCTCCATCTACCTTATTTCATTATAATTACTGACTGTACTAAATTTTTGACCTTCAAAGAAAAAGATCATGGTTGGAAGGATGGTCATAGTAAATATATTAGATGGCAAGCTTTCTTTAACTAGTTCAATTTTTTAGTAGAACATATAAAAGGCACTGATAATTTAATCACAGATTGGCTAAGTAGAAGTCCTTCTACTACTCATGCACCAACCCATTCCTAGTTTCAATCTAACTAGAATCTATAATCAGGGATTTACATCCATGAACATCCTTGTTCAAGAACAAATCCTCTATGAAGGGTTGCATCCAAGATACACAAAGATATCTTATGTAGCAGGACAAGATCTCCAAATGTCTATAGTAGCCACAATTTAGGCAAACTACCATTAGAACTTTGGAGTCATATACATGGAAAGGCTAAACAATGAATTCTCATTTCATCAATTCACTAAACTCTTAAAGCATCCTCTATGGACATGGCTGATCAATATTCGGTCTCTACATAATGAACATCTCTACCAATGGGTATCCAGGCATGGACCACATCGTATCCATGAAGAGGAGAACCATGATCAAGACACTGTCATACATACTATCATCAGAAGATAGCTACAGTGGGAATCTTACTTCTACATCATGGTTGTGAAGCTAGACCCCAGCACTGACATCTTTTCAGAACCTTCTAGCTAAGGTGTCTTTTTAATCTGATTAGTGAAGATGACTTGCTAATTGAAATAGAAGCAATGTTGGACCCACCAAGACAAACTTCTTCATCTAGTGTATCCAATAACATTTCCCTATAGATTAACTTTTACACTGTAAATCATGATGGGACTTGACAGTGCCTTTGTAAAGATTCTAGGCAGGACCTCCCAAATGCTATAAATAAGCCTCTCCTCTATAGATTTAACATCAAAACATTTCTAAGCTTTCTTAGAAGTCTAGTAGCCTTGTTTTAAGAGTATGCTCTTCTCTTAGCCTTCTTGAAGGATCCTGAGAATCAAAAATTCAAACAAGTGTCTATAAAAATATTTGAGTGATAATAGTGAAGCTGAAGCCATTCAACCCCTACTTACTATCACAAGTTTTCTCCAATCATTGACATCATAAGAAGATCATGAGGAAGCATCTGTTAGATAGTACCATTTAACCTTCTTGCATATGGTAAATTTTCTAAGATCTTTGCTTGGTTGGTATTTGTCATACTATACACAATAGAAATATTTATAGAAGCATATTTGAATTCACCAAACATATTCAAGCTAGTATTTTTATGTCAATAGACGCTTACTCATGATCTTCTTCTAATGTCAATAATTAGAGAAAACTTGTGATAGTAGGTAGGGGCCGAATGGCTACAGCTTCACTATTACCACTCAAATATTTTTATAGACACTTGTTTGAATTTTTGCTTCTTAGGATCCTTCAAGAAGGGCAAGAGAAGAGCATACTCCTAAAAAAAGGCTACTAGACTTCTAAGAAATCTTATAAATATTTTGATATGAACTCTATGGAGGAGAGGCTTTTTTATAGCATTTGGGAAGTCCTGCCTAGAATCTTTGCCAAGCCGGTGTCAATTCCCATCATGCTTTACACCGTAAAATTTAATCTATAAGGAAATGCTATTAGATGCACTAGATGAGGATGTTTGTCTTGGTGGGTCCAACATTGCTTCCACTTCAGTTAGCAAGTCATCTTCACTGATCGGATTGAAAAGACACCTTAGTTGGAAGGTACTAGAAAGATTCTAGTGCTGGGGTCTAGATTCACATGCGTGATGACAAGGAGTGATGTAAAAGTAACATTCCCACTCCAACTATCTTCTAATGATAGTATGTATGATGGTGTCTTGATCATGGTTCTCCTCTTCATGGATATGATGTGGTCCATGCCTGGCTACCCATCGGTAGAGATGTTCATTATGCAGAGACCAAATCTTGATCAGCCATGTCCATAGAGGATGCTTTAAGAGTTCAGTGAATTGATGAAACAAGAATTCACTATTTACCCTCTCAATATAGATGAATCCAGAGTTTTGATGGTAGTTTCCCTGAATTATGGATGCTGTAGACATTTGGAAATATTGTCTTACTACATAAGAAATCCTTGTGTATCTTGGATGCAACCCTTCATAGAGGATTTGTTCCTAAATAATGATGTTCATGGATGTAAATCCCTAATTATAGATTCTAGTTAAATTGAAACCAAGAATGGGTTGGTGCATAATATTAGTATAAGGACTTCTACTTAGCCAATTTGTGATTACATTATCAGTGCCTTTTATATGTTTTACTAAAAAATTGAACTGGTTAAAGAAAGCTTGCTATCTAATATATTTACCATGACCATCCTTCTGACCATGATCTTTTTCATTAAAGGTCAAAAATCTAGTACAGTCCATAATTACAATGAAATGAGGTAGATGGAGAAGTTTTAACATGAACATCTCAAGACATTTCTTTATAGCATTGATTTCTTTATCAAAAGAAATCCATTTTAACACATCAGTACTAAAAACTCCACTAGAGAATTTACAAATGAATTATATATTATTATGTACACAAACAAGTACTCTTCCCCATGCAACATCAGAGGCATCAGTATAAACTTTCATCTAGTTAGATTTTGGGATATGCAGTTCTGGAAGTAGGGCTACCATAGATTTGATTTTTTGGACTGTTGATGTATGCTCATCCTTCCCACAAAAAGCTTTTCTTTTTTGGAGAAGTTCTTGGAGTATGAACCTGTCTTCACCAGAGTTAGGATAAAAGCTATTAAGATAATTTAATAATCCCAAAAAGGCTTGAAGCTTAGACTTATCTAGCTTCTATGGAAAACTGAAGACCTTTTCCTTTATATGTGGCTGAACTTGCATTTTTGAATTTTAGACCACCATTCCAAGAAAGTTACATTCAATTTTGCAGAACTAAATCTTTGTTTTTAAAAGTACAATTCTTGCATCTTGAGCCAACTGAAAGAATTTGGAGAGATGAGTAAAATGGTCAGTAAGAGAATTACTAAAAATTAGTATGTCGTCTATGTACACACACAAAAAGTTAAAAGTGCCTTAGAATATTTTATTTATATGGGCCTGGTAGAATGCAGGGGCTTCATCAAGCCAAAAGAGCAGCTGAATGCTATCTTTTCCCTATTAGCTTCTTTGACTCTGATCTAATAAAATCTAGATTTACAGTCAAATTAGGAAAAGTATTTACACTTTGCTACTTTCTCCAACAAATAGCTTTTATCTAGAATTGGATATGGGAATGGTTGAGTAATAGCATTCAATAGCCTATAGTTGATGACCATTCTTTTCTTTTCTCTCTTCTACTCAGAATGCTTGTTAACCATGAATGCATAACAAGAGTAGGGAGAAGTTGATTTCTTAATAAAAACATTTCTTTCCAGTTCTTGGATCTGGAGTTCCATATCATTATAATCTTGTGCTGGTATTAGAATCTTTTTTCCAATTTTCATATATTTACCTTCGATGATTTTGATATCCATCTTAGGCATATAATTTAAACAAAATTGCTGAGGGTTATCAGAATAGATAGTGGTCTTGATCCTTTCACCTATGGCTTGTATTTCACCAAGAATTATTATTTCAGGTATCTGAGTCATTGAACTAGGAAATTATTCAGTGGCATATATGAGGCGAAGAATCCTAAGCCTTTCATTCTCTATAGTAAACATGATACTCTTTGTGGTAGAACCATAAGGTGAGTATCTGTCTATGAAGGCACCACCTAGTAAGATATCTACATGCATTCTATCTAATGCGAAAAAATCAGTATGGAAGATTTTATCTTGTATCCTAGGGATTTGCTAGTGCTTATACTTATTATAAATGAAACTATTCCCTTAGACATCTAGGCTCTTATAAGCCATTGTATCATCCAATGTCTTCCAATCATGGATGAGTTGTGATTTAGCAAAGGAAAGAGAAGCTCTTGTGTTAATTTGGACATCTACAAGTTTGCCATTAATTTTTGATGTTATAAACTAGGTAAACATTCCATTAATCAGTTATGTTAAGTAAGCTAGTTATGGAATTTCTAAGGGGGGAATGCTGGTACATATCAGTTTCTATCTTCCTAGGTCTTGGACAATAGTCTATTTAAGGTAGATGTCTTTTGCTTCTTCTTCTACTTTTTCTTCTTCGAGATTACTGCATTCACCAGGGTAGTAATCTTGATCATAGTAGAAAGAGCTTTCTACTTCTTCATCCTTATCTTCATTTTCTATGGGCAATTATATATCCCACTATGGTTCTATCTTTGGTGATGGTATTTCTCTTGGAGAGTTAGTTCTGGTGAATTGTTCTTAATCCAAGAGGCACTAGGCTTGAAAGAGCAATAAAATTGCAAAGTAGGATGCTGGGGCCTTTGCAATGTGTGAGGTATTCATGACATCGAGGGCTGTCTCCCTCTAGTTGATCCTTCTCCTCTAGAGTATCCTCTAGTTTGTGGTCTTGTATCTCATCTTGGTACTTCATAGTGATGATGAGACCAAGGGTTGTGTGCTTCATATGATAGTTGTGATTTGTCATAGTGTCAGGTTTGATACTATAGGCATTGCATGTTGGTTAGCAGTTGTTTCAAGTCATCAGCTAATGACTCGAGAGCATCTACATCATCATTATATTATGAATCATGTTCAAGGAAATCATCTAGAATTTATTTATAGATGTCATCTTGTAGGTAGAGATCTTCATTAGAATCAAAAATATCCCACCACATTACTACATTTGAAGTGAAAATAGCTTTGACTGCAGGGTTTTTGTAGTGACACTAGGGAGCAATATGGCTAGGTTTGTGATAGATGTAACAAATGGGTTGTTTAGATAGAGGATGTGTAGTATGATGCTTCTTGAGAAAATGTTGAGGAGGAGCATAGGAGTGCTTGTGAGGAAAGGAGTGGCACTTAAAAGATAGGTGTTTGTGGCACTGCTACTACTATTTGCAAGGCTAGACAAATGACCGATAGTCGAATGGGGCTATTTCAATAAAGGCTGGAGTAATCTAGGATTTTTGATGCTTGGTAAGCTTTTGAATTGATCTAGTCTTAGAGACTAGACTCATTGCTTGCTTCTTTGCAAAATCTATAACATCAGAGAGTGATAGATATTCAATTGTTAGACCTTTAAGATAAATATAAGCAATAACTCTATCGATAAGATTATATGACAAAGCATGCAAAAATTTGATCTTAATCTCTGTAGATGAAAATCTCTTACTTTCATATGCCAATTCTCTAAACTATTTGGCAAAAGCATCGAATTGTTTTAAATTAAAAAGCTCCATTTTTAAAAGCCATTTTTTAGATACCAATTCTCAATTTGAGACTAGAGGAGAAAATTCATGGATCAATAAATGAAATAAAGCAGCAAGGGTATCAAGCTAGTTATGGGCCCTTTCATATTGCTGTGCTTCTGTCATGGAATCCCACCATTGATTTACAATTCCCAAAAAGTATTTTGAAGCAAAATTGGTAGTACCTACTGGGTCTAAATGAGAATTGATGGTAATAACTCTCATGGAGTTACACCATACAAAAATCTCATTTAATGGATTCAAGAGATCATCTATATTGAGGTACCAAGGTTGTAATTGGACATGTGTCCTTTACATGAGTTTAGTTTTGGGGTATTTTTTACTAGGCTTAAAATTTGGACCGAGATCAGCTTTATAGGTTAGAATCTTTGAAGATTCTACTTGTTGATCATGCTTTACTAACCATTCTAGACTGTCATCTAAAGCTATGAGCTTGGAATCAATAGAAGACAAATGACTCCTCATATCTATATAGAGAGCATTAGTATTGTCTTCAAGAATTATAAGTTTATCTAAACTATTTTGGATGTATATTACATCTCTGTAGAGGTCATCAAAATTCTTTGAAAGATGAGAATTGAACCTGGCAGTATAATTTCTTTGTTTAAATTTATTTGAAGGTTCAACATCTCCTTGGTAAGTAGCTAAGAAATATTGTATTATACCTATAGGTTGCTTATAAATTCCCTTTTGTGGTGGACATCTTCCACCTTTATACAGAGTAGCCTTACTTTTTGTATAAAATTCTAAACTATCTTCTCTAGGATGATTCATCATTATGCAAGGTAAATGATCAATACCTTGGTTGATTTCTTCATCTTCTATAAGAATGTGCCCTATTTTTAGAGCTCTATGAGAAGAAGAGGTAGTTGGTCTAGAAGGAGAAAGATTAAAAGAAGTATTTAGAGATAAAGATCTGGGAAGAATATTAACAGTTCTTCCATCACTTTTATGTACTGAGGCTTGACCTTTCATTTTGGGGGAAACATTTTTAAACCAATAAAGCTTTCAATCAGAAGGTATCTCAACAGACTCTATGTGACCTTTTTGGAGTTGGACAATACCATTTAACCTTCTGGCATATGGTAAATTTTCTAAGATCTTTGGATTGTTGGTATTTGTCATACTATACACAAGAAAAATATTTATAGAGGCATATTTGAATTCACTAAACATATTCAAGCCAAAAAGGGAGGTGAATAATCCCCAACAATCTAAATTTCCAAATTTTACGTCTTTACAACCTTGATCATGGACTGCGATAGGGAGGTTAGGATAAAACTCAAAACAAATTACTTCATCATTCAATCAACTGAGACTAGAAATTTGACAAGCATGCTTGAAACTAACTTTACGATGATCACACAATGCTAAATATATAATAGGTTTTATATTGCCAAGAATTAAGGGAGTTATGTGGACTCTTATAAGACCAAAATAAACAAATTTTACATCTTCATGTGACTTGATATAATTTTTTTGAAGTGCTGGTAATAAAGATAATAAATTTGTTTGAAAGTTTCTATTAGGCTTATAACTAAGAGTCAATTCTACAGATTTGATTCTAGGCTTTACAAACGATAGATAAGTAGAATTAGAAACAAACTTAGAATTTAAAATCTTAGATTTCTTATAGACATGTGAAGCTTTAATAGCCAGAGGTTTGTACAAGCTATTTTATTTTTCTAAGTTTTCTTCAGTGATTTTAATATCTAGACAATCAGATAATTGTTTGGGTATAATGGAATAGGTTCATATGTTCCTTCAAGCTCAGATTCATTTAAGAATTTCTTGCTTTGACTTGTGAGTTTATTTACTCTAAAAATTCTTTGAGAAAAGTTATTGCATTGAGTCCTTGGCCGTTATCATATTGTCATAGGCCCTTTTTACTCTACACCCCTATTTCTCTTCCCAAAATTTTTCTCACTTATCAGAACTCAATCTCTTCGCAATGGAATTTGGTAAATCTTAGGCAACCTCTACAGTAGAAATCATAAATGAATCTAAACTTGAAGGAACATATGAACTTCTAGTCGTGAGAAAAATTTTGGGAAGAAAAATAGGGGTGCAGAGTAAAAAGGGCCTATGACAATATGATAAAGGCCAAGGACTCAATGCAATAACTTTTCTCAAAGAATTTTTAGAGCAAAGAAACTCAAAATTCAAAGAAAGAAATTCTTACAGACATTCTTCAGTAAGCATGTGTATGGCTCTTATACCAACCATCCAAAGATCTTCAAAAATTTACCGTATGCCAGAAGGTTAAATGGTACTGTCCAACTCCAGAAAGGTCACACAGAGTCTATTGAGATACGTTCTAATTGGAAGCTTAATTGGTTGAAAAATGTTTCCCCCAAAATGAATGGTCAAGTCTCAGTACATAAAAGTGATGGAAGAACTATTAATATTCTTCCTAGATCTTTGTCTGGAAATACTTCTTCTAATATTTCTCCATCTAGACCATCTACCTCTTCTTCTCATATAGCTGTAAAAATAGGGCACATTCTTATAGAAGATGAAGAAATCAACCAAGGTATTGATCATTTACCTTGCACAGTGATGAATCTTCCTAGAGTAGATAGTTTAGAATTTTATACAAAAAGTAAGGCTACTCTATATAAAGGTGGAAGATGGCCACCATAAAATAAAATTTATAAGTAGCCTGCAGGTACATTACAATATTTCTCAGCTACTTACCAAGGAGATGTTGAAGCTTCAAATGAATTTAAATAAAGAAATTATACTGCCAAGTTTAATTCTCATCTGTCAGAGAATTTCGATGACCTCTACAAAGATGTAATATACATCCAAAATAGTTTAGATAAACTTACGATTCTTGAAGATAATACTAATGCTCTCTGTACAGATATGAGGAATCATTCGTCTTCTATTGATTCCAAGCTCATAGCTTTGGATGACAGTCTAGAATGGTTAGCAAAGCTGGATCAACAAGCAAAATCTTCAAATATTCTAACCTATAACATTGATCTCCATCCATATTTTAAGCCCAGTAAAAAATATGCCAATACTACACTCATGCAAAGGACACATGTCCAATTACAGCCTTGGTACCTTAATATAGATGATCTCTTGAATCCATTAAATGAGATTTCCACATGGTACAACTTTATGAGAGTTATTACCATCAATTCTCATTTAGACCTAACAGGTACTACCAATTTTGCTTCAAAATTCTTTTGGGTAATTGTAAATCAATGGTGGGATTCCATGACCAAAGCACAACAATATCAAAGGGTCCATAACTAGCCTGATCCCTTTGCTACTTTATTCCATTTATTGATCAATGAATTTGCTTCTTTAGTCTCAAATCAAGAATTGGAATCTAAAAAATGGCTTTTAAAAATGGAGCTTTGTGATTTAAAACAATTTGATGCTTTTGCCAAATAGTTTAGAGAATTGGCATATGAAAGTAAGAGCTTTTCATCTACAGAGATTAAGATCAAATTTTTGCATGCTTTGTCGTATAATCTTATCGATAGAGTTATTGCTTATATGGATCTTAAATGTCTAACAATTGAAGATCTATCACTCTCTGATGTTATAAATTTTGCTAAGCAACAAGAAATGAGTTTAGTCTCTGAGACTAGATCAATTGAAAAGCTCACCAAGCATCAAGCATCCCAGATTGCTCTAACCTTTCTTGAAACAACCCCATTTAGCTGTCAGCCATTTGTCTAACCCTATAAATAGTAGAAGTAGTGTTGCAAACACCTATCTTTTAAGCGCTACTCCTTTCCTCGTAAGCACTCCTATGCTCCTCCTCAGCATTTCCTCAAGAAGAGTCGTACTATCCATCCTCCATCTACATAGCCCATTTGTTACATCTATCACAAACCTAGCCATATTTCTCCCTAGTGTCACTGCAAAAACTCTACAGTCAAAGCTATTTTCACTTCCAATGCAGTAGCATGGTGGGATATTATTGATTCTGATAGAGATCTCTACCTATAGGATGACATCTATGAACCAATTCTAGATGATCCCCTTGAACATGATTCAGAAGATAATGATGATGCATATGCTCTCGAGTCTTTCACTAATGACTTGGGACAATCGCTTACTAACATGTAATGCCCATGGTATTGACCTTGACACCATGACAACTCACAACTATCATATGAAGCACACGACCCTTGGTCTTGTCATCACTATGAAGTACCAAAATGAGATACAAGACCACAGACCAGAAGATACTCTAGAGGAGAAGGATCAAATAGAGGGAGATAACCCTCAATGCCATGAATACCTCCAACATTTCAAAGGCCCCAGCATCCTCCTTTACAATTTTAGAGCTCTTTCAAGCCTAGTGCCTCTTGGATTAAGAACAAGTTCACTAGTAGCAACTCTCTAAGAGATATACCATCACCAAAGATAGAGCCACAGTGGGATATATTGTTGCCCACAAAAAATGAAGATAAGGATGAAGAAGTAGAAAGCTCTTTCTACTTTGATCAATATTACTGCCTTAGTGAATGTATTAATCTCCAAGAAGAAGAAGTAGAAGACATCTACGTTAAATAGACTATTGTCCAAGACCCAGGAAGATAGAAACTAGTATGTACCAGCATTCTTCCTTTAGAAATTTCACAACCAGCTTTCTTAACACCACTGATTAATTAAAAGTTTGCCTAGTTTATAACATTAGAAATCAATGGCAGACTTATAAATGCCCAAATTGACATAAGAACTTCTCTTTCCTTTGTTAAATCACAACTCATCCATGATTGGAAGACATTGGATGATACAATGGCTTATAAGAGCCTAGATGTCCAAGGAAACAGTTTCATCTGTAATAAGTATAAGCACCAACCAACCCTTAGGATACAAGATAAAATCTTCCATGCTAATTTTTTTGCATTAGATAGAATGCCTGTAGATATATTACTAGGTGGTGCCTTCATAGACAGATACTCACATTATGGTTCTACCACAAAGAGTATCATGTTTACTATAGAGAATGAAAGGCTTAGGATTCATTGCCTCATATATGCCACTGAATAATTTCCTAGTTCAATGACTTAGATACCTAAAATAATAATCTCTATTGAAATACAAGCCATAGGTGAAAGGATCAAGACCACTATCTATTCTAATAACCCTCAATAGTTTTGGTTAAAATCTATGCCTGAAATGGATATCAAAATCATCGAAGGTAAATATATGAAAATTGGAAAAAAGATTCCAATACCAGCATAAGATTATAATGATATGGAACTCCAGATCAAAGAACTAGAAAGAAATGGTTTTATTGAGAAATCAACTTCTTTCCTACTACTGTTATGCATTCATGGTTAACAAGCATTCTGAGTAGAAGAGAGCAAATAAAAGATGGTCATAAATTATAGGCCATTGAATGCTATTACTTAACCATTCTCATATCTGATTTTAGATAAAAGCTATTTGTTGGAGAAGGTATCAAAGTGTAAATACTTCTCCCAATTTGACTATAAATCTATCTTTTATTAGAGCAGAGTCAAAGAAGCTGATAGGGAAAAGATAACATTCAGCTGCCCTTTCAGCCATTAATAGTGGATAGTGATGCCTTTCGGCTTGATGAATGCCCCTACATTCTACCAGGCCCATATGGATAAAATATTCTAAGGCTCTTCTAACTTTTTGTGTGTGTACATAGATGACATACTAATTTTTAGTAATTCTCTTATTGACCATTTTACTCATTTTTCCAAATTATTTTAGCTGGCTCAAGATTCAAGAATTGTACTTTTAGAAACAAAGATTTAGTTATGTAAAATTGAATGTAACTTTCTTGGAATGGTGTTCCAAGATTTGAAACTACAAGTTCAACCACATATAAAGGAAAATGTCATCAATTTTCCAGAGAATCTAGATAAGTCTAATCTTCAAGCCTTTTTGGGATTATTAAATTATATTAATAGCTTTTATCCTAACTCTGGTGAAGACAGGTTCATACTTCAAAAACTTCTCTAGAAAAGAAAAGCTTTTTGTTGGAAGGATGAGCATACAGCTGCAGTCAAAAAATCAAATCTACAGTAGCCCTACTTCCAAAATTGCATAACCCAAAATCTAACCAGATGAAATTTTATACTGATACTTTTGATGTTGCATGGGGAGGAGTACTTGTTTGTGTACATAATAATAAATAATTCATTTGGGAATTCTCTAGTGGAGTTTTTAGTACCGATGTTTTAAAATGGATTTTTTCTGATAAAGAAATCTATGCTGTAAAGAAACGTCTTGAGAAGTTAATGTTAAAACTTCCCCATCTGCCTCATTTCATTGTAATTACCGATTGTACTAGATTTTTGATCTTCAAAGAAAAATATCATGGTCGAAAGGATGGTCACAATAAATATATTAGATGGAAAGCTTTCTTTAACCAGTTTAATTTTTTAGTAGAACACATAAAAGGCACTGATAATGTAATTACAGATTGGCTAAGTAGAAATCCTTTTACTACTCTTATGCACCAACCCATTCCTAGTTTCAATTTAACCAGAATCTATAATCAGGGATTTACATCCATGAACATCCTTGTTCAGGAACAAATCCTCCATGAAGGGTTGCATCCAAGATACATAAGGATTTCTTATGCAGCACGACAAGATCTCCAAATGTCTATAGGTAGCCACAATTCAGGCAAACTACAATAAAAACTCTAGAGTCATCTATATCAAAAGGTTAAATAGTGAATTCTCTTTTCATCAATTCATTGAACTCTTAAAGCATCTTCTATGGACATGGCTGATCAAGATTTGGTCTCTACATAATGAACATCTCTACTGATGGGTAGCTAGGCATGGACCACATCATATCCATGAAGAGGAGAACCATGATCAAGACACTATCATACATACTATCATCAGAAGATAGCCGGAGTGAGAATCTTACTTCTACATCATGCATGTGAAGCTGGACCGCAGCACTGGCATCTTTCTAGTACCTTCTAGCTAAGGTGTCTTTTCAATCCGATTAGTGAAGATGACTTGCTAACTAAAGTGGTAGCAATGTTGGACCCACCAAGCCAAACATCCTCATCTAGTGCATCCAACAACATTTCCCTATAGATTAACTTTTATGCTATAAATCATGATGGAACTTGACACTGCCTTGGCAAAGATTCTAGGTAGGACCTCCCAAATGCTATAAATAACTCTCTCTTCCATAGAGTTCACATCAAAACATTTCTAAGTTTTCTTAGAAGTCTAGTAGCCTTGTTTTAAGAGTATGATCTTCTCTTGCCCTTCTTGAAAGATCCTAAGAATCAAAAATTTAAACAAGTGTCTGTAAAAATATTTGAGTGGTAATAGTGAAGCCATAGCTATTCGACCCCTACCTATTATCATAGGTTTTCTCTAATTATTGACATCATAAGAAGATCATGAGGAAGCGTCTATTGACGTAAAAATATTGTAGGTAGAGATCTTCATCAGAATCAACAATATCCCACCACGTTACTATGTTAGAAGTGAAAATAGCTTTGACTGCAGGGTTCTTACAGTGACGCTAGGGAGTAATATGGCCAGGTTTGTGATAGATGTAACTGTAGACACCTAAAAAGTGTCTAACCCTTGGTCACTTTCTCCTTTAGTCCATTCCTAACCCATTCCTAATAATTACTAATTTAAAATAATTAATTTATTTTGAATTAACCCCCCTCCTTGGACACCTCACCCATGACACCTCGCCTGGGACACCTCACCTTAGACTAATTCTCCTCCTATGACTCATTCAAGATTTATTCCTAATTCTTCTAACCTCCTAACAAACTCCCGTGCGTATTTAGCACAATCGTCGACATTCCCCAACAGACAGGGCACTTGGCGGATGAAAAACAGGCTTGGTGGCTTGTTTTGCCTGTTCTAACCCCGCCGACGTCGGCCAAGTGTAGACCGACGCCGGCGGAATCGCCGACGTCGGTTATACTTAACCAGTATTTCAAACTCTTTTGAGGATCTGAATCAAAAATAAAAAAATCTCTGAAAGCAAATCAGGAATCCTAGTCTTGGACTATCCGTCAATCTACGAAATCTCTCAATCAAACGCCCCATTCTCTCCCTCAAGTGCAGCAAGAGCTTCAAGGTTCTCCCTCAGCAACAGGTTCTCCATATAAGCTACATCAACAGTAGGTATGAGAATCATCAGTAGCACACCTTCCACAAGGCACAAGTAAGTATATTATCTGTGTTCTTATTCTCTTTTTAGTTATTTCTTTGAAGCAATGTCTCCCTAGACTAGATTGTTAATCAATCCCGACCCGAATCTTGATTTGTCCACCTCCCTGTTTCTCCCGTTCTCTCTCAGATCATACATTCTGTCCATTTAACCTGACTCTCAGACTCAGACCCCAGACCATTCAACCAAGCCCAAAACTTTGTCCACAGACCAAAACCCTGATCAGATTCTATCCACAGACTATTCAAATAAACCCAAACCCTGACCAAACTTTGTCCACGGACCATAGACTTAACTAGACTTCGTCTAAAGACCTTTGCCCTGACCGACGCCGGTCATTACCCCCACTGACGTCGGCATATTAACCGACATCGTCACCTTGACCAACTGACGCCGGTAAGATTACCGACATCGGCGACTGTTATCAATCCGACAGCTTCTCTCAAGTAAGTCTTTACTTCTCTTTTTCATTCCATTTCTTTATCATTTCGGTTCTTCATTATTTAGCTATTTATCAGACATTTCTTTCTGTTGATTTAGTGGGTTTATATCCCTTAAGGAAGTTTTCATACTATTGGGATCAAGCTTTTGCTTGAAAACCCACCATCTGTCTATTTAACATCTTCTTTTGTCCAAGCTTCTTTTCCTTGTAGGTGTCATTCCTCCATAGCCAAAGAGGAGTACTCATAGCGTCTGGATTACGGTGCACAGAATTTATCCATGTACACAAGCCTTGACCATTCTTTCTTTAGTTTCTTTCCTTTGAAATCTGAAAACAAAATTTGAATAGAAATATTCTAGCACGCCCGGTGGGACCCCTTTAGGGCCTTCCTTGGGTTCCCTTTCTTCTTTGTTCATTTAGTTGCATTAGGCTTCTTAACCTTCACTTGTTTCTTCTTTTCTAAAAAAAAAAAATCATAAGCAGAAAATAAAAAGAACTCCTTCCTTTTTCTTGCATTTCTAGTCTAGTAACAAAATCATTCTCTTCAAACCTTTCTCCAACTTGTCTTCATTCCAATTCAATATTTCGATTTGGGGCTTTAAAACTTACTGCATTTCATTTCTTGCTTTCTTGCATCTTTCTAGTCCACACTTAGTAATTAGTCAAACGCATATTGAATAAACCGTAGATCGCTTGATGTTACACTACCAGACCACAAGCACTCAATTAAACATCAAACTCACTTGAGACAAGGCCCGACTGGGATTTCATCACCTGGCGGACAACCTTACCCAACCCGACAATCCTACTTAGATTTCACCACCAAGGGGAAAGCCAACTCTATTCTCTGGCAGAGTCTAAACTATAGTGAAAGTATATTTTGGCTAAGCGAAACCAGCTAACCACTGGAATCGTGAAGTGAGGGGAGCTTGCTCCTTAGCACCAGGCCTGTACGGAAGCTAATACAGATTTTTGAGCACCTTAACATACCTGAAACCATCTTTAGATTGCCTATTCTAGGACCCTTCGTACAGCCAACTTCCTCAAACATTATATTAAGGCATAAGCCATATGATCTTAATAAAATTATTTCTAGGGATTTAACGCTAGGCTCTGTCTGTCATCATCATATTTTCTATTTTTATCAGTCTTTTTTGAGCTGGTAAGGACATCTTATCCATTTCCAAAAACTTTTTTTCTGAGTTTTCTGGAAAACACAGTAACCGACATCGGCCCTGTAACCGATGTCGGCAACTTTTCTGAACTGGCATCGGTCATCTGATCGACATCGGCAGTCCTCTTCACCGACATCAGTTTTTCTACCGACGTCGATTTCTATCAATTTTCTTTTTTCCAAAAATAACAAGCATAAAATCCAACTTTCTGACTGTCTAAACATCCATTCTGGTTTTCTGAGACTGACAGAACACAGTTTTCTAAAACCTGACCCTTTCTTGCCTTGAATGGTTTTGACATGCAGTCAAACCAAGGCCCTTCTTGATCACGCTAGCCAACAACTGCTTCCACCTTTACCACCTACAACCAGTCCTATAATGGAGTTCAACTCAGAGATTGAAAGAACTCCAACTCGCCCAACCCCGCCTCAAACTCCTATCATCCCAGAAGGGGACCAAGACTTTGCACGATTCTTGGACCTTAACATCAAATCCTTACAACACTATCTCGCGAATAGCCAAACGCGAGACTCCCTAGGCAACCCAATCTATGGGATGCCGACTTCCTTAGTTGACACAAGAACCACATCAACGGCCCCTACCATTCAACCATTAGACAACACCTCTACCAATAACCCAACTGTATCTTACCTTCAGAACGTAACCTCTCCATCTAAACCTACCTCCATGGGGGTTTCGATACTCCCTCAACCTCAAGTCACTCAACCAAACTCCACACCTTTTCAAAACCTTTTAGTCTCTATTCCCCCTACTCTTGCACCAATAAATACAAGAGTAACTGTTTACCCGTTAACAAGCATAGCCACGCCTCAACCATCCTTGATGGCTCCTATCCAACTTGTGCCTACCAACCCCATGACACAAATGCCATTGGCCCCAACTTTTGCTCCCATAACCAGCTATCCATATGTCGCGTCTATGCAACCATCCACGTCATACACCCCTCCAAATATCTTTCAAGCGCCTTATAATCTAGGGGCGCTCCACCCACCAATCTGTCAGCAGACATCATCAAAATGCTGATGGATAAAATGTCTAGCTTAGAGACTTCCGTTTCCAGCTCACACAATGCTCTATCATACAAGAAAATTTGTAATGAGCCTATTCATCCTTCCGTTCCAATTAGACCATACCCCAGCCAGTGGGAGCTTCCTAAATTTTCTCATTTTCAAAGCAAGGAAGACCCACAGCAACACTTACGGGCATTTAGACATGCCTGCTACCTTATCGCCCATGATGACGCATTACTCTTGTGCACATTTCTTATGTCCCTTTCTGGTGCTACACTTGACTGGTACAGCTCCATTGCCACCCATTCCCTCTTCTCATTTACACAATTGGCCCATCTTTTTCTTGACCATTTCTCCATTAATATCACCAAAAAGGTTTCGATCACAGACCTTTACACTATCCGTCAATTTGAGGACGAATCAGTAGCTGACTTCGTTGCTCATTGGAGAGGCCTTATCAATCAGCTCTCCTTTTCCTTACCTCAAACTGAGCTTATTGAACTATTCGCCCGAGCCTGTGCCAAACACATTTCTTCCACTTTAAGGGTTCAGACCTTTCGTACCTTTGACGAAGCCTTCACGATGGCCCATAAACTTGAATTACGTGCCATCAAGGAGAACAAAGTCAAGTTGCGAAGCAAAAACCCCAACTCCAAGACTAATGATTCTTCTTCTTCTAAGCCTTCATCGTCAAATCCTAAGTCTAAAACTTTAGCTAACGCTGTGGCCATTAGACCTTCATCCTCTTCATCTAATCAACCTGAGCCATCAACATCTCAAAGCGCCACCCGTCAATTCCAGCAAAGATACGTGCAAAGACAATATACTCCTCTTGGAGAATCTTACGCATCTATACTGGAAAAGCTTGTTAAACAGGGGATTCTCAACCTTCCCCAAATTCAACCACCGCCACAATTTGATCCCTCACACGCCATCCCTGCGTGGTATAGGGAAAATGAATTCTGTAATTTCCATCGTGTCAAAGGTCATGACACGGGAAACTGTAAAACCTTCAAAAACATAGTCCAAGACATGCTTGAAAAGGGGGAGCTCATTCTAGATAATCTTAATGCACCTCCAAACTAGGGCATCGACATATTCAAGCAACCATTCCCCAATCATCCACCGACCCAAAATAATGTCCAGACCCTAATTGACAACACACATGAACATGATATTCAAACGGTCAATACGGTCTCACCTTTCATCTCCAACCAACCTCAAGAGGTTAACCCATCTACCAGTCCATCTCGCATGGACAAACATTTTTCCCCGGTCAGTTCTCCATCAACCTCCCTCATCTTGGAGGATGTCTTAACCTTACCAGTGCCACCGGTCTTACAATCCTCTTTTCTTCTACCTATGGAGGACCTGACCTTACCCACTCCTCGACCACAAGTGGAGGGCACCATAATTCCTGCCCTTTATCCGCTTGAGGAGTCACACTCTCCTGTTCCTTCTCCACCAAGAGAAGAACTTGACTCTCCATCTTCCTCAACCAACGACAATCCAATTATAACTCCCACACACCTTGGGTCTGAAACTACTGCTACACCTAATACATCTTCTCAAGGATCCCAACTTCATCCAATATCCTCCCAACCATTTTCCCGACTAGTGGAGAAATTAGAACTTCTCCCTTCAAGGAAAGTGGAGCATCGGGGATTGTGGGAACATCTCAAAGTTCTTCAACATTCTCGTGCCCTTTCATCTCATGCTGCCAATCCTCCTAAGGTAGAATCGTCCAAGACTCTGAACAAAGACCAAATCCCCACTTCTAAACCCACATCTACCCAATCCAAACCAATCAAGCCACTTGGCATTTGCCCTCTCTCTGCCCTCACTCACCCGCAAGTGAAGGTGGAGTTGAACCAAACCTCGACCAAAAGTAGTCTTCCAACCAAGTCAATGAAGAATGCCAAACCACAAAGACGAACCCCTCCTCCACCGTCAACTTTGCCTTCCATCTTGGGTCCTCATCCTTCTACCCTACTCGGCGTGCTTCCTACTCCGACCATTAACCAACATAAATTGCCTCCATTACTTCCTTCGCCAACAATAAGTCAACTCCCTCTCAAAAATTTGGCACCTCTCACAAAGAAAGTGCCATCTTCACCTATCACCACACCACCAACCCAAAAGGTGGAATGAAAACCTTCTTCAACATCCCCCAAGCAGAAGTCACCAGCACGTCATGCATCAACAAGCACGGACCCGTTAGAAGGTTCATACGCTTTGATATTGCGCCAACTTTTGTAAACCTCTAGCATTACCCTTTCTGCCATCAAGCCATTCCAACCTCTCGGGTCAAAACCATCTTGGTTCGATGATGCAAAGATTTGTTTATACCATCGCACACCAGGACACGATACCGAGACTTGTTGTGCCCTCAAGGCAGTCGTTCATCGCTTTATGGAGAAAGACACTCTTCTCCTTGAGGACACTCTTGACCAACCCTCGTCACCTTCCCATCCAGCCTCATCAATCGCATCAACATCTCTCCAGCAGACCATAACCCCTTCTTCACCTACTATCTTCAAAATCCACGCCATTCATGTAACCACTAGGTCGCAAAAGGACAAAGCGAAAGAAAAAGCCGCTATTCCTTGGACTTATCCTTTTGTCCAGGCACCCCAACCACCAAAACCCAAGATTTCCATCTTAGGTGCGTTCCAACCCACTTCTTCAAAGGCAATCACAGAATCTATGATAAAACAACTTCACTAAACGCCTATGAAGATGACCCTATATGACCTTATTCAAAGCTCCCCCCAACATCGCCAGGCTTTAATCAAAGCCCTACAGGCAGCTGAGGTTCAACCAAAAGACCCTCAACCACTTACTGCCTTAGTCCATTCTTTATCCCCCATCACATCCATCACTTTCAGTAATTCTGTGATTCCTACCTCTACCGAGGAAGATCAGGACGCCACCCTTTTCATCACAGCCTACATTGATCGAACTCGTATTAAACGAGTTATGATCGATGGGGGCGCTAGTATTAATATAATTTCCTCCCACACCTTTGACCAATTAGCCCTTCCCAAGAATTGCGTATCAAAGACTGACGCAATCCTTAGATCATTTAATGACATAACTGCTAACACTATCGGCACTGTTGTCCTCCACATCCGCGTTGGTCCACGCACAATCCTGGAGCTCTTCTACATCATTGAAGGAGAATTCCAATACAACATCCTCTTAGGGCAACCTTGGATCCGTGTTATGGCTTGCGTCCCTTCAACACTTCACCGTTGTGTCAAATTTGAACATGACAAACAAATCCATGTCATTCCCACTGATCCATCTCCATTTAAGACCTGTAACATGACCTATAGCCCAAATGACATTCTTATCCCGCTCAAGGCATCAACCTGAACATCATCTCCATCCGTAGAAGCGTCAACTAGTATGCAAACAGCGGTCGCCACCACATCATCTTCTCAATTACCAACCAAGGACCCCATGGACGACATCTTCCAAAGGCTTTCACTAGGAGAATATCATCTCCTTACTCTAGACATGTTCCAGACTCCTCAAGAGTATGGACAACTTCATCAACACCCAAACTATGACTGTCGGATCGGGATGGTCATTCCTTATGGTCCTCCTAGCCTTCTCACCAATCTTGTCTATGGGGGGCTAGATCAAGCCCCTACTGAATCGAATCCTTCTTCCTCGCCTCAAATCTTCACATCAGATTTCTCCTTTCTTAGCAACCCCACCTTTGCACATACCTATCTTTATAGGTGTGCATGGAAGGGTTTCAGCTTTGGACGTTACGAACAAGGCTCCCATCAGCCTGTCGAAACACCCAATGACGATAATGCAAAGAAATGGTATGGACTGGGTTTCCAAGAACCCACTAAGGCTTCCACAAACCTTTCCCCTGAATTAGACATCGACCAATTTCTTCTAGACTCGCCTATTCTTCCTTCCTCACCTACAGAGTCAGTGGTTTCCATCCCTCATAGTTTTTTTTTTTTTGCATAAACACCATCCGCTTGGAACCCCTAACCTATCAACTCAACGGGGTTCCCAAGTCTCTCCCTCTCATTTATCCTAGCATGATAGATGATGAATCATCAACCATCAACACAGTCCACTGTATAGATGATGATGCCATTCTTACATATATGGGTGCTGATGATTCTTTCATTCAGCACTCCCTCCCATCTGAAACACAGGTTATGTTAAATGAATCAACCATTGACATTAACCTTTCATCTTCTGATGTTCCTCAAGTCTTAAAGATTGGTCAGTCTTTAGGCACTCAGGAGCAAATCGACTATACCACATTTCTCTCTAAAAATCGTAAAGCCTTTGCCTGGACCTACGCCAATATGCTTGGCATCGACCCTAACATTGCGACTCACAACATTGTCACAAACCTAGAGGCTAAGCCTGTTAGGCAAAAGCTTCACAAAATGCATCCTCGTGTTGCACTTCTTGTCAAAGAAGAGCTTCAACACCTTCTTTCTGTCTCCTTCATCCAACCCATCGATTATCCACAGTGGGTCTCTAACATCATTCCTGTCACCAAGGTGACTGGGGGGATCTGTATCTGCACAGACTATCATGACCTTAACCTGGCTTGTCCCAAAGACGACTTTCCTCTTCCAAACATTGACCAACTTGTTGATCTTACGGCTGGCCATGAGATGTTATCACTCATGGATGGATTTTTAGGATACAACCAAATCTTGATTGCGCCAGAAGATCAGCACAAAACCACCTTCATTACCCCATGGGGAACTTTTTGCTATCGAGTCATGCCTTTTGGTCTGAAAAATGCAGGTGCCACATATCAGCGTGCCATGACTTATATCTTTCATGATCTTCTCCACAAAATCATGGAGGACTATGTCGATGACCTGCTTGGCAAATCCAAGCTTCGTCGTGACCATTTAACTATCCTCAAAATCATCTTCTCTCACCTTCTTCATTACCAAGTCCGTCTTAACCCCAAGAAATGTGTCTTTGGGGTCCTCTCAGGAAAGCTCCTAGGATTCATTGTCTCTTTTCATGGCATCGAGATAGATCCTACCAAAATCTGCGCTATCCTCAAAATGCCACCTCCAACTAACCTCAAGCAACTTCACAGCCTACAAGGGAAGCTCCAATCCATCCGCCGTTTCATTTCGCAACTTTCTAACCGTTGCCAACCCTTTCATCATCTCCTCAAGAAGGATGTCTCCTTTAAATGGGATAAGGATTGGCAAGAGGCTTTTGAAGCCCTTAAACGCTATTTGGTCTCTCCACCAGTCCTTATTCCACCAAAAGATGACCAACCCTTCTACCTCTACATCTCCGCAACCAATCATTCGTTAGGTGCCATGATCGCGCATCGAGACGAGCAACACCGTGAGCAAGCAGTCTATTACATAAGCCAAACACTTGTTGATTATGAAACTCGGTATACTCATATCGAGAAACTCTGTTTGGCATTAGTCTTTGCCACTACCAAGCTCCGTCATTATCTTCTCAATCACAAAACCTTTGTCGTCACCCACACTGATCCCCTCAAATACATGCATTCTAAACCATATCAAAACCAACGTATGGCTCGTTGGCTCATGCTTCTTACTGAATTTGACTTAGAATTTGTTCAGCAAAAATCTATCAAAGGGCAAACAATTGCTGACCAACTAGCAGATGCCCCTCTTCCCGACAATTAACCTTCTCAGTGCGAGTTTCCCGATGAATCTATCGCCACCCTCTCGACTAATGACACATTCTACCAAATGACGATGTTTTTCAATGGCTCTAAATGTCAACTCGGTGGGGGTGCGGGGGTCATCCTCATTCCATATGAAGGTGAACCCATGCCCCTATCTTTTAAACTTGACTTTGAATGTACCAATAATATGGCTGAATACGAAGCCTTAATTTTGGGACTTCAAACCGCCCTTTCTTTAAACATCAAGACCATCAGCATTTTTGGTGATTCTCAACTTGTCGTCAATCAAATCAATGGTTCATATCTTTGTAAAAATGAAATTTTACAAAGATACAAGCACCGTGTTGACACTCTTCTAGCATCTTTCGACCATCACTTATTGCAGACTGTTCCTCGATCGATGAATAAATTTGCTGACACCATGGCTTCACTTGCCTCTCATATTCCTTCATCATCATCATCCTCATCAAGAATTTATGTCATGGTACATTGTGTGCCATTGCCTTCATACATTTCCACTGACATCAATCTCATCCACACCATAAACTCTAGTTCACAAGATGTTTGGTATAAACAACTTGAGGACTACTTGACTCATTCTCTCATTCCTCTCAACCTCTCTAGCAATGCGTGGCGGGATTTCATCAAGCGCACCACTTGCTATACCATGCTAAGGGGCCTTCTCTATAAAAGAGGTTTTGACGGTCTTCTTCTTCGTTGTTTAAATTCTACTAAAGCTTCTCATGCTGTCAAACAAGCCCATGATGGGATTTGTGGTGGACACTTCAGTGGTAACTCGGTTGCCAAGCGCATCCTTCACCTGGGTTATTATTGGCCCACTCTTCATCAAGATTGTAGTGATTATGTTCAACGTTGCATCAAGTGTCAGCAGCATGCTAACTTGCTTCATCTCCTTAGTCACGCCTTACAAGTTGCTCAGGATTTTTGGCCTTTTTCACAATGGGGCTTAGATCTCATCGGTGAGATTAACCCTCATTCGTCTCTTTGTCATCAATCTATCATCACCGCCATCGAGTATTTCACCAAGTGGGTGGAAGCTATCCCTCTCATCTCCACAAAAGCTGACAAGATTGTTGACTTCATCAACACCCACATCATCTATCATTTCGGTGTACCTCACAAAATCATCACTGACAATGGCAAGTCCTTTAAAAACAAGACTGTCCAAAAACTTTGTGACTCTTTCGGCATCAAACTCAGCTTTTCTTCACCTTACTACCCACAAGCAAATGGGCAGGCCGAGGCTTCTAACAAAACCCTAACCAAAATTCTCATGAAGGTGGTCAACGACACTGGAAGGGATTGGCACGTTCAAATACCCTTCTCTTTGTGGGCCTACCGCACTAGCATCCGAACCTCTACGGGTGCTACTCCTTTTTCTCTAGTGTATGGATCAGAGGCTATCCTACCTCTCGAAGTACAAATCTCGTCTCTTCGCATTTCACTCTATGACATTCTTTCTAATGATGACTTTCGTCAAGATTGATTAGCTCAACTTGAGTTACTCGACGAGCGTCGTCTCACTGCCCTCAATCACCTCCATGTCTATCAAAATCGCATCAAATGCACCTATAATAAAACTCTGAGAGAATGAGATTTCAATATCAGAGACCTCGTCCTCAAAGAGAACCAACATGTGACCAATATGGAATGAAGTAAACGAGGCAAATTTGCTCCTAATTGGCTCGGACCTTATATCATCATGCACAAATATGGATCAGGGACTTATCATCTGTCTTCTCTTGAAGGCCGACCAGAACCTGAGCCTCTTAATGCTTTGCATCTACGACCATTCTACTGTTAGTCGAGTATTCATCCACTTGACATTTAACTTGAGCTCGTCCCTTGAGCAATCCTTGTCCTTTTAATCCTTAATTCATTTCACCCTTTTTCCTTAACAAAATCCTCTACAACCCTTTTATGATGTATGGATGCTTCGTCCTAATAAAAGGGAGCTCTTGACCTTCTATAAGTCTTGTCCATGACTCAATATATTGTCAAAACTAAATCAAGATGTCAAAATATCCAAGGTCACAAAATCAAATAAAAAAATAGACTGCTCCCTTGAAGGACAGCTGCACTATCATTGTTGTAGCTAATAGACTGCTCCCTCGAAGGACAACTATTCAAAAGCCCTTAAATTTATAAAGCAAAGTATAGACCACTCCCTCGAAGGATGGCTATGACTAAATCTTGCTACAAACAACACTTGCTCAGAAGCTTCCCGCATCGATCAGCTTCACAAATGACCACCAAAACAAATGACATCTTTATGTGGACTTCCCGCATTGATCAGTCCTCTCAAAAAAAAAAAAAAAAAACCCGAGTCATGGACTTGATTTGTAGTTGTCTTAGGGTCTCCTATAAAAAGAGGCAAAGTCCTCCATACTCTGAAACAGGTTACCCTTTTCCTCTTATCATATCACCTACTCAAGGGACTTCGAGCTCACTTTAAATGTTAAAAGAGATTCGATTACCGCTCTAACATAACTATGGTCAATGACACAACGCATAAATGGGGCTCTTGGTTCTAAAAACCCCTGTCTATGTTGCTTTTTTTGGTCCTTGTCAATAAAAGGGCACTTATGCCTTTTTACTTTCTGCCTATACTTTGGTCATATTCACTCACATCATTTGTCAAAATGACTTAAACCGACTCTTTTTAAACCATTCACATAAGCCTAATCATTCTAGTTTCCATGAACAACAATACACTTGGAAACTATCAACTACCCAATTTGTGTTAAGCATAAATCAATACTTGCTGAAACATAAATAGACCTCAATTCATTCTTAGCCAACATCCATCACGAATATGGATAGTTGCTAGGGATGAAAGACCCCGACCAATGTTACAACTTACACCATTTGGAAAATGCTATAGCATCATCTTCTCCTTATCATCTCAAGCATGTACCTTTAGACATATGGGCAATGCTATATCTTTATCATGACCAAAAATCAACCTCTTCGATCTTTTTCCTCCCTTCTTAGGAGAACTACATTGGCCTGAGGCCCTAACAACAAGGGCTATGTAGGCAACACTCAGTTGACATGGGGTCTTCTGGGGTTAGCTCGGCCACTTTCTTCGTCACTTTCTTCCATCTCCTTCTCTCGTCCCCTGTCAATCATAACACAGACAATCACATATTCACATAATCATTAGTATACTCTCATTTTTATTATCACAACATAAATCATTAGTCATAAATTTCATCCATCATAACTCAGTAAACATTCGCATCATATAATCCACAAGTTAAACATTCCATATCACATCTATTATCATCTAATCTAAAGTCATCATCATATAACCATTTCATAAACATTGTCATTCATTTTCATCAAGCATCATCATCATATAATCATTAAACATTAGCATCATCATAAAACATCATCACATTAATCATTAAGCATCATCATAACATAATCATCATCATCATAAATATCACATCAAAACATGCATCATGAAACACATGAAAAATACTGCAACACATTAAACATCTATAACATCTCCATAACACATCAATAACGAAAATCTCATCATATATATATATATATATATATATATCAGAAATAAGTTTTATACAACAAGACACAATCTGTGTCTGTCTCTCTCTTTCATCATACATCTCTCATCTTCGGCTCGCAGGCCGGTATATACATCAAAATAATACATCTCCAGAGTTGCCCTCAAGGCTGTGGCTGTGGTGGTGGTGGCGGTGGCCAAGAAGAGGCTGTATCCTCTCCTCCCTCTGATCTCTACCATCTACATGACCTTGAAGCCATCGCTCACGACATCGATCTCTGATGGCTCTGCTCCACCCTCATCTCTGAGTATCGCTGTATCTGAGGGAACCCCCTAATGGCCCTCTCATAATACGCGATCTCGTCTAGCACATCAGTGTATCTAACCATAGACACAGTCTGCGGTGGACCCATCTGCCCTGCTCCTATGGCCTATCCTGACCTCTGAGGCTGTGGCTCACCTCAGTGCACTGATACTGATGGCCCTGCCCCCTATGAAAATGCTAGCTACTGAGATGGCTGCTGCCATGGGCCCTGCCCTCCAAAACTCTGCCATGCCACTGCCTGTGCCTGGGCTGTCGCCAGCTGTCCCTGTAGTAGAGTGACCTGTGCTATCAACACTGCCACCTAACTTGTCATCTCTCCCAGCTATCCTGTGACTCCTGCTAGCTATCCCTGCAAAACTGAGACCTAGACTTGAGCCGTGTCTCTCTCCTCCCTTGCAGTGTCCCTCTCCTCACGGGCTGTATCCCGCTCCCTGGTAATAGCCTACAAATCTGACTGGGGACCCACCTGTATGCCTCGATACTACCCTGCCCACCATGCCGTGTAGGCCTCTGTGCACCCTGGCTCGGCTATCCCAGGCCCTGCCGATAGCTCCTCAAAATCAGGCTCCTCTGTCTCCTCTGGAAGTGGGAGCGGCACCTCTATGTCATCCCACCTATACTGTGGGAAGGCAGGCGGTACATCTTGTAATAACCCATACTGGCACCGCACTCTCTCTACAGGGATCCTCTCAAGCTCACCGACTCATCTGCCTCTGATCCATCGCCTGCTCTGAACTCCAACCAGCTGCTCTCCCTAGTCTTTAAATGTTGGATAGACCAAGTATGGTCTCCAGATGATATCTATAGGAATCAGGGCCTCTACTACCCATCAATGTCTCTGACCACTCCATCCATCTGCATCTGTGCCATCACCTCACGCCATCGCCTAAATCCTACTCTGAAGTCGGCCTGAATTGCCACTAGGAGGCCAAGAGGTCGTGTGACCACTATGTGCTCATATGCCCAATAATGTAGCAGGTGGCCCACACATAGACTGTACCGCCACCACCGACTGATACCCCACAGCTCTCTGTATACCTGGGCCAAAAATATAGGTGCCCAAGTAAACATAGTCTGCTGCTCCAGTATATCAATCAAAACTCTGGTCATAGCAACTGGAAACCTGCCACCCTCTACATCCGACAACACATATACTGTGATGCCAATCATCATCAGGATGGCCAGCTGATGTGCCTCCTCATCTGCCGTATACAATAGCTCATATGCAAAACTCGCTGAGTGGTAGCTCGTCTCCATGGCATGCTCTCTAAATAGCATAACCATGTGAATGTCATGCGCCTCTCTCGAGCACGCATACAAGTCTGCTCCGTGCATCGATAGCTGTAAAATATGGTACACGTCCTCCACCGTGACTATCATCTCACCTGTAGATAGGTGGAAGGTGTTGGTGGCATGGTCCCACCACTCGATCAAAGCCACCATGAGGCTCACATCCCTCACCACTCTGTAGTAGCGTCTTAGCCCGCCTAGTTTGACTGCGCTCATCTGTGCCCACTCCTCGATGGACACGCCTCCGCACATTCACGTCAGCAAGGTCAGGAGGTGATCCCGCAGCATCAGGGTCTGCCTCGCCTGAATCCATCCATAGACACTTTCATATTAGCATTGTTCCTACTTTTCCTATTCTATCAACTATTCAGATTATCTAAGCCTATCTTGACACCCAGGAAGCCCTTGGCGTAGCTTTGACCTCTCGACTTGACCATTTTTCAAAACCATTTCTGACCAGACAGCCACCGACATCGATTAGCTTGCCAGCGACAACACTTACCTAATTGACGTTGGTCACATAGTGACCGACGTCGGTAGGTCAGTGACCGACATCGATAGCTGGTCGGCCGATGCCGACGGGGTCACTGACGTCGGCGACTGGTTCGGCCCTAAAGCCGAACGGGGTGAGCCCTAATTTTTAGGGCTTCCCCAATCTAACTCCCTACACCCCCCAAAACCCTCTAAATGACTCTTAACCTATCCTAGACTCTTTCCCCACCTTCCTCACTACCCTCCCCCTTGATTTCTGCCTAAAATAACCAAAAATTCAAAAACAAATTCCAAAACAAAAAAATGTCAAAATCAGGTGTAGAGACCCTCTTACCTCATCCTAGCATCGCCGGCATGGTGGCACAATGGGTGCCGCTAGTGGTGGACCTCCCATGGGTCCTCTACTCCCCTCTGCCATCTCTTCTGTCCCAATGGCTCTGCACGCTCTTGCTAACTCAAACACATCTGTGCAGCGTCCAATCAACTCCTTCTCTCCACCAATGCTCCTCTGCCACCTCGCACCACTCCTTGGTCAACTCTGGGTCACTTTCACTCAAGAAATTCCAGTGCTCTTTTTCTCTCTCAATCAAATAGCAAATGACTTTTGGTGGGCTGCTAATCTGGTTTTGTCAGATTTGGCAGGCCGTCGACGTCGGCATTGGTGTGCCCTAGGCCGCCGATGTCGTTCGATTTTTGCCGACGTCAACCAATTTTTGTCGACGTCGATCTCTTTTTGACACCGACGCCAGTTCTATAGCTGACGTCGGTGGTCTTCAAATCTTTTATCCCTCTTTAAAATGACCAAAATCATGTCCCTAATCAAGTCAAGTCCTTCAGACCATGTCATTTTGGCCACTTGGGGCACACTTGGATCACTTTTACATCCATCCATTGACCACCAGACATTGGAGATCATGCTCATCTCCTAAACCGTGACCACTTCCAAAGCGTTTGCCTTGGTTGTTTTTGCTTGTATGCTACCTCACGATTGGTTAGCAAAATTGTGTGCAAACTTTTGACCTTCACAAGTACAGGATCGCAAGCTAGTTGATCCGCTCTACTTGTGACTTTTTCGTGTTTTCAGGAGCACTTCCTAAGCCTGGGATACCTGGAACACGATGCCCATTGGAGCTTCAGCCTTGATTAAATAACTCGATCAGCTACGACTAATGCTGGGGCCCAGTTATTTCAATTTTGGCACTCCTCAACCTTTGACCTACGACAATTTGACCTGACCATCCTCGTGAAGTGGTGTATGCACAATCACAACTTTTACAGCGTTCTCACTCTATCTTTCACCCTATCCATCCACTTTCTGTCAAAGCAGCACCCGATTCCAGGTTCCCTTCTCTCGACTCCTGCTTTGAGGAGGGGATACCTTATCCATAATCAGGACAATCAATTCTCACCTATCTTCATCTTGTAGTTCACTTGATCAACTTTATCCTATACCTGGAGCAACCGACTCCTATTTTTATCTTGCAGTTCATTTAGAACAACCAACAAGACAAAAAGGGGCAAATGTAGACACCTAAAAAGTGTCTAACCCTTGGTCACTTTCTCCCTTAGTCCATTCCTAACCCATTCCTAACCCATTCCTAATAATTACTAATTTAAAATAATTAATTTATTTTGAATTAACCCCCCTCCTTGGACACCTCACCCATGACACCTCACCTGGGACACCTCTCCTTAGACTAATTCTCCTCCTATGACTCACTCAAGATTTATTCCTAATTCTTCTAACCTCCTAACAAACTCCCGTGCATATTTAGCATAATCCTCGACATTCCCCAACGGATAGGGCACTTGGCGGATGAAAAATGGGCTTGGTGGCTTGTTTTGCCTATTCTAACCCCACCGACGTCGGCCAAGTGTCGACCGACACTGGCGGAATCACCGACGTCAATTATACTTAACCAGTCTTTCAAACTCTTTTGAGGATCTGAATCAGAAATCAGAAAATATCTGAAAGCAAATCAAGAATCCTAGTCTTGGACTATCCGTCAATCTGTGAAATCTCTCAATCAAACCCCCCATTCTCTCCCTCAGGTGCAGCAAGAGCTTCAAGGTTCTCCCTCAGCAACAGGTTCTCCATACAAGCTACATCAACAGTAGGTACGAGAATCATCGGTAGCACACCTTCCACAAGGCACAAGTAAGTATATTATCTGTGTTCTTATTCTCTTTTTAGTTTTTTTTAAGCAATGTCTCCCTAGACTAGATTGTTAATCAACCCAGACCCAAATCTTGATTTGTCCACCTCCCTGTTTCTCCCATTCTCTCTCAGATCATACATTCTATCCATTTAACCCGACTCTCAGACTCAAACCCCAGACCATTCAACCAAGCCCAAAACTTTGTCCACAGACCAAAACCCTGATCAGATTCTGTCCACAGACTATTCAAATAAACCTAGACCCTGACCAAACTTTGTCCACAGACCACAGACTTAACTAGACATCGTCTAAAGACCTTTGCCCCAACCGACGCAGGTCATTACCCCCACCGACGTCGGCATATTAACTGACGTCGGCACCTTGACCAACCAACGCCGGTAGGATTACCGATGCCGGCGACTGTTATCGATCTGACAACTTCTCTCAAGTAAGTCTTTACTTCTCTTTTTCATTCCATTTCTTTATCATTTCGGTTCTTCATTATTTAGCTATTTATCAGACATTTCTTTGTGTTGATTTAGTGGGTTTATATCCCTTAAGGAAGTTTTCATACTACTGGGATCAAGCTTTTGCTTGAAAACCCACCATCTGTCTATTTAACATCTTCTTTTGTCCAAGCTTCTTTTCCTTGCAGGTGTCATTCCTCCATAGCCAAAGAGGAGTACTCATAGCGTCTGGATTACGGTGCGCAGACTTTATCCAGGTACACAAGCCTTGACCATTCTTTCTTTAGTTTCTTTCCTTTAAAATTTGAAAACAAAATTTGAATAGAAATAGTAACAAATGGGTTGTTTAGACAGAGTCTGGGCAGTATGATGCTTCTTGAGTAAATGTTGAGGAGGAGCATAGGAGTGCTTACGAGGAAAGGAGCGGCACTTAAAAGATAGGTGTTTACAGTGCTGCTTCTACTATTTGCGGGGTTAGACAAATGGCTGATAGCTGAATGGGCCTATTTTAGGAAAGGCTGGAGCAATCTGGGATGCTTGATGCTTGGTGAGCTTTTGGATTGATTTAGTCTCAGATACTAGACTCAGTGCTTGCTACTTAGCAAAATTTATAACATTAGAGAGTGATAGATTTTCAATTGTTAGACCTTTAAGATCAATATAAGCAATAACTCTGTCGATAAGATTATATGGCAAAGAATGCAAAAATTTGATCTTAATATCTGTAGATGAAAATATCTTACTTTCATATGCCAATTCTTTGAACTATTTGGAAAAAGCATCGAATTGTTTTAAATCACAAAGCTCCATTTTTAAAAGCTATTTTTTAAATTCTAATTCTTGATTTGAGACTGGAGGAGAAAATTTATTGATTAATAAATGAAATAAAGTAACAAGGGGATCAGGCTTGTTATGGACCCTTTCATAATATTGTGCTTCGGTCATGGAATCCCACCATTGATTTACAATTCTCCAAAAGAGTTTTGAAGCAAAATTGGTAGTACCTGCTGGGTCTAAATGAGAATTGAAGGTAACAACTCTAATGGAGTTGCACCATGTGGAAATCTCATTTAATAGATTCAAGAGATCATCTATATTGAGGTACTAAGGCTGTAATTAGACATGTATCCTTTGCATGAGTGTAGTATTGGGGTATTTTTTATTGGGCTTAAAATTTGGACTAAGATCAGCTTTATAGGTTAGAATATTTGAAGATTTTTCTTCTTGATCCTGCTTTGCTAACCATTCTAGACTGTCATCTAAAGCTATGAGCTTAAAATCAATAGAAGACAAATGACTCCTCATATCTATATAGAGAGCATTAGTATTATCTTCAAGAATTGTAAGTTTATCTAAACTATTCTAGATGTATATTACATCTCTGCAGAGGTCATCAAAATTCTCTGAGAGATGAGAATTGAACCTGGCAGTATAATTTCTTTGTTTAATTCATTTGAAGCTTCAACATCTCCTTTGTAAGGAGCTGAGAAATATTGTATTGTACCTACAGGCTACTTATAAATTCCCTGTTGTGGTGGCCATCTTCCACCTTTATACAGAGCAGCCTTACTTTCTGTATAAAATTCTAAACTATCTTCTCTAGGAAGATTCATCATTGTGCAAGGTAAATGATTAATACCTTGGTTGATTTCTTCATCTTCTATATGAATGTGCCCTATTTTTATATCTCTATGAGAAGAAGAGGTAGATGGTCTGGATGGAGAAAGATTAGAAGAAGTATTTATAGATAAATATCTGGGAAGAATATTAATAGTTTTTTCATCACTTTTATGTACTGAGGCTTGACGTTTCATTTTGGAGGAAACATTTTTCAAACAATCAAGCTTCCAATTAAAAGGTATCTTAATAGACTCTATGTTACCTTTTTAGAGTTGGACAATACCATTTAACCTTATGGCATATGGTAAATTTTCTAAGATCTTTAGATGGTTGGTATTTATCATACTATACACAAAAGAAATATTTATAGAGGCATATTTGAATTCACCAAACATATACAAGCCAAAAAGGGAGGTGAATAATCCCAAACAATTTAAAGATCTAAATTTTACTTCTTTAAAACCTTGGTCATGGACTGCGATTGAGGGGTTAGGACAAAACTCAAAACAAATTACTTTGTCGTTCAATCGACCAAGACTAGATATTTGATAGGCATGCTTGAAACTAACTTGATGACAATCACACAATGGTAAATATATAACAGGTTTTATATTGCCGGGTATCAAGGGAGTTATGTGGACTCTTATAAGACCAAAATGAAAAAATTTTACATCTTCATGTGACCTGATATAATTTATTTTAGGTTCTGGTAATAAAGATAATAAATTTGTTTAGAAGTTTCTATTAGGCTTATAACTCAGAGTCAATTCTATGGATTTGATTCGAGGCTTTACAAATGATAGTAGAATTATAAACAAACTTAGACTTTAAAAGCTCAAATTTCTTATAGACATGTGAAGTTTTAATAGCTGGAGGTTTGTACAGGCTATTTTATTTTTTTGGGTTTTCTTCAATGATTTCAATATTTGGACAATCAGATAATTGTTTGGGTATGAATGGATGAAGTTCATATGTTCCTTTAAGCTCATATTCATTTATGATTTCTACTGTAGAGGTTGCCTAGGCTTTACCAAATTTCATTGTGAAGAGATTGAGTTCTGATAAGCGAGAAATTTTTTGGGAAGAGAAACAGGGGTGCAGAGTAAAAAGGGCCTATGACAATATGATAATGGCCAAGGACTCAATGCAATAACTATTCTTAAAGAATTTTTAGAGCAAAGAAACTCAAAAGTCAAAGTAAGAAATTCTTACATACATTCTTTAGTAAACATGTGTATGGCTTTGATACCAATCTTTTTACGTCAATAGATGCTTCCTCATGATCTTCTTTTGATGTCGATAATTGGAGAAAACCTATGATAGTAGGCAGGGGCTGCATGGCTACGGCTTCACTATTACCACTCAAATATTTTTACAGACACTTGTTTGAATTTTTGATTCTTAAGATCTTTCAAGAAGGGCAAGAGAAGAGCATACTCTTAAAAAAAGGCTATTAGACTTCTAAGAAAGCTTAGAAATGTTTCGATATGAATTCTATGGAAGAGAGGCTTATTTATAGCATTTGGGAGGTCCTACTTGGAATCTTTGCCAAGGCGGTGTCAGTCTCATCATGCTTTATAGCATAAAAGTTAATCTATAGGGAAATGCTGGTGGATGCACTAGATGAGAACATTTGGCTTGGTGGGTTCAACATTGCTTCCACTTCAGTTAGCAAGTCATTTTCACTGATTGGATCGAAAAGACACCTTAGTTGGAAGGTATTAGAAAGATGCCAGTGCTGGGGTCCAGCTTCAAGTGCATGATGACAAGGAGTGATGTAAAATTAAGATTCCCACTCCAACTATCTTTTGATGATAGTATGTATGATAGTGTCTTGATCATGGTTATCCTCTTCATGGATACGATGTGGTCCATGCTTGGCTACCCATCGGTAGAGATGTTCATTATGCAGAGACCAAATCTTGATCAGCCATGTCCATAAAGGATGCTTTAAGAGTTTAGTGAATTGATGAACCAAGAATTCACTATTTAGCCTTTAGATATAGATGACTCTAGAGTTCTGATGGGAGTTTTCCTAAATTGTGGCTGCTGTAGACATTTGGAGATCTTGTCTTACTGTAGAAGAAATCCTTGTGTATCTTGGATGCAACCCTTCAAAGAGGATATGTTCCTGAACAAGGATGTTCATGGATGTAAATCCCTGATTATAGATTTTGGTTAAATTAAAACCAAGAATGGGTTGGTGCATAAGAGTAGTAAAAGGACTTCTACTTAGCCATTCTGTGATTACATTATTAGTGCCTTTTATATGTTCTACAGAAAAATTGAACTGGTTAAAGAAAGCTTGCCATCTAATATATTTACCGAGAGCATCCTTCTGACCATGATCTTTTTCTTTGAAGGTCAAAAATTTAGTACAGTTGATAATTATAATGAAATGAGGTAGATGGAGAAGTTTTAACATAAACTTCTCAAGACATTTCTTTACAGCATAGATTTCTTTATCAAAAGAAATCCATTTTAACACATTGGTACTGAAAACTCCACTAGAGAATTCACAAATGAATTATTTATTATTATGTACACAAACAAGTACTCCTCCCCATTTAACATCAGAGGCATCAATATAAACTTTCATCTGGTTAGATTTTGGGATATGTAGTTCTGGAAGCCGGGCTACCGTAGATTTGATTTTTTGGACTGTGGTTGTATGCTCATCCTTCCAACAAAAAGCTTTTCTTTTTTGGAGAAGTTCTTGGAGTATGAACCTGTCTTCACCAGAGTTAGGATAAAAGTTATTAAGATAATTTAATAATCCCAAAAAGGCTTGAAGCTTAGACTTATCTAGCTTCTTTAGAAAATTGATGACTTTTTCCTTTATATGTGGCTGAACTTGTAGTTTCAAATCTTGGACCACCATTCCAAGAAAGTTACATTCAATTTTGCATAACTGAATCTTTGTTTCTAAATGTATAATTCCTACATCTTGAGCCAGCTGAAAGAATTTGGAGAGATGAGTAAAATGGCCAGTAAGAGAATTACTGAAAATTAGTATGTCATCTATGTAAACACATAAAAAGTTAGAAGTGCCTTAGAATATTTTATCCATATGGGCCTGGTAGAATGTAGGGGCATTCATCAAGCCGAGAGGCATGACTGTCCACTAGTAATGGCTGAAAGGGTAGCTGAATGCTGTCTTTTCCTTGTAAGTTTCTTTGACTCTGATCTGATAAAAGCTAGATTTACAGACAAATTGGGAGAAGTATTTACACTTTGCTACCTTCTCCAACAAATAGCTTTAATTTAGAATCAAATATGGGAATGGTTGAGTAATAGCTTTCAATGGCCAATAATTGATGACCATTCTTTTCTTTCCTCTCTTCTACTCAAAATGCTTGTTAACCATGAATGCATAAAAACAGTAGGGAGAAGTTGATTTCTCAATAAAATAATTTCTTTCTAGTTCTTTGATCTAGAGTTCCATATCATTATAATCCTATGCTAGTATTAGAATCTTTTTTTCCAATTTTCATATATTTACCTTCGATGATTTTGATATCCATCTCAGGCATAGATTTTAACCAAAACTGCTGAGGGTTATCAAAACAGATAGTGGTCTTGATCCTTTCACCTATGGCTTGTATTTCAATAGGGATTATTATTTCAAATATCTGAGTCATTGAACTAAGAAATTGTTTAGTGGCATATATGAGGCGAGGAATCCTAAGCCTTTCATTCTCTATTGTAAACATGATACTCTTTGTGGTAGGACCATAAGGTGAGTATCTGTCTATAAAGGTACCACCTAGTAAGATATCTACAGGGATTCTATCTAATGCAAAAAAATTAGCATGGAAGATTTTATCTTGTATCTTAAGGGTTATTTTGTACTTATACTTATTACAGATGAAACTATTTCCTTGGACATCTAGGCTCTTATAAGCCATTGTATCATCTAATGTCTTCCAATCATGGGTGAGTTGTGATTTAAAAAAGGAAAGAGAAGCTCCTGTGTCAATTTGGGCATCTACAAGTCTGCCATTAATTTCTAATGTTATAAATTGGGTAAACCTTCCATTAATCAACTATGTTAAGTAAGCTGGTTGTGGAATTTTTTAAGGGAGGAATGGTGGTACATACTAATTTCTATCTTCTTGGGTCTTGGACAATAGTCTATTCAAGGTAGATGTCTTTTACTTATTCTTGGAGATCACTTTATTCACCAGGGTAGTAATCTTGATTAGTGTAGAAAGAGCTTTCTACTTCTTCATCCTTATCTTCATTTTCTATGGGCAATAATATATCCCACGGTGGCTCTATCTTTGGTGATTTTATTTCTTTTGGAGAGTCAGTGCAGGTGAAATTATTCTTAATCCAAGAGGCACTAGGATTGAAAGAGCTCTAAAATTGCAAAGGAGGATGTTGGGGCATTTGCAATGTTGGAGGTATTCATCGCATTGAGGGCTATTTCCCTCTAGTTGATCCTTCTCCTCTAGAGTATCCTTTGGTTTGTGGTCTTGTATCTCATTCTAGTACTTCATAGTGATGATGAGACCAAGGGCCGTATGCTTCATATGATAGCTATGAGTTGTCATGGTGTCAAGGTCGATACCATGGGCATTGCATGTTGGTTAGCAGTTGTTCCAAGTCATCAGCTAATGACTCAAGAGCATCTACATCATCATTATCTTTTGAATCATGTTCAAGGAGATCATCTAGAATTGTTTCATAGATGCCATCCTATAGGTAGAGATCTTCATCAGAATCAACAATATCCCACCACACTACTATGTTGGAAGTGAAAATATCTTGGATTGTAGGGTTCTTGCAGTGACACTAGGGAGAAATATGGCTAGGTTTGTGATAGATGTAACAGATGGGCTATTTGGATGAAGGATGGGCAGTATGACACTTGTTGAGGAAACGTTGAGGAGAAGCATATGAGTGATTTCAAGGAAAGGAGTGGTGCTTAAAAGACAAGTGTTTATCATGCTACTTCTACTATTTTCAGGGCTGGATAAATGGCCGACAACCAAATGGGGCTATTTCAGGAAAGGCTGGAGCAATCTAGGATGCTTGATGCTTAATGAGCTTTTGGATTGAACTAGTCTCAGAGACTAGACTCATTACTTACTACTTAGTAAAATTTATAACATTAGAGAGTGATAGATCTTCAATTGTTAGACCTTTAAGATCAATATAAGCAATAACTCTATCGATAATATTATACGACAAAGCATGCAAAAATTTGATCTTAATCTCTATAGATGAAAAGCTCTTACTTTCATATGCCAATTCTCTGAACTGTTTGGCGAAAGCATCAAATTATTTTGAATCACAAAGCTCCATTTTTAAAAGCCATTTTTTAGATTCTAATTCTCAATTTGAGATTGGAGGAGCAAATTCATTGATCAATAAATGGAATAAATTAGCAAGGGGATCAGGCTGGTTATGGACCCTTTCATATTGCTATGCTTCGGTCATGGAATCCCACCATTGATTTACAATTTGCCAAAAGAATTTTAAAGCAAAATTGGTAGTACCTACTGGGTCTAAATGAGAATTGATGGTAATAACTCTCATGGAGTTGCACCATGTGGAAATCTCATTTAATGGATTCAAGATATCATCTATATTGAGGTACAAAGGCTGTAATTGGACATGTGTCCTTTGCATAAGTGTAGTATTGGGGTATTTTTTTATTGGGCTTAAAATTTGGATTGAGATCAGCTTTATAGGTTAGAATATTTGAAGATTCTACTTGTTGATCCTGCTTTGCTAACCATTCTAGACTGTCATCTAAAGCTATGAGCTTGGAATCAATAGAAGACAAATGACTCCTTATATATGTACATAGAGCATTAGTGTTGTCTTCAAGAATTGTAAGTTTATCTAAACTATTTCGGATGTATATTACATCTCTACATAGGTCATCAAAATTATCTGATAGATGAGAATTGAAATTGGTAGTATAATTTATTTGTTTAAATTCATTTGAAGGTTCAACATCTCCTTGGTAAGTAGCTGAGAAATATTGTAGTGTACCTGCAGGCTACTTATAAATTCCCTTTTATGGTGGCCATCTTCTACCTTTTTATAGAGTAGCCATACTTTTTTTATAAAATTCTAAACTATCTTATCTAGGAAGATTCATCATTGTGCAAGGTAAATGATCAATACCTTGGTTGATTTCTTCATCTTCTATAAGAATGTGCCCTATTTTTATAGCTCTATGAGAAGAAGAGGTAGATGGTCTAGATGGAGAAAGATTAGAAGAAGTATTTACAAACAAAGATCTAGGAAGAATATTAATAGTTCTTCCATCAATATTATGTACTGAGGCTTGATGTTTCATTTTGGGGGAAACATTTTTCAACCAATCAAGCTTCCAATCAGAAGGTATCTCAACAGACTTTATGTGACCTTTATGGAGTTGGACAGTACCATTTAACCTTATGACATATGGTAAATTTTCTAAGATCTTTGGATGGTTGGTATTTTTCATACTATACACAATAGAAATATTTATATAGGTGTATTTGAATTCACCAAACATATTCAAGCGAAAAATGGAGGTGAATAATCCCCAACAATCTAAAGATCCAAATTTTACTTCTTTACAACCTCGATCACGGACTGTGCCACAAAATTTTTTAATCCTAGGTAAAAGTTTAAAAATAATAGGATTATATTTTTACATCATAATAAGACCTTTAAAGAGTGTAAAAAATCTAAATTTTAATCAAACCGTGCTCATACAGGCTTATGCAATCAAATAGGCATATAGGCCAAAAAGGGTTTTTTTTACTTTTCAAGAAAAATGTACTTTCAGAGTGTTTTTATATCATGGTATAGACCCCATAATGATGTTTTATGCATTATAAATTAGGTGAAGAGTTATTTTTATTTTGGTGAATTTTTCACTTTTTACAGTTCTAGGCACCCTTCCAAGCCTCTTGTTCAGATGTTCGCATCTTTCACCACATGTGGAGTTTGAATAAATTCTATTATTATGTTTTCAGTAACCATATTTAATTATAATTAATAAAAAATTAAGACCAATTTAGGGGTTATGCTTTATGAACAATCATTAAGAGTGTAGGCAGCTTAGAATGTAGTCAAACCCCCACAGGAAGATGTCTCCATGTGATAAATTTTCATATATTTGGAATGGAAACCTAAATTTTTTAGGAATGTTAGGAAGGTAAATTATATATATATATATATATATATATATATATATATATATATATATATATATATATATATATATAAATATTTTAATATTTTGAGGTTTTTAGTTCATGAATCATTATTTTGAAGATTCAATTTTAAAGCCAACTTAAACCTTCAAAAAACTAGTTTAAAAAAAAATTGATTCTATTAACATCAAATCATCTTATATCAACCTAATTTTTTTAAAAATGTCAATTAAAATAATATATAATTATATAAATATCAATTTTATGTATGGAGATGTACGGATGAGGGAAAAAATCATGTTTTTTGTGGAAAAAAGCATGTAAAATGAATTACAAGATAGTTCAATAAAATATAATCAATGAAGATAAAATCCTAATACTTGTTATTCATCCTTAAATTTTCATTTGGTAAAAAATAATCCTAAAAGTGTCCCATCTAGCTCGATCAAAATATCTAGTTTACAGGAAAATGGAGCAAAATAGGCCTATTCAACCCTATTGACTGAATGGCGAAGGTTTTCACATCAAAATCACATATTTGATGATGAATAAAGTTGTTATGGGTATAATTAATTTTTTTAATATAGATTTCATGGCTTATTATTTCAGGTTTAATGGAGTCCAAATGCAAGAAGATAGGCTATTAGGTCTAATTGGCCTAATAGGCTAATTAGTCAATCAAGCAAATAAAGAATGACATTTAAAATCTATCAAATGAGTTAATTTTAGATTTACCACATGAAATATCATATATTCATATATTTTTTAAATTTTAAATGTTATTTTATGCAAGGAGGAGCCAAGTGGAGTTAACTAGCCTTGAACTTCCAATCAAAGCTTCAATTGACTAGTTAACCAACATCATGCAATATTTTTTTGTTTTCATTTAAAGAATGATATTAAAATACTTAAATATCAGTTTAAGTGGAGATAGAAACAAAATAATGGCATTGATTACATGTAAAGAGAGTTGACCAAGTCAATGGGGACCACCATTTCTTGTTTCAACACTAAAATGGATTACTTGCAAAACAAGAAAATTAAAAGATTTTTAAAAAATATTGTATTTATTTTTGAACTAAAAATATACTTGAGTTGTTATGAACATGGGCCCACCTATTTTCCATGCCAAAGTTTGAGAGTGCATGCATGCTTTGAGAGGGAAAGCTAATATTGTAAAAAGGAGTTTTCTAAATATTGTAAAAGGGGGTCGATTAAATAATTGTAAAAGGTTTTAGTATTTATTTAATTAAAGAACACTATTAATTATTTAAATAAACTCAACTTAGGATTTTATTATCTTTTAAGACTTATATATTGGCTTTTCAAGCCATTATTGCATAATTCTTGGATCAAAAGAAGAAAATGTAATTTGAACCATACATCAATAAAAAAGATTTTGTTTTGCATATGATTTTTTGACAAAAAATGAGTGTAATTAATTGTGTATCAACATATAAGTGATATTTTATCTCCTTCTGGTAGGTCCTTTCCGCACCTATTGCCTTCTAGCTCACCTTTTGTAGGTTATTTCAAGAGGTAAAATAAATTTTGTAATCCAAAATTATTTCAACCCTTCATCTGAAATATTTATGCTTAAGGGAAAAATGGTAAATTTATTGGTTTATATGCATGCATTAATTTAAATAACTTCTAGAGAATATAAACAATCTAGGTGCATCACCCCTTTAATTAAGATTTCCTTTCAATTTTCCCTTCCCCTTTTCATCTATGAAATCATAGTAGTCAAATTTATTGAAAAAAAAATCTCAAGGAAACCAGTCCTCTCTAGAGGTTATTCTCATCATAGAGTCACCCACACTATGATAAGTTCCCATTGTATCAATTGGAGAGAATGTGTGCTTTCACATCTTCAAGCAGGGTACACTTCAGAGTGATACCTTAAACTTAAGTTACTCCACTACTCGATGCTTTAAAATGCTATAGAGTTTGTGACACCCTAATCCATGTAGGACCAATTATATCTAAGTGAAAAACAATATATTATTAACATAATTACCATCAAAACATAGGGTATCCATCAATCAATGATAAAACTAGATGTAAACCTTAGACAAACCTACTTAGAGGTTTATTTTTCAATGGAACATATTTTAGAGATTACTTTCACCTTTTTGGAGGGATTTAAAAAGGTACTTCAGACTTCCCTAGCCTTAGAACACCTATAACCAAGTCTCGATGAATGTTTGGATCGCGCAAAAAATAATAGATGTAAAACTAAAATAATGATTGGTTAGGGGCCAGAGATTGAATACCAAGGGAAGTAATTATTTTAATTGCATTGAAAAATTTAGACTTGGGATTAATATAGCTATGGTCCTCCTAAATAGAGTATATGGTTTTAAAATCATAACTTATGTACAAGTGGAATGGTTACCTTTACTGGACATTACTGTAACTTCAGACAAGTTAGTTGCCCTAGGGGAAGTCATAAGTGCCAGATGGAAAAAAAAATATTCTATCTTGAACAAGGGCTAGTTGTTGGTAATTTTTATATGATGTTATATCTACTATATGTAGTATTAGGTATAATTCACATGACACATGGGGATATATGGCAACCCTCAACAAAATATTTAGGTAATAGAATCTGCAAAGGTTACTCTTTTATATTTGCATACATATTTAAAAATTAAATTCAAAAGATATGTGAGGAAATCTATCCTCAAGTATATTAGGTAATTCATACCACCCAGATGCTTGGGTTGTCTAAAAACCTAACAATAAGTATTGATAAAATAGGGGATTACTAGTATTACCTCAACTACATAGTCATCATAATTAAAAGGACAAGGGTAACTCCTTTATTTATACCATGCCACATCCTAGACAAAATTATACAACATGAGGTGGATTTTCAAATCTATAATAGCATTGATGAAGAGCATGGACTTAAGCATTAAGCCTATTATTATAAAATTTATCTGAGTATTTGACAACTTCAATTTGTGGTTAGACCATATTTAAACTAGGTTGGGAAAGTAAGATTCCACTACAATTTAAAGTTGACCAAATTTAGGGAGTGGGACCCTAGGAAGAAAATTAGAACATATCTCAAGAACCTCAAGGAAAAGAAGAAGGTGGTGATTTAATATGATCACCAGGAATATGATCATGATGCTATTTTTCTAAATGCATTAGATAATACTGATGTGTGAACTAGGATGAAAAATAAACATATGTCTATGTTATTTTCTTAGTCTTCAATACATTCCTAAGATCACTGAAGAATAAGCTAAGGAGATGTAATAATAAGCACAAAGAGCATGGAGCCCTTAGTGGCCTCTAACTGAATTGGAATATTTATAAGGGAAAGACCAAACTCCCTCTCCTACATGAGAATAAAAAAATTTATAAAAGGGAGAATCTAGCAGCCATAGGGAGTCTAGTCCCCAAATAAGGAGGTAAATTCTAAGAGGCCTCTTCTATCCTCAACTATCCTCTACATCTCTAGATACTAGTACTATAGTTTTGGGAACATCCACTAAAAATAAAAAAATCTATTCCTCCTCTAGGCCCACAAAAGAGCACATTGTCTATGATACCTTTGTCACCACTTATAACATCCACCCAGGTTAGTCTCCCTAAGTGTTTACAGGCTTATTTATTGTCTATTCTAACTACTTATTCTTCTCCTTAAGTACCTCTGATAAGTCCACCTCGATCCATTATGATCAGTGGGGAGACATCTCCTCAAGATATACTTACCATACCATCTCATGCTCCATTTACCCTTATTTCCACCACTGTTGGCCCATGAACCATTCCTTCACCACCACTTACAATGATACTTTACACCACTCTAAATTCTTTAACCATTTTACCATCTCCCTTGCCTTCCACCCCCATGTGGTCACTTACTATAGGAAATATAAGGGTCCTTCCACCTCCTCCAAGGGTAAATAATTAGAAGAAAGGTTATGTTTTGATTTCCTCACCATAGAGGAATCTCTTGATGAGGAGGAAGTAGAAGAAGAGGAGCCTATATAGGTAATATATTTAGTTGAATATTTAAATGTTGAAGGTGAATAAGATATAGAAACAATGAAGGGGTCAGGACATGTAATAAGTGAAGAGGCAATCCCAAATGATGAGGAAGTACAATTGGAAAGGGCCAAAACTATGAGTTTGGAAGGCCTGCAAGAAGAAGAGGCTTTGAATGACACTTTCAACCAATAAATTCTCATATAAGATTAAAGACAAAACATAAATGAGATAGTATTTTCTCTTATTTCATCCTTTATCAGTGTAATATTATAGCTACAAATTTGCCTCTAGTTATTTTAAATATACTTTTGTCTAGTTCTATTAACTCTCCCATTATTTCAACTTCAAATAAAATAAAGGCTCCAAAAAACTTTATTTTTAGAGTATGGTTATAATATATACTTATAAACTTATAAGGAAAATAGTAATTTGGAAACATTCAACTTAATTAGAACTACCTATGCCATAATATTCACCCATACAATCAACCACTATGACTATTGAGAGAACCCCAGGCTTGACCAAGTATGTGGCTGAAGTCACTCCATTGATAGAACCTTCACTATGGGAAAGAAAAGTCTATCCACCTCTCTGGTTCCCAATACAAATAAGTGCATCATTTATACCACCAATAATAACACCTCCAATAACTCCTCCACTTTCCACATATGAAGACTTGAGCCCACTAGATGAAGAAACATGGAAATTTGTTATTCCTTAATGGAAAAAAGAGATGCAAGATAAAAGGGATGAGAGATAAAATATAGATATCAAAAATTTACCTATAATCTCTACTTAGTTTGACAAAAAGAGTGGAACCATACAAATGGGGAAAAGATGAAGGCATTGAATTTGGATACAAAGGAAGAAATGAAATTTAAACAAAGAAAAAATCTATTTCCCTCAGCAAAGAATTAAAAAAATAATCCAAATGATCCTAATAAATATACTAAAGATTTATATGCTTTTGTGGACTCAACTAGTGAATCTATGAAGAAATGTATAAAATTAAAGAGGAGGTAAAACAAAAGTTGTTTCAGATATATACTTTACATGGTTTTTTAAAGAGATAGTAGATGATGTGTAGAGTACAACCACTCAATTGTATAATATTTTTCATAATATTTGGGTTTCCATAGCAAGAATCCAATCAAATATAATAAAGGTGATTAAACTTTGGCATCAATTGAAAGAGTTAAAAAATATTGAATTTATTGGTTTAATGCTCCAAAAGTAGTGCCTTTAATCAATTGAATTTAATGTCCAACATGGATACATCATGGTACCTCAATTATGTAATTGCCAAAAGGGATGGTTCCCTAAATTAGAATACACATATGAAGACTCTATTGTGACATTTTATAAATAATTAAAGTGATGCCTTGAAAATTCTAATTGACATGAGGGTCACTTATGTGATTACCCCTACAGGTGAATTAGTCAACGGGCTAAAATTTGAGATCCTCCTCTAAATAGCTACAAACTACTTAAAAGAGGAAGTTGAAGGTGTAATATATAGGACTAGTGATTAAATTTTGTAATTGATAATATTTTTCTAAGGATAGGGTGACAATAATTGAGGCTCTAGGGGTAGAGTTCAAGAGCTCAAAATTTGAATAGATGAGGTTGATGGTTGAGGCCATTAAAATCTTCAAACCTTCCTCACTAAATTTTGACATTATAAATAAGGAGTGACAATTTACACACATGTTATTCAAAGAATTCAAAGTTAAAAAAATAACTTCAGGGTTAGTGACAAACACACAAGCAACTAATAGTATTGCCACATCATCCTAGGGTTCTTAGTTTTTAGGATTTGTAGTCATGCAAACTCAAAGTGGGTCCATCTTGATCCCACAAGGAACAATAATGGATTCTTCTATTTTTATATCTATCAATCCATCATATTATTAGGCTAATAGTGCCACATAAACACCTTGATAAATATAACTATGTACTTGTATTTATTAAGTCAAAATTTTGATTCCAAATTTGCATTGCATGTATATATTATATTTTTAGTTTTAAAATTCTATTCTAGGCTGACTGCTATACATGCATCATTTGCATGAGATTTTGATGCAATTTCTATTTTTGTAAATGTATTTTTAGACTTTAATTGAGAAATGATGCCTTCCCCATCCCAAGATATTTATACTTGTATCCTCCTAGTCTCAAAGGGAAGAAAATTTTGGTTGTTAAGACTAATAGGAAATTATGAAAAGTTCTATAAATTTAATTTTGATGTGTAAAATCTAATTTTTCTCTAATTCTATAAATTGTGTAAGAAGTGATATCATCTTGGTATCTTAGTTTATTGATTATATATGAGTTTTATTTTAATACAATTATTCATTTTAGGCTATTATATATTTGGATGCTTTTTGTATGATAATCATAATCTCTCTTTATAGATGTGCTAATGCAATCAAACAAATATGATAACCTTTGATTGGATGTGCTTAAGTTTATTGTATTCTTATTCTTTTTAATCTTGAATATGTATATTTTTTAGTGTGATTATAATAAATTGGAGGATATTATTTTTCTAATTCTTTCCATATTTGAGTTTAAGTATTGGCCTAGAAGGGTTTCATCTTGTGTGTTTCATAAAATTCATTTTCTCATTTACCTTTCCCTCTTTTTTGAGTATTTTTGAAGTCCTACCCACCTTAGGTTAGCTCCATGAGCCACTTATTGAGGTTTTTTCAATGATGCTTCCAAAGTGTCTAAGAATGTCCATGAGGTGTCAAAGAGTGTTCATAAGGTGTCAAGGTTACTAGCTAGTCAATGACAAAGTGTGCTTCAGTAGTCATGCATGGAATTTAGCATTTGGTTGGATATGCAAGTTGATGGATGTTGTTGATGATGTGATAATGTTGTATAGGCCCTATGGGGTTCAAGAGTGATTGAAGTGATTTTGAAAGTGCAAGGTTTCCATTGGGTTCATCCTTGTGGTCATCTACACCTAGTTAATATTTTGGCAAATCAAGCTGAGTGATTAGATTGATGACATCAACATTCACATGTGTGAAGGTGTCAGAATAAAATAGTCACATGAGTTTGTTGAGGTTTATGATTAGGTAATGTGTTTCAAATTTTAGGTCTTGACATGGTGTCTAAAAAAAGTTATGGATTTTCAAAGTTGGTCTCCCAGGCATATTTATTTGTTTTCCATACTTAGCCAAATTTGCATTAAAAAGTGACCTTTGGAATTCAAATATTTGAATTTACAAAGGAAAACCAATCCTCATTGTTTTGGATACAACTTTTGATGTTGGATGAATTTTATGGTGGTATAAAAATAAAAATGGTATATAATTTAAAGGGAAATCTAGGAAAAATAATTTAGAGGTTTGAATAGTTATACACTTGCATTAATTATGGTTCATATTTGACTGAGGGTTTGACCTTCTTTTTCAAATGACCTGAGAAGGATGTTTGAGTTTTTATTAATTGTATTTAGATTTTTCAAGGTGAATTATATATTATAGAGTGTTTTAGACTCCCTAAAGATCATTTATATGGATTTTGGTGGTTTGACCAATCCATCTTCAATATGAACAATTGCTTACAAGTTGACTTTTGGTTTGTTCAAGGTGATTTCATGTGCAAGGCAAATATTAGATAGGTTTTGCATATGATGAGGTGTGAAGGGATGAATTTAATAATTTAAGGATGGATTAAGGGTAATGTGGCATGGAATTATGTTCTTTGAAGTGGTATTGTGTTCTTATTTTGTCTTGGTGAGGTGCTAAAAGGGTGATTAGGCCTCCATGGACCTAGAAGAGCTTCTTAGGCCTAACTAAAAGGTGTTGATGATTAAGGGTCATATATCAAAGATATGGATGAAATATGAAGGTGGTTTTGATCTTATTCAAAGTGTGATAAAATACTTAAGGGTTAAGAAAAGTTTTGTGGCTAACCAAGAAAGTGATGATTATGTAGACTCTATAAATTGTAAGATTAAAGGTGATAATTTCTAGAGTTGATATAAGAAGAATAATGAAGTGTGAGTGTGATTGGTGGATGTATTAAAGAGAATATCAGGTTGAGAAATGTATTCATGAAATATAGGTCATATTTTTGTTGTTATAATAGTGTTCTTATAGGGTTGAAGATTGAATATGAGTGAAGAAGTATAGAGTGATCCAAAAGGGTTTTTTGGATACATTACTTATGTGTGAAGGATTGAGAGTGTGTGAAGGATTGAAGGTAGGTTTCATAAATTATTTATCCATTATATTAAAAAGAAATTAGAGATATGGATCTATTGATATCAGAGGTGTTGTGTTGGTGCTCAAAATCTAGGACAAGTTGGTTCTTGTTCATGCTTAGGGGTGGGTGCTTCACTAAAGGTCTCTTGTTTGAGATATATTATAAGAATATAATCCATGTATTTTCAATATTGAGAGTGTTTTTATCCCCCATGAGGGATTAATGCATAATTCATGTGTTTCATGCCATTTCTATTGCATAACTTTCCTTATGAATAGTTTATATGCTTCATGAATGTTTATGATTGAGTGCTTAAAGTCTTGAAATTGGATTTGAATTGCTTGCATCATTGATTCACTCCCCTCTCAGTGATTTTACCTATAAAAATTGGCATAAGATCAATACTTTCTTTATAAGTTTAACCACTTGAAGGTGATCAAAGGTACAATAGGTAGTCATCAAATGCAATGTGGTTTCTATAATAAATAAGCACAATTATTAAATAGATCCAACTATGATTTTTTGAGTGCAAGGATGAGGACCTACATCATGTCTCTTGGTTTTGACATTTAGAAATCTATTATAGATGGTTATTCCATACCTCATACTCCTCTAACTAGTGCAACTAATAAGAAGTTGAATGAGAATAATTCTAAAGCTATGAATGCTATAATTTATGGCCTATAATAGGATGAGCTCACCAAGGTAATGTATTAAAATTTTTACAAGGAAATATGGGATAATATATAGATCATTTATGAAGGAGATTCAAAGGTTAAGCTGGAAAAATTATAAATCTACTAAAGGCAATTTGAGGGCCTCAAAATGAAGGAAGAAGATAATGTGGTATCTTATCTTCTAAGGATTGATGAGGTGGTTAACATGATCAAAGGTCTTAGAGATGAGATTGAAGAATCTAATATTGTACAAAAGATATTAAGGTTTCTCACCCTGAAGTTTGGTTCAAAGATTTATGCTTTAGAAGAGAGTCATGATCTCACCAATATGAAGATGGATGAATTACATGGCATCCTTACTACCTATGAGATGAGAGTTAATAAGGATAAACCACCAAATAAGGAATCAACCTTTAAGGTGATAAAGGAGATAAAAGGCAAGAAGAGCAAGTTAAGTATTGAAGACTTTGATCTCAATGAAGATCAACTTGAAGCCATAATAGTAATAAAATTAAATGTGTGATCAGGTAATTATGAAGGGAAGCTTATTTTAAAATGTTTCTCAAGTGGTAAAGTTGGTCATTTTACAGCTAAGTTCCCAAAAAGAGGCATGTCTAAACACAAGGAAGCTCATAAGGAATCTCATGAGGCTGAGCATAAGAAATATGAGGGTCCTAACAAGTATAAAAAGTTATTTAATAGGAGAAATGGAAAGGAGTCATACAAAGGCAATAAGATTCTTTACCATGAAGAAGATAGTAAATCATCTACTGAAGAAAAAGAGAACACATCTGATAATGATGATTTATCTCATAATGAAGACAAAAAGACACTAGTTATGGCTCTTGGGGATGATGAAGGTGAATGTTATTTAGGTATAGATATATTTGGTGGAGATAGATCAGATGAATAAGATGAAAAATTCACTCTTGAAGATCAATATTTGAATACCTTGGAAGATATGAAGCTAATACAAGGCAAAAAATAGAAAGAAAACATCTTTGATCAAGTTCTATGAGGAGAAAATTAGCTTATTTGAAGAAATGTACAGAAATGAAGTCAAAGAGCATGATGATATCACTCAACATATTGAAACTCAATTTTGTATCCTTTCTGAAGAGATAAAGTTAAGGATGAAGAATGTGTCACATACAAATCAAAAATATAATCTTTGCAAGTGAAACTAGATCAAGCTATAAGCAAGCTTGAAACATATCAAAAATTTGAGAAAAGTATAGATGATATTAATGATCTATTGAATAGCCAAAAGGCCCTAAATGAAAATTCAAGCCTAAGGTTCCATTAAGATGATCAAAAGGATAAAAATATTGAGAAGAAAATGATTATGGATCAAAATATTAATCATGCTAAATAAAATGCTAGTAAAGACAAAGAGAGTGTCAATATGAATAATAAGAATTAGACCTTAAAGATCAATGATCAATCAAAGAATGATGGTGCTGGTAGATTGAAAACTAATCCTATCAGACAACCAAATGCTATGAGGTATGCCAATTTCAATTGTCATTACTACTCTTGAAATTAGTTTGGTCATAGGTCAAGGGAGTGTAAAGGAACCTCAAAGAATGAATTTGCATGAAATTATGGGCTAGATAATAACAAGCATAAATAATATTATCACTCAAGATAGTGAATAAGTCACCAAGGAAAGAATGACATCTTGTGTTACAAATGTCAAGGGGTTGATCATATTGCAAGGTTCTGCAATGCCTTCATCATCAAATGAAATGATCAAATACATGAATGAGACAATGAAAATTCAAGGAGTCATCATGTAACCCATACATAAGGTATGTAAAATCAAATTAAATTAATTTTTTTCAAATGTCATGAAAAAGGTCACATAGCAATGTTCTACAGGTATGATTAGAATTCTACATCAAAAATTGTCAATCCTAACATGAAACAAATGAGCCATAAAAAATGGAGATGGAGATTTAAGGAGGTGAATGAGAAGAAGGTTCAAAAAGGTTTTTTTGTCATGAAAAAATAAGGTAATAGTTCAAATATCAAAGAGAAATCCTTAACTACCCAAGGGGATAAGAAGATCAAGAAGGATTCTAAGTCAAAAGGAAAAAAAGAAGGAAAGAACCCAATCAGAGTCAATTTGATGATGAGACATAATTTCAAGTCAAGTGAGAGCATGGAGATGTGGGATTATCCTAAGTTTTAGGACCTTTAGTCTCTCTATGACATAAGGGTGTCTCTACCTATGCTTCTTGGGGGACATATTTCTTATGTAGAAACAAGTGTGTGTGATATAGGTGATGAACAAAGTATAGAGGTATGCAAAGTTGCTAATTGGTCTTTGAGACCAATGCTATTTTGGTATAAGATAGTTGATATTATATTAAAAAGCCTTATTTTTATCATAAAAATTATTTGGTTAAAGGGGAGCAAAAATTTTATGAGCTTGCTCCATAGGGGTGTGATGAAAAAATTCAAGAGTTCTATTTAGGGACATTCTTCCTAAATACATGTTTTTGTCAATTTTTGATGCTTAATTTAGATGGTTAAATCATGAAGTATGAATTTAAGGTTGATATGGAGTATTTAAAGGACTTTATAAATTTTATTACATGAGATTTCATGCATTATATTGATCATAAGTAGCTCTAATGATCATTTGTTCAGTTTGTCCATTTCACTCAGTGATCACTACCTAGTGTGTGCTCTTCTTGCAAATTTGATGATTTTGTGGTCTATGAATATAATAAATGGTAGACAATAGTTTTATTTGGTGTGTCTAAAGGTAAGAAGTGATATGGAGATGTCATAAGTCTTCCATGTTCATTCTAAGGTGTTTAGGCATAGTGACTGCTTGTACATAAGGTCTGGAGACATAAAATGACTGGTTCTAGGTGTGAAATGAGAATTGGTGAGTGTTCAAGGTAAATTTGTGGAATAAAAAGGTGTGTTTACCTTATCCATGTGTAATATAGGTGGTTTTAGTGTTTGAATATATTTTTAAGGCAATTTGAATATTTTTGAAGGCTCTTAGGTATGACAGTCTGTGCATAAGGGCTAGAAGGTCAAAAACTATTTCATAGTTATATGGGTTCCCAAAGAATTCTAACCTAAATATTTCATCAAAAAGTGTGTATTGGTGACCTCAATGTGTGTAATAATTTTCAAGAGTTGGCATTGACTAGAGGGTGGTAAGTTGACTAGATTTATTTTTGATGCCCTAGTTTTTGCACCATGTGAGTTGATGACCTTCCCAAGGGAATTGAGACCTGAGGTTGATTAATCCATTTAAATGTCCAAAATGGTGATCAAAAAGTGTTTTAAAGTTATCTAAAATTGTGTAATTTATCTTATGGATGAGATTTTATGAAAATGGAGGGTGAATTCATAGGTCAGTTTGTGAAGGAGTTATGGTGCAGAAGAAGAGTTGGATGATAATTTTTGGCATGCATGAGGGGGCATATGAGTGTAATACAAATATGAAACTTCAAGTCATGAAAGTGTATACATAGAAAGTTATGGGATATACAAGGTTAAAGTAGGGTTACTAGGCCTCTAAGTAAGGCTAGTGTGAAGAAAAGTTATTTTTTGGTCATTTTATCCAAATGAACAAGGTATGATTTTTGTTATTTTGAGTATGGATTGAACATATGTTGGTGATCATGGAGTTGACTTGTGAGAGAAAATTTGAAGGCAACTATGTGGTATCATCATGGTTAGAGATGGTCTAAAGGTAATCAAAATGATCCTAAGGTTAGGATACTTAAGGGGAGTCCCTCTCAATTTTATTAAGGTTTTATCAATTTCATTTGTTTTATATTGTGTGTTTATTCTTCATATAACATGGCATGGTCAAGATGTTATGTTGTCAATGAGCAATATTGTGAAGATCTAGTAAGAAATGATAGCATAGTGATAAGGGAAATTTATATAATATATTATAGGATATAATTTATTGATGTTGGATTTGAAAATATTCCTAAAATTTATAGGTCCTCAGGATCAATAGGTGAGCCCACTTTGTCATTATGTGAAAGGGGAATAAAGTGTTTACGGAAGGAGAAAGAGTATGTGCATAAGCTTTGTGATGGTGTTGACATCAATGAAAAAGGGGGATATTATTGAGGTGTTTTAAATGACATCTCAAAAGTGTCTAATAATGTCCATGAGGTGGAAAAAAAGTGTTCATAAGGTGTCAAGGTTGCTAGCTAGTCAATGACAAAGTGTGCTTTAGTAGTCATGTATGGACCTTTAGTGTTTGGTTGGATAAGCAAGTTGATGGATGTTGTTAATGATGTGATAATGTTGAAGAGGCCTTATGGTTTTTCAAGAGTTCTTGTTAAAGTGTAAGGTTTTCATTTGGTTCATCTTTGTGGTCATCTAGGCCTAGTTGGCCTTTTGGCAAATTAAGCTAAGTGAGTAGGTTGATGACATCAACATTCACACATGTGAATGTGTCAAAAGAAAATATTTAGATGGGTTTGTTGAAGTTTGTTCCTAGATCATTTTTTTCAAAATTTAGGTCTTGAAATGGTGTCTAGAAAAAGTTATGGTAGTGCAAAGTTGGTCTCCCAATCGTATTTCTCTATTTTTCATAGCCAAATTTTCATTAAAAAGGGACTGTTGGAATTCAAATATTTGAATTTACAACAAAAAACCAGTCTTCAGTGTTTTGGATATAAATTTTGATGTTGGATTAATTTTATGGTGGTGTAAATTAAAATGTGGTATATAATTCAAGGGAAATCTAGGAAAAATAATTTGGAGGTTTGTCTAGTCATACACCTACATTAATTGTAGTTCAAAGTTGATTGAGGGTTTGACCTTCTTGTACAAATGACCCAAGAAGGATGTTTGAATTTTTATTGATGGTATTTGGATGTTTCAAGGTGAATTATATATTGGAGAGTGTTTTATACTCACATAGGATCTTCTATATATATTTTGGTGGTTTGACCAATCCATCTTCAATATGAACAATTGCTTATAAGTTGACTTTTGGTTTATTTATGGTGATTTCATGTACAAGGCAAATGTTTGATAGGTTTTGCATATGAAAAGGTGTGTAGGGATGAATTTAATAACTTAATGATGGATTAAAGGTCATGTTGTGTGGACATATGTGCTTTGAAGTGGTCTTGTATTTATAGTTTTGCTCGGTGAGGTGCTAAAAGGGTAAATAGGCCTCCATGGACCTAAAAGAGCTTCTTAGGCATAATTGAAAGGTATTGATTATTAAGTGTGGTATATAAAATCTATGGATGACCTATGAATGTGGTTTTAATATTATTATAAGTGTCATAAAATAATTAAGGGATAAGGAAAGATTTGTGGCTGACCAAAAAGGTGATGATCATGTAGACTCTATAAAGAGCAAGATCAAAGGTGAAGGTTTCTAGAGTTGATATACAGATATTAGTGATGTTTGAGTGTGATTGGTGGATGTATTAAAGAGTATATAAGGTTTAAGTGATAGGACCTAAGTTCCCCAAAGCTCTGACACAACTTGTCAAAATTAAGAGCACACATGATTACCTTTGTATAAGCAACTTAAACATGCAGAAATAACCAGAAGAACAAATAAATATCAATGAGAAAACACACAGAATATGAGAGGCAACACACAATTGTATTCAACTCATTACAAAGGAAATTACAATAAAGAGATCACACTCTTCTCCCACCTCTGTGAGGCTTCCTCCTTAAGGGCTCCAAGTAATCTTCCCACCTGAGTAATCTTCTCTCATAGGTCACAACTAACAACTAACACAAGCTGTTGTTCACCTCATTGTACATCTAGTACAACTGAGTATGAACCGGTTCTCCAAGTAGATCTCACCATGATCTTGCTTCTGATGTATTGCTGTCACCTTGATCTTGCTCCCCCGTTGATCCTGTTCTGACCCTCGCATACACACATCCCTGCAGACCAACCTGATCTTACTTATCACATGTAGATCTCCACCATGATCCTGCAACACCCTACATATCAAACCTGATCTTACATACATGAGGAATCCTAATTGATTCCACCATGGGAAGAACTCTCTAAGCTCCACACTTGGGTTCTACAAGTTCAACACTTAACAATATAGCCCATGAGTCTATTATTTTAGGGTGTGGAGCTAAAAACTTCACCAAGGAGCATTCATTATCAGGTTCGGGTCTACACAGACACCGGCATTAGTCAGGAGCGACTGACATCAGTCACAGGTAGTTGCAGAGACGCTGACGTCGATAGAATGTCGGCCGACAACGGTCACAGACAGGCAGCAGGAACTGACGTCGGTTACCTGCGTGTCCAGAAAGCTATTTTCGTGGACAGAAGCGAGTGTTTGCATGATAAGTTTGAGTTGAAGTCTCAAGCTCACGCCTCTATTCTTAGCAATACTATTTTTAGAGCCCTTATTCAAGTGGCTTAACTGCTTGTTGGTTGTACATGCTCAAGTCTCCTAATTCTATATGTAGAATTAGATCTTCCTAGCTTATTGTAGTTTGTAGTGGATTATTGTAGTTGGGTGAATTATTGTAATTCATTGTGTGAGAAGAACAGTATAGAATTGAATCAATCCAGGCTTGTTGGAGTTGATTGTTCTTGAGAGAGAGAGCTCTTGAGGAATAGAGATCTATTGAGAGATCTATACATCTAAGAGAGGTGTGGAAGAAAGAAGCTTTCTTCAATTGTATTCCTTTTGTAAAGAGTTTGTTAATACAAGTTTTCAGGGTGTTTTCTTGTATCTCTTGTTCTTGCTATTATCATTCTAATTACTTGTCAATCTGGTTTAATTTCATGTTTATTGCTGTCACAATTGTAATCTATTGTTGGATTGATCCCCCAATAAGTGGTATCAGAGCCTTGGTTAGAGGTTCAGAGCTTGATAATTGGTATCAAAGTTCAGGTTCACTAACAAGTGGTTCAGATCTGTGTAGTGTGTATTGATTACAGGTTCTCACAGGAGTTTTTGTAGGGATTTCTGTTTGAGTGGGAGAAGTAATGGCAGATGAAAGTAAATTGAGAATGGAAAAGTTCAATGGCAAAAATTACCAACATTGGAAAATGCAGATAGAGGATTATCTGTATCAGAAAGATCTCTACTTACCGTTAGGTGGGGTTGCAAAGAAGCCCAAAGACATGGAGGATGAAGAATGGGAAGTTCTTGACAGAAAGGCTCTGGGGTCTATAAGACTGAGTCTAGCATCCACTGTGATATCCAATTTATCACAGGCAAAGTCTACGGTAGAGTTGATGACTACGTTAGCAAATTTGTATGAAAAACCCTCAGCTTCCAATAAGGTATATCTTATGAAGCAGTTATTTAATTTGCATATGAATGAAGGTGGATCTATTTCTACTCATCTGAATGATTTCAATGGTATTGTGAATCAGTTAAGTTTAGTGAATATAGTGTTTGATGATGAGATAAAAGCTCTTTTAATATTATGTTCTTTGCCTGAAAGCTGGCATGGCTTAGTAATGGCAGTAAGTAATACTACATCTGCATCAAATATTTTGAAAGTAGAGGATGTTGTTAGTGTTATCTTGAATGAGGAAATATGCAAAAAAAGAATAGAAGAGGCATCTGGGAACGCTTTAAGTTTTGAGAGCAGGGGAAGGCAGAAAGAGAAGAGCAAGAAAGGCAGGTCAAGATCCAAATCAAAGGGGAAAGGCAGATCTAAATCCAGAAATGGCAGAAGGCCACAATGCTGGAATTGTGGAAAGATGGGGCACATAAGCAAAGATTGTTGGTCAAAGCCTAAGGAGGACAATCAGCATGAAGGAAAGGAAGAAGCCAAGATTGCAGGTATTGCACATGATGCTTTAATTTTCTCTCTGCATAATAATATAGAATCTTGGGTATTAGATTCTGGTGCATCTTTTCATGCTACTCCTAACAAGGAATATTTTAGTGACTATATCCATGGAGATTTTGGAATAGTGTATCTAGGGGATGATGAGCCCTGTAATATAATTGGCAAAGGTAAAGTGCAGCTGAAGATGCAGAAGAGCAACACATGGGTGTTGAGAGATGTGATGCATGTTCTTAGCTTGAAGAGAAATTTGATTTCTGCAGGAAAGTTAGGGGATGAGGGTTGTACAGTAACTCTCATAGCAAAATCTTGGAAGGTGACCAAGGGTGCACTTGTTATGGCCAGAGGTAAGAGAGAAGGTACTCTCTATTTGTGTAATTGTGTTACTAACAAATCTCCTTCTGTATTATCTACTTCAGATGTGGACGCTAAATTGTGGCACTCAAGGCTTGGCCACATGAGTGAGAAGGGGATGTCAATTATTAAGTCCAAAGGTATGCTTTTAGATTTAAAAGGCATAGATCTAGAGTTTTGTGAGCACTGTGTATTTGGAAAATAGAAAAGGGTTAGTTTTCTCAAAATTGGGTCCACTAAGAAGAGGCATAAGTTGGAGCTTGTTCACACAGACGTGTGGGGACCAGCTCAAGTTGCTTCCATTGGAGGATCACAGTACTATGTATCTTTCATAGATGATGCCACAAGGAAGGTATGGATCTATTATATTAGAAGAAAATCTGATGTATTTGATACTTTTAAAGTTTGGAAAGCTATGGTTGAGAATGAAATAGGTAAAAGACTAAAGTGCCTGAGATCAGACAATGGTGGTGAGTTTTGCAGTCATAAGTTCAGAGATTATTGTTACATGCATGGAATTCGTAGGCAAAGGATGGTTCCAAGGATACCTCAGTAGAATGGAATTGCTGAAAGGATGAATAGGACAATAATGGAGCGTGCAAGATGTATGAGATTGCATGTCGGGTTGCCCTTACAATTTTGGGCACAAGCTGTTGACACTGTAGTGTACCTGATTAATAGAGGACCCTCTACAGCTCTGGATGGTGGTATTCCAGAAGAGGCATGGACAGGTAAAAAGGTTGATCTCTCATATCTCAAAGTTTTTGGTTGTGAAGCCTTTGTGCATATAGATAAAGAAAATAGAAAGAAGCTTGATGCTAAGTCTATGAGATGCACGTTTATTGGCTATGGCTCAGATGATTTTGGTTACAGATTGTGGGATCTAGAAACTAACAAGGTAATCAGGAGTTGTGATGTTGTTTTCAATGAAAGAGTGATGTATTGTGATCAGCTAAGGAAGCTGAATCAATCTGAGCAGAGCAATGGTGAATTGGATGAGGTGAAAGTCCAAGATGAGCTCATGGGAAAAAGAAATAATCACTTGCAGGAAAACACAGAGACCGACGTCGACAGGTTAGGAACCGGTGTCGGTAGAACAAAAACCGGCATCGGCCATACAGAGACCGACGTCAGTCGTACAGGTACCAAGGTCGGTTAGGCAGAACTGACATCGGCCAGTAATAGGTCTACAGGTGACTGAGGTCGGTCACTGTCAGAGAATTTGGGTGGACAGCGTGTTGTAGATGAGTCTCAGACACCCATCAGGAGGTCAGAAAGGGTGAGTAAGCCTCCAATTAGATATTCTCCTTCTTTATTTTACTTATTGCTAACTGATGGTGGAGAACCAGAGAGTTTTGAAGAAGTAATACAGGTGGAGTCCAAGAGTGAGTGGGAGCGTGGCATGGTTGAGGAGTTGGAGTCCTTAAGAGAGAACCAAACATGAGATTTGGTTGAATTGCCAGCTGGTAAGAGAACACTAAAGAACAGATGGACCTACAGGTTGAAGGAAGGTGAGAATGGACAGATGAGATATAAGGCCAGATTAGTAGTGAAAGGATTTGCACAAAAGCCAGGTATCAACTTTGGTGAGTTTTTTTCTCCTGTTGTTAAAATGACTTCTATAAGGGTTGTATTGTCTTTGGTTGCTTTTGAGGATTTGCATCTTGAGCAGCTAGATGTTAAGACAACATTTCTTCATGGAGATTTGGATGAGGAAATTTATATGGAACAACCAGAAGGATTTGAGGTCAAGGGTAAGGAGAAGTTTGTGTGCAGATTGAAGAAAAGCTTGTATGGCCTCAAGCAAGCTCCTAGGCAATGGTACTTAAAATTTGATAGGTTTATGACTGAGCATGGCTACAGTAGGTGTCAATCAGACCATTGTGTGTATTTCAAGAGATTTGATAACAGTAGATATATTATTCTATTGTTGTATGTAGATGATATGCTAGTTGCAGGATCTCACATGCAAGATATATCTGAGCTTAAGGTGAAATTAGCTCAAACGTTTGCTATGAAGGATTTGGGAGCAACAAAGAAAATCCTTGGCATGAGCATTAAGAGAGACAGGAAAAATTACAGGTTGATATTATCTCAAGAAGATTATGTGGATAAGGTGTTGAAATGGTTCAATATGCAGGATGCTAAATCGGTAAGTACACCTTTGGCTAGACATTTTAAGTTGAGTAAAGAACAATGTCCTAATTCATATGATGAGGTAGAGTACATGAGTAAGGTTCCATATTCTTCCGCAGTAGGGAGTTTGATGTATGCAATGGTGTGTACTAGACCGGATATTGCCCAAGCAGTGGGAGTGGTAAGTAAGTATATGGCCAATCTAGGTAAGGAACATTGGAAAGCAATTCAGTGGATCCTTAGATATCTGAGAGGAACCAGTAGTAGGCACTTGTGCTATGGAGGTTCAGATACTTCTCTACATGGTTATGTAGATTCAGATATGGTAGGTGATTTGGATGGCAGGAGGAGCACTACAGGTTATGTTTTTACTGTAGGTGGAACGGCAGTTAGCTGGATATCTAAGTTGCAGAAGGTTGTTGCCTTGTCAACTATAGAAGCAGAGTATATTGCAGCCACAGAAGCTAGAAAGGAGATGATATGGATGACACGGTTCATGGATGAGCTTGGTAGGGAGCATGAGAGTTGTAGATTGTACAGTGACAGTCAGAGTGCAATCCATTTGGCTAAGAATTCAGCCTTTCATTCAAGAACAAAGCACATACAACTAAGGTATCACTTCATACGACAGGTATTGGAAGATGGTGAGTTGAAGCTGGAGAAGATCCATACAGATAGGAATCCTGCTGATATGTTAACCAAGCTGATTACAAAGGAGAAGTTGAATCTTCATTCAACTTCTGTTGGTCTTCATGATTGAGTTGAAGATGGAAGAGCTAGAAGATGTTGCTGTACAGGTACTGGTGCAGCTGTTTATCTCCAAGTGGGAGATTGTTAGGGTGTGGAGCTAAAAACTTCACCAAGGAGCATTCATTATCAGGTTCAGGTCTACACAGACACTGGCGTTAGTTAGGAGTGACCTACATCGGTCACAGACAGTTGCAGAGATGCCGACGTCGGTAGAATGTTGGCCGACGACAGTCACAGATAGGCAGCAAGAACCGACGTCGGTTACCTGCGTGTCTAGAAAGCTATTTCTGTGGACAGAAGAGAGTGTTTGCATGATAAGTTTGAGTTGAAGTCTCAAGCTCGTGCCTCTATTGTTAGCAATACTATTTTTAGAGCCCTTGTTCAAGTGGCTTAACTACTTGTTGGTTGTTCATGCTCAAGTCTCCTAATTCTATATGTAGAATTAGATCTTCCTAGCTTATTGTAGTTTGTAGTGGATTATTGTAGTTGGGCGAATTATTGTAATTCATTGTGTGAGAAGAACAGTACAAAATTGAATCAATCCAGGCTTGTTGGAGTTGATTGTTCTTGAGAGAGAGAGCTCTTGAGGAATAGAGATCTATTGAGAGATCTATACATCTAGGAGAGGTGTGGAAGAAAGAAGCTTTCTTCAATTGTATTCCTTTTGTAAAGAGTTTGTTAATACAAGTTTTTAGGGTGTTTTCTTGTATCTCTTGTTCTTGCTATTATCATTCTAATTACTTGTCAATCTATTTTAATTCCATGTTTATTGCTATCATAATTGTAATCTATTGTTGGATTGATCCCCCAACATATTATATAGATCTCATGCATACAATAATTTAGACAAGTGGCTCAAAGACTTGAATTGGTATTTATTATGCAAACTCTGCGTTCACTTAATTGACTATTCATCAACAATAGTTCTAACCACCACAGGTGACTGACGCCAGTCCCTACCTGACTAGAGGTGATCGACACCGGCTGATCTCCTGTCGATGCCAGCTTCCCTTGCACTATCCCCTGATCGACGTCAGTTTTGGCCTGTCGACGTCGGTGACTGTCAAGCTCTAAAAAACCTCCTTGTTTGCCTTAGGTGAGGCTTTTAGCTGCACACCCTAACATTAAGAATGTATTCATGACCTATAAGACATATTTATATTATTATAACAATGTTCTTCTAGGGTTTAAGATTGAAGATGAGCAAAGAAGTTTAGAGTGATCTAAAAGGGTGTTTTGGATGCATTGATTATGTGAGAAGGCTTGAGAGAGTGTGAAGGATTGAAGATAGGTGTCATACATTATTTATCCTTTAGATTGAAAGGTAATAAGATTTTTGGATCTATTTATTTCATAGGTGTTGTGTTGGTGCTCAACATCTAGGATAAGTTAGTGCTTGTTCATGCTTAGGGGTGGGTGCTCCTTGTGAAGTGGGTACTTCACTAAAGGTCTCTTGTTTGTGATATCTTATAGGACTATAGTCCTTGTGTTTGTAGGATTGAGAGTGGATTTTTTCCCCATAAGGTTTCCCACATAATTCATGTGTTATGTGCCATTACTCTTGCATATCTTTCTTTATGAATGGTTTATATTCTTCATAAATGTTTATGATTGAGTGCTTGAGAGTTTGAAGTTTTGGAATTGGATTTGAATTCCTTGGATCACTAATTAACCTCCCCCTCCTCTTAATTATTGGACATCTAAAACCACATAATCATCTCAAGTATATTTAGATTCATCCATATCCAATTCATTCATGGTAAACAATATGCTTCTCTCACCACCATTTCACCACAAGATTGTTTATAAAACTGAATACGCTACAACTTGTACATTAAAGTGAACACTTTTCACTGATCCTAAAACATTAGAGGATACCTCATAAGGTTACTAGGGTGTGTATATAATTATTTTACTATTTTTGAGAAACTAGTGTTTAGTTCCTAAATAATAAAGGGTCTGGAATAAGTAGGTAAGTTTGATTTAATATGATAAAATACCAATTTTGTAGAATTAATTACACAAGAGAAGGAAATTACTTATCTAGAAAAACAAGCTGATATAACTATTATAGAAGCTAAAAATTGAGGTGTAGGGCTAGGCATATGTTTAAAATTTGAATCTAAATTTCATTTGGTGAAAAGATAAGAGTGCCAAAAATAGGACATCCTAGTGTCTGATGCTATAGTCCAATTACTACCACTATTGTCCAAATTAGTCATAGAGGTATGAGTTTTTTGGGTTTTGTTTGCTATCCATGTATTGGTTAGCCTATGAAATTTTAGATCTTGAATATTGATGGATCACCTTGTAGAATTTATAAATTCTTTAAAACCTTGAGTCTATCTATAAACATGAAACAAAAAATAAATTAAAATTAAAAGGGAGAAAAACTAGGTTAGGGGAAGAATGATCACACGATCTAGAACCCCTGCTATCTTGAACAATGCCTACATTAACCCTCAAGATAGGGTCTAAAATCAAATGTAGTTCTCCCTTAGGGAATGTGCATAATCAACACACATGATAGATGCAAGAATGAAATTTCACCTAGGCCCTTCCTTGATCAAGCATGCAAGCCTATGTATGATGCAGAATGCTGAGCTATATTATTAACTAATTTTTATTATGTAATATGCCAAAATTAGTAAGTGTTAGATATAAAATGCCTTGTGTAGTCCTTTATATAGTAGAATCTTTATTTTGAATTTGGGAGCTTTTATTTGTATTTAGTCGACATTGGAAAACTTAAGGACGAAGCTAAGAAAGGGGTTGGGACTCAATGAGGAAAAATGACTATTAAAGCTCACAATAACCTTGGATAGGAGTGATAGAAATGAGACACCCTAGGGTCCAACACTGTAGTCCAATCCCAGTGCTCCTATCCTAAAGGCTAGGGACTTGGGGGGATTGAATAAACATGGAAAATTTGACCTAGATGAGGTGGAATGACCTTTCAAAAGGCTCGAGATGATTGGGAATAGGCACAAAGGTGACTCAAACATGAAACAATACCAAAATGGGTAAAATGAAAGACATGGCTAAATGTGAACAAAGCTCATATTCTCTAGTTAGAGTCTCCACTAAAACGATTATGAAAATAAATCATATATGTGGTTGCTTGACCAATTTAGGGTATATACATTTACCCCCTTTTAATCTATTGATGCAATGAAATGAAGTACTAGAGTAAAATAAAGAAAATAAAATGTGTACCTGAACCTACCTATGTGGAGATGAATATGTTGAAAAAGGGTCTAACTCATTTCTTGGCTAGGGAAGTGGATGGAGAGCTGAATAGTGCCTGAAGAAAGATGGAATCCCTAAAATGGATGCCCCTTATATTGGACCTAAAATTAGAATCTATGTAATCATGGAGTAAGAGGGTAATGCTTGCCACCTGTGCTGAATATGATTGGAATGAGGAATGATTAAAGGCCCAAAAACTAATGTCTACCCTCTATCCCACATAAACTCATGTAATCTAGAATGTGTGTAAAGAATATATATAATATGAAGAGAAAAATATATCATGCCCCCACCCTGAATAATCTAAACTAGAACTAAGAAGTGTTTGGAGGCCCAAAACTAACGTCTGTCCTTTGTCCCACACAAACATGTATAGTCTAGGTCTTAGTAATGCTATAGACCAAATAATATAGATGATTATATAGTCCAACTTGGTGATAACTTGGGTATAGTTGGGTGTAATTTGAAACTTTGGTAAATGTGCAAGAAGAGAATAACATGTCTTGCCATTCTAATCTATATAATCTTGGATGGTGAAGAACATGAACATCTGTGCCATGCCCCCAAATATGGTATATGAGTGATGCATATGTATAATATCGTAATTTATATAACCACATGTGATATGACCTATCGTGCCATACCCCATGTGTAAAATTGGAGATCAAAACACTATGTTTATAATCTACTATTTGGTCTTATACTATGTCATGCTATATGAAGATACATGTGTGAGATGTGTAGTATGCATATGTCCCAAAATTTGGTATTTGAGTTTAAATCTATATTAAAGTCACTATGAATCCATATAATCTGAACCACTATATTTGACTAGTTTGTATATCAATAAGCTAAAATCACTGTGGATCCATATGATATGAACCATTATATCTGAACAATCTATATATATGTAAAATGAAGGTATATCCCCCTAAATGTCCTAAGCAATGTTAAGTGACCCATGTAATCTAAATCACTGAATATCTTGACTAGTTTGAACTAAATTTGATAGTCTGAATACTAGACGTGTAAGAACCATGGTGTATCCACTTATAAGAGTGGATGGGTATGCTAGGTTTGTATAGGAATATAACTAGTAGGAATAATTCCCCCCTTTTGGGGAGAGGGATGAGATCTCATGATAGAGAAATTTGAGCCAAAATTGGTGACTAGTATCATAGGAATTGATGTAAGTTTGTTCTATTATGAGGAGATTAAAAGTTTTTTTGATTGATTAGACTGAGTTTTTAAAATTGGAATAAATTTTAATTAGTTAGGACCAAGTTGTATATATAGATATAAAAGAGGTATATAGATGTGTGTGAAATAGTAAGTGGATTATGTAGTAAGAGAGGAAAACTTGCATGATGTTGAAGGTATTGTTTTTATGATTCCATGGAATAAAATGGTTTTCAAAATAGATTTATGGGGTTGAAGTTATAGGCAAAATGGTATTTTGATTTGGATGAAAAAGTTGTTTGATATGGGAAATTTGGATTGATTCTTGATTCATTTATGCATTGACTAGTTTGAGATTTGGAGCTTTAGTGTAGGAGATATGCCATGGATATCAGCACCTATTATGACCTAGTTTGAGCAGTTGATAGCCTAGGTTAAAGCTGGTGGGGAGATGACCCTAGTAAGTAGCTAAAATGCATGATTTTTTCCTATTTGAAAGCCTATTTTTGATGTTTTTAGGCCTTTTTGAGTAGTCTAGGATAATTTTCTCTAGTTCCAATTTTCTTATCCAAGAGTCAGTGCTCTTACCTAGTGTTTAATGCATGCTCTAGTCTGGTGCTAGTGTTTTTTTTATAGTGCTAATGTCCACTGGGGCTAGTTTTCTAAGTTTTTGATTTGTAACCTATTTGTTGTATAGCTTGGCTATTGATTTGGCATGGTTGACTGATATATATGATTTTTTTTGGTGTTTTATAGGGTGAGTTATGGATGAGAGAGTTTCATAGAGGCTAGGTGATGGAGACATTGAGATTGTTACCTTTATCAGCTGATGAGTGAGCTATGATGGATAGGGTAGGGTTAGGTCATGCATGCGATCTAGGCACTATTCAGTGGGATAGATAACTGATTATCACCTTATGTGAGAGGTGGAATGTAAACACTTATTATTTATATCTTCTTATAAGGGAGATTATTATTACTTTAGAGGATGTGTACTATATTTTACATTTGCTAGTTAGTGGACAATGTGTGACTTTGTAGGATGACATGGGTGCTGATGCTATTGTTCATGCATCCTTGTATTTTACTAGTGTTCCTTCAGGCATACATCAAAGAGGCAGTGATAGTGATGTATTATTGTCAATTATTATGTATTCAATGTTTTACATCTATAAAAGTGGTTGGATATGTTGTGTCTTCATTTGTTGCTATGGATGGGAGTGGGGTGTTGATTACATACAAGATGCATAGGATTGTGAATAGCATAGAGGTGTATGGAACTATGTTATCATGGGGTAGGAATATGATTTCCCACTTATACATGCATTTTTACTAGTTTATTTAGGAGGCATTTAGTGGTGGTGTGAGTGTAGCTACCTTATTACATTATTGAGCTTATAAGCATATATTAGTTGTGTGGCTGATAGGATTATTGAGGGAGAGGTGGGAACCTCCATAGCCATATGGGGAGTGATGGATGAGTTCATTAGCTATCTGGTCTCTTGGGATAGATCACTATAGATGAGTTTTAGATAGATTAGTGGCTTAGGATATCATATAGAGACCCTATAGAGGATTTTTTGGGTACCATGAGGATGGATGTAGTTACAGTATATAAGGGTCAGTTGTTGTTTGCATGACCACTGGACTAGAGTGTATGAGTGATTTCAGTATGAGTGTATGACTAGATAGTTTTGGGTACCACAAGATGTGCCCCTCATAACATGGGTGTGAGTGAGGAGTACATGGGCACCAATGAGGGTAGGATCTTGTGGGAGGCCTAATGAGACTAAGTTATCACCATTACCATTAAATGCATGGGATGTGGCTATAGATATTCTTGATGTAGATGAATTTGGATGCACATAGGCATATATTGCATAGTTGGTGAGGTATCAGTGGGCTCGATTGTATCTTGTTGATGAAGTGGGTGTTATTGAGGATGAGGATCTTACACTGATCCAAATGATAGGGGGTAAGTATTCACCATATTTGAATTATGTACAAGTTTATTCTTATTTTAGTTTAACTTGAAAGTATATATCTAATGTAGTGTTATATTTTGTATGTAGGTGAAATGGGAGGTACCCAAAATGAAGCACAAGATGGTACAAGAAGTAGAGATGATGAGTATTACGAGACCATCATTGAGTCAAAACTTTGAGAGCTTACATGACATGTTATTGATGATGCTATGGAAGAGGGTTTGATAGAATGTGTGATAGTTACAACCAATGTTTATGCTCATTTGTTTGATAGAGTTGTGATATCTATAACTGCATATGTTAGGGCAATAAGAGAGAGATAGGTTGAGGGCTGAGTTGGATAGGCATAGGATGCTTCCACCTAATTATGGTTCTATTAGCATGAGGATCATGGATGAGTATACTAATATTTAATGATGATATGTAGACTTATGTGAGGAGCATGGTTAGTTATTAGAGTGAGAGAGTCATCGTAAGAGGCATTCATGAGCTTGAGAAGGTTTGGGGCCATCAAACACTAGAGTGGACTATGGGACTATTACTAAAAGAGAAAGAGAGGCTAAGAATGAGGGCATAATACCCATTCATGATTTATTGTATTTGATATAGTGTATATGTATTTCAAAACTTGGTATATATATATATATATATATATATATATATATATATATATATATATATATATATATAGACGTTAGTTTGATTTTGGATTCATGCGTATTGTGTTATGGATTTTGGAATGGATTGGTATATTTCTTGTAATTTAGTGATTTAAAATAGTTGATGTGGTATTGATGTTGAAGGTTGTATATGTTTGGTAAAATGATACTTGGGATATTGTGATTTGATTTTTTTTTGATAAACGTGATGCTAGATTTTGATTTGTAATCATATGTAAGAAAAAATCTATTGGTTTTGTAATTGGTAAATTATTTGGATAAATTAAGTTGGTTTAATATTGGTAAAATAGGATTTGGTAAGATCTAGATTTTGATAAGCTAGTTTTGTCTATGGATAGTTGTTAAGAATGAAGAATGTTAGTTTTTAGTATATGGGGATGTAAGATATCACATTGTGCATATTAATTCCCTAAGAGTGGCTCAAGAATACAAAGGTTGGTATTTTGGCTCCATCATTACCATGCTAAGTGAAGCTTTAAAATGATACCATTATGAATGTGTGTCATATCTCTTAATGATATATCACTATTTAAACCCTAATGACCAACTAAAAAAGTGCCCATACTACTCATACTATGTTGGAATATACTATATATCTGATACTATCTATTCTATACTAACTATAGCTGTACATGAAGATTCTACAAAATGTAACTTTATTGGATGTTCCATGGAAACTATGGGCTATGAAGAAGGTTCATCTATACCCTATGGCCTCTGCTATGATATGTATGACTGAGCAATAGATGAAGATGGAGTTGAAACCTATGATGGGGGCTCATTTGATCTCAATTGTAGTGGGTTGCTATGTGAAATAGGTCCCTAAAAATCTGGCCAAAGTGAATACATCTTTGGAGAAATACTCTATGATGTAGGTTCATTTAATATTAATCATAATGGATTTCTACGTGAGATAGGACCTAAAAAATATGGCTGTAGTGAATATTTATCTTGAGTGGTATTATGTTATGATGCCTATGAATTTGCTGGATATATATATGGAACTGCACTATGTACTCCTTGGATTACACTAGTATATGTAGGTTTCTCTCACTATACTTGTTACCAAACCTTTTGAATAGGTGGAATAGGAAATCTCCTATGAGGCTCTATCCTGGAACCTATATTATGCTTACGATGAGTGACTAATGATTCCTATAAAGAAATGTCCTAGGATGACTCAATCATGGATGAATAAGGTCTATGGTTTAATGATGGATGAGATATTGGTGCCCCCTATGTGAATGCTATGATTCCATTATCAATACATCTATTAACGTAATCTCTAAGTCTATAATAATTATTATCTCTATGTCTATGGATATAATGATAGTTATAAAAGGGCTAATGTGGCTATCTATGTAAGAGATGTGGATCTCATCAACAAGTATAAGGTAATGTGATTAACCTCCTATCTAATAGTGCTCATAATATGATAGATGGGCTATCCTACTTTTAATCAAACTATAATGGTGCCTTGATGTTGTTCTCTATAGTGCATAATGTAGGTTGTGCTTCCAAGACTGGCTCTCTATTCTTAACCAGTTGCTTTTCTAGTTGTAGTCTCCTATCTTGTTTAGGACATGGTGGATGCTATGTGCTACGAGCTATAAATGTAGGTACTACTATGAAATCTACAGTAATATGATCAACTGAATCTACCTCAATCAATCCTAATTTATTTTCCAAATCTAAACTATATAAAATAAGTGCCTGAAAGAGGAATCAATATGATATAATAGATGTTCAAGGATAGGTTGGTGAAGTGCCTTAATAAAGATATGTTAAATGTTTAAATTTTCTAGTTTGTATATTAGTCTTAGCATGCGAGTCTTAAATCATAAGATATAATCACTAACTGGATCTAAAGAATTTTGAAGCAGTCTGGCAAGTTTCTCATATGTAACATGAGTGATCATGTTTTCTATGTAATATTTGAGAAATACCTCCTCTAAGTCATCATATGTGTGCAAGGAGCCCACATGAAGTAGATGAAAGAACCAATTTTGTGCTTCCCCCACGAATGTCTACTAGAATAAATTTAGTAGAATCAAAAGACTCGCATGAGATGGTAAATCCTTCCAAAAGGCTTGAAGGTCTATGAATGGATCTCTAATACCATCAAAGTGAGGTAATGATGGTATCTAGAAATACTTAGGCAATGAAACTTTTTTGAATGCCTTCAGAAGAGGGTTACCATGTAAATCATTAGAATTCGTCCAAGACTTAAAATCCTTATTTTCCAAGTTAATGAGATATAATTAGTGTTGTAATTCACCAACTACATGCATTAAAGAGATAATCTCTTGGGATGGCACATTAGCTTCTTGAAATGGTTCATTTAATTATTGAATTTTATGTTAATTTTATCCATGGGAATGCTACATTTAATAATTGGATCATAAAAAGGGGGTGTTCTCACTTGAACCTTGGGAGTAATGGTAACTTAGAGCTTACTAGAGGGATGTGGGATACCATTCTCTTTAGGTGAAGAGTGAGAACTGGATTCTACTGTAGTGAGGGGTGGCTTGGAATATTTATTGGTATCATTATATTTTAGTGAATCACCTTCTAATTGAGTATAAGATGTGTTATTAACATGAACATGTGCATTATTTGAAATAGAATCATTCATAAAAGTAGAAACAACACTTGGAAGTGCATTATGTTTGAGAAGAGTAAGAGAAGAGTTAGAAATATGAGATGCATTTTCTTCATCACTATATGTATAATAATCATCATTATTACATGAATGATTATAATTGAAATATTTTTCATAATCACTCTCATTTTCATATTCATTGGCATGTTCACTATCATACTCATTATCACTGCCATCATTACTAGGGAGAGGTGTAAGAGAAGAATTTAATTCCTTTCAAATGTGTAATATATTATCATTTGAAATTAGAATATCATGTGCATCTATACTATAAATGGGTGGAATACATGCATTATTTTCATGAGAAGTAAGAGAAAGAGAGTTATCATTTAGACCTTATTTTGATAAAGTAGAGTTAAGAACATGAGATGTACGAATTGAACTATGCATTGGTAATTTGATTCTATTAAATTTATATTATTTTAATTTGAACATTGAAGTAGAAAAAGAGAGAGAGATTAGGTTCACATGGAAGCAAATTTTCACCAATTAGAGGTTCACTTGGAAGTGCATGACTAAGCTATTCATTTGGTGCATTGTGCATAGGAGAATGAGATGAGAAGTATCTTTCCCATTTATCAAAATTATTTTCTTTTGAAGAGGGAATAAAAGAGATAGGTTAGAGAGAATAAGATACATCAACGTGTACTTTACTATCACTATCACGTATATCATCATATTCCTCATTACAATGATAGTAATTATCTTCATTTTAAATAAAATCATTTTCCACATTTTTAGCTAATGTGCAATTTCATAAATTTGTCCATTCATTGTCATAATTATGAGAAAATTTTAGAAATTGATCTATGGGATAAGAGGGAAGAAGTGCCTTAGTGGCCATTTTGTTTCTTTCACCAAAGAGAATATTGAAAAGTACTATTAATCAAATAAATGCAAAAATAACTATTAACATAGAGATTTTGAAAATATTTTTAACACTTCAAACAATTCGCATAAATTCCAAAATATTTTTCTAAGAATTGTAAGGGAGGAAAACTTGGGGGTTGAGGACCTAGTTTGGAAATCTAGGAGTTTGAGCTAGGGTTTTAGAATTTTTGAAAAATATTAAAATAATTTAAATTTTAAAAATAGTTTTGAATAGGATAAACACAAAAATTTATTAAAAAAATTAGAAACTTGAAATTGAATTTTTGCACCAAAAAACTACCAACATAGGAATTTTGATAATTTTTTTGACACTTTAAACAACTTGCAAAAATTCCAATTTTTTTTCTAAAAATTGTAAAGGAGGTAGGCTTAGGGTTGGAGGACGTAATTTGAAAATCTAGGGTTTTAAATTAGGGTTTTAGAATTTTCAAAAATTATTGCAATAATTTGAATTCTAAAATAATATTTGAATAAAATCAATGTACAAAAATTTATACAAAAAATTAGAAATTAGAAATTGAATTTTTGCACAAAATATGAAGGAAAAACCCTTAGGGTACCTAGGGTTTTAGATTTGCTTAAGGTAAGTCAGGTTCACCAAAATATTTTATTATTTTTGGGAAACTAGTGTTTAGTTCCTAAATAATAAAGGGTTTGGAATAAGTAGGTAAGTCTGATTTAATATGATAAAATACTAATTTTTCAAAATTAATTACATAGGAGAAGGAAATATCTTATCTAGAAAAATAGGCTAATTCAATGATTGTAGAAGATGAAAATTAAGGTATAGGTCTAGGAAGATGTCTAAAACTTGAATCTAGATTTGATTTAGTGAAAGGATAGGAGCACCAAAAATAGGATGCCCTAGTGTCTGATTCTATAGTCCAATTCCTTCTGCTATTGTCCAAATTGGTCATAGAGGTTTGAGCTTTTTGGGTTTTGTTTGTTATCCTTATATTGGTCTATCTATGAAATTTCAAATCTTGAATGTTGAAAAATCCCCTTATAGAGCTGATTCAATCTTTAAAACCCTAAGTCTATCTACACACATGAAGGAACAAATACATTAAAAATAAAAGGGGGAAAAACTAGGTTAGGGGAAGAATGATCATATGATCTTGAAACCCTACTATCTTGATCATTAGCTACATTAACCCTCAATCTAGGGTCTCAAATCAAATATAGTTATCCCTTAGGGAATGTGCATAATCAACACTTATAATAGATGCAAGAATGAACTTTCACATAAACCCTTCCTTGATCAAGCGTGCAAGCTTATGTGTGGTGTAGAATACTCTATACTATTGACTAATTTTATTATGTAATGTGCCAAAGCAGTAAGTCCTAGATATAAAATGCTTTGTGTAGTCCTTTAATAAGAGACTCTTTATTTTGAATTTGGGATCTTTTATTTGCATTTAGCTGATATTGGAAAACTTAAGGATAAAACTAAGAAAGGGGATGGGACTCATTAAGAAAGGGGATGGGACTCATTAAGCAAGGGAAACTGACCATTAGAGCTCAAAATGACCTTAGACAAGAGCACTAGAAATGGGACACCCTAGGGTACAATTATATAGTCCAATCCCAATGCTCTTATCCTATAGGCTAGGGACCTAAGGGGATAGAATAAGCATGGGAAATTTGACCTGGTTGAGGTGGAATGACCATTTGAAAGGATTAGGATGATTTGGAATAGGCAAAAAGGTGAATCAAGCATGAAACAAGACCAAGATGGGTAAAATGAAAGACATGGCTAAATGTGAACAAATCTCATATTCTCTAGTTAGAGTCTCCTATGAAAGGACTATGAAAAGACATTATATGTGTGGTTGCTTGACTAATTTAGGGTATATACAATAACCCACGTCAACAAGATAAATTAGGCAAGGTTTCTCCTTAGCTCCCACACTATTTTTTTATAAATGTAAAAGATATTCACTACATTATTATATATGTCTCTATTACCCCTCTATACGAGGGACAATGTTCCTAATAAATATGAATTCATTGATATTCAATTTGTAGATGATACATATTTTTTTCATTTAACTTGATCAAGAATTTTTTTCTTATATTACATTAATATTTGGGATTTATTATAGTGTTTTTGTCTCTAAAATATCGCTTCCTAATTAATTTCTATTGGGATGGGATGATGCTCCCCCTAATTGGTTGTCCTTGTTTTGGTAGTTGTGAGGTGGCCCTAACAAACTGGTGAGATATTTTGGAATACTATTTTCTCTCTCCTCTTCTCTTAAGGATATGTGGCAATAGATATATTATAAAATCTCTAAAAGGGCTACTAGATGTTAGGTACACCTTAATTCCTTCACTTAAAGAATTCATGTTTATCAAAAACTTCTCTTATCTTATATTTAATACTCATCTTCTTTAATGTTTCATAGTCCTCAATTTCATAAGTCACATAAAAGAGTTTGATATTTTCTCTACTTTGATGGTAAATGAGGTAAGAAAAAACATGTTATCTAATGGAATATTTTCTACAATCCAAAATATATAGGAAGATTGAGGCTCAAGGACCTTAGACCCTAGGGTATTATTTAGCAGTTAAATGAGTGCTAAGAGCCTTGTTGGACATTATACCTTGGAAAGTTATTTTCAAATTCAATATTTCAAAGTGGAACACCAATATAAATAAACTTTGGAAAAGGTTGCATATAGTCGACCTAATTTTTGTTTTTTTCTCTTGTTAGTCCTATAAGCTCTTGCATCTTCAATTTTATTTGGAAAGCCTGAGAATATCAAAAGCAATTAATGGCAGGGCAACCAAATTTCTTAGTATTTGACATTAAATGTCAAGGCTTTAGATTCTTATGGTTGAATTTGATTCATAACAATACTAATTTGCTCTTTTTAAATGTTGTTATTTTATTTATTGGTTTTCTAAAGGTATTAGGGCCTTGTAAGGTATCTATAGAAATGACAAGTGGATGTCTTAGATAGAGTTGAAGAATTTGTTAAAATTAATTGAGGCTCATTCAAAAATGCACATTATTCTTATGAATGCTCTAAAACCACCTGATTCAGGTCTTTTATTTGATGACTTTTGGAAAGATGTTAGATGATTAAATGGGTTTTTCTTGTTTGAAGTTTCTTCAATTTTTTTTCTTACAATAGGTTTTACAAATCCTTAATAAAAATTGGGCCTTGTGTGATTCCTTTAGGAGGTAGTTTGATAGGTTTATTGTGATTTGGTCATCTTGTGTTAAACTTAAGAAGTATTGTTTTAGGTGTTTGATTTTGAAAATTTGCTTATTGTTGGGTTGGTTATTGTTAATGTGGTATTGATAATGAGTTTTATTTTTTTTTGTGGTGAATAGGAAATTGTGAAAAATACTTTATTTAATTTTCCTTATTCTAAATGTGTTGGAGTAAACATTCTATTTATTTAGAATCCTTTTACTAAGAAGAATATTGGGTGGTTTGATGTGTTAATTATTTGTGATAAAGGTAATAATTTATTTTGTAAAAGTTGTGGTTTGTTATGTCTAATAAAGTGATGTGGTTTTATGGAAAGAAAGGAAAAATTATGTGATTCAAAGAAAAGGGTGAGGTCTTACTGACTTCACCAATTTATATTTTCACTATTTTAGTCAATATACAACTCAAAATATCTTGGGAGGAGTTGAAAAATATTCTTCATGTAGGGGCTCTCACCATTTAATCAAATTATTTGGTGGATATAGGTAGGTTTTCTAAATTTGGTTATTCCCCTGATTGACCCTTTTATGGGGATTTACATCTAGAATCTAAGGAGTGTGAATTGGACTAGAATGACTTAAAACAAATGTATTTTATCCAAGTATATCAAGAACATGAAGAAAATACAAACAAGATGGATGTTTCCATATTAGTTCTTAAAAATATAGTAGGAAAAGTGTCTCTCAAAAATAAATCATAGAAGTAATTCACTCTAATTTAAAAATAGTTTAGCAAAGAAAAGAGCAAGCTAAAGTAGATTTATTATTTTAGGGTAGTTTTGAGGTCGAAGCTGGTGAAGATGAATCTACTTTGTAGGGATGGGGATTTAATATGGATAATGCCATTTTTATTTATTTTCATTTGAAGATGCACATTAAAGCAAGAACATCTAAGGTGCATAAGAAATATTACATCAGCTAAAAATAGTAGTTGTGTGTGTTTATGTGGTATTTTTGGCATGTTGTCATTTTAAAATGGTGAATATGATCCATGGGGAACACCCATACTCCTAAATTTATGTATCATTAAACACATCAAAAAAGGATCAATTTTAAGAAGCTACATGGTTCCAAGCAAGTTAGTAGAGTTTCTCAATGACTAGTACAATCTAATAAGTGGTAATGTGTATTGTGTTTATGTAGGTTTTATGCACACCTTGGTATCCCTATGAGGTAGCCTCTAACATTTTAGGATTAGTGAAATACTTCATTCTAAGGCATGAGTGATTTAACTATTTTAGGAATAATGGAGTTTTATTCTTAATTTAAATAAAGGTCTGGATTAATAAATCAATGAAAAATATAGAAATAATTAAAATCTTGATTTGTATAACTTATTTGTTTTTTTCACCTTTCTAAAAATAACAATAAATAAGGATAAATAGAACTTAAAACTAGACTGAGATGATTAATATAGAAGTTGAAATTGGCTATGCAGGACTAGGAAAGTGTCAAAAACCTAGATCTAGCTTTCATTCACTGAAAAGATAGGATCATCAACAACAAGACACCTTAGGGTCTAGTGTTGTATTCCAATCCTACCATTATGGTCTAAATTGGTCATAATGGCTTGGAACTTTCTAGGTATTTATACTGTGCTTGTGTTAGCCTACCTTTGAAATATTAAGTGTTGATTATCGATGAAACTTGCTATAGAGATGATTTAATATTCAAAACCCTAACCCTCCATCATGATTGATAAAATGATGTTTGAATCACTTGAGAAAAGGGGGGTTAGTGTGTAATATGTACTGAACATGCAATCCACACCCCTTATGTGGGTACATTGCCTATATACCAATACTCTAAAGAGGGATCAAGACATATGTAGTTCTCCCACCTAATGTGCTTTGTACAATAGTGTGATGCAGATGCAAAAATGCCAAATTGAGAGTGTTTGAGGTGGCTAAGGACTGGTATGAGGGTTTGAGTATGTTTGTAGTTGTGTTGGGTGATTGTATGTAGAGAATAGGGAAGTTTGCCTTAGTGCCTTGTTTGTATTCATGCTTGTTTTGTAAAATTTGTCACCTCCTTTTGTAAATGAGATTTCGATGGGATTTTATAAGGAACAATTAGGTATGGGTCAGATGTAATCATGTTAGGATGACATGATTAAGGGTAGGGACTAGATAAAAATGACCATTATAGCTCAAAGTGAAAATGGACAAGAGCACTAAAAATGAGACACCTTAGGGTATAGTGTTATAGTCCAAATATGGTGCTCCTATCCTATAGGCTCGAGACCTAAGGGAATAGGATTGGCCTAAGAAATATAGTTTGGTTGAGGTGGAATAATTATTCAGAAGGTTTGGGATGATTTATAATGAGAAAGAATGTGTATATAAGGGTCATAAGAGCATGCAAAAAGGAGATATAGATAGGGTGTTACAAGCCACACTCAAACTACCAATTTGGAAATTTTATATTACTACATTTACCCCACTTTATTATATTGATACAACAAAGAAAAATATTAAGATATTGGAAAATTAGAAATCATACTTGAACTTACCTGCAAGGGTGAAGCCCATAAAGATATGTGATGTTGAGTGTGTGTGGAGAGAGAACACCATGAAGTGTAAATATGTAAGAGAAAAGACAAAGTAGATCAGTTCTTACTAAACACACTATATCTAAAATAAGAATGTATAAAAGGCTAGGTAAAAGAGAGAGGAAGAGAAAGGAATGAATACACCTCATCGGGTATGCAAACTAATAAAAAACTTGTTTGTGATGTTGAGTGATGCTATTTATGTGCTATATCAAGAGTAATATCATGAATAGATTTGAGTGATCAATTCCTTGAGAGTGGATTAAGAATAAAAAAGTTATCCCTTTGGCTCCATCATCACACACTAAGTTAATCTATGTGATCATGTGTGTGTTAATCAATTTTTGGACTGTGTCCAATCCTTTTGAGTAGGTGGCTCAAGAATATAAAGGTTAGATAGTACTTTGGCTCTATCATTTCCCCCTAAGTGTGAAGCTATGAATTGATATTGGTATAAACATGTGTTGTATGAGATGGCTCATGAAGCCCATGAATGCTCTGTAATTTAACAATCTGACATGGATAGCTGAATGTGTGATGAGAACTAGGTCAATCTTGGCCACTCCAAAAGGTGGAGATTAGGCTTGTATGAAAGCCACTTCAAAATTGAGAACTAGGCTTATATGAAATCCACTCTGAAATGATGCCAACCACCTACAGATGGAATAAGGCATGTAACTACTAAGAACACCTAGGTAATACACTAAAATTTGAAATAAAAGGAGGCAAATGTACCACACACATTGCCCCCAATCATTGGTATCTATAATATGGATTCTAATTTGGAAGTTATACCAATTACCCAATCTAAAATTGAAATAAAGAGACATCGTGATGTGCATGATTCTCCCTATATCTAGATACTCTAAGTAAAACTATACTAAAACTGCTCAATCTAAACTATATTGTAGCTTACAAAACTATAACTAACCTTACCTTCCTATTTATTTCTAGAAATCCTAGGTTTTTGGTTGTTTGGACATGAGAACTAAAAACATGACACTTTGATATCTAGTGCTATAGTCTAAATATGGTGCTCTTATCCTTTACTATTTTTGATGACTATTCTAATTTTGTCACTATCTTTCTAGTTTGATCTGTTTGTTTTGGGTTCTGAATGTTCTTAAAAATTGATTTTTCACTAGTAGAGGGCTATGATCTCTATGACAAAACCCCTATTTGTTTTCCCCTTTTATGAGGGTAAGAATGAATATATTTTAATGATTTCCCTCAAAATAAAGAGCCCTAAAAGTGTGTTATGCTATGAAATACATGATATAATAATGATAATCAAGAAAATTTCTCAAGATATATCAGAGTTTGTGTTGGAGATTATTAGATCAATAGGGGTATGCCTAAATAGATGTAATAATGTAATAACATGTGTATTATACTAAACTAAAACTATAAATTTGGTTAGTTGTTAAGGAGGTATGGATCATGATATCCATCATGACATCCAAAAAGGCAAGATAATGTATGATGTGGATCATGGCATTGAAAATAACTGAGAAGCAAACAAGAAAATAAGCGCACAAGGCAAGAAGAAATAAGCATAAAAAAGTGGCCAAGGGGCCAATCAAACAAGGGACATGGGCACATGTCAATCAAACTAGGAAAGCAATCATATAAGGCATGTTCAAATGATCACATACACATACAATCACAATAATCAAAAGACATTGACAAATGTCCTAAGGCACACACAAGAGTACAAGATAAGAACTGAGAAATGCAATCATGTCTATCTTCTTAAAGCAATAAAGGAAAAACATGTAAATGTTGGAAATATTATCACATCTAATTAATCAAAACAAGAAGTGAAAGTATGTAAAACATGTAGTAAAAGACTAGGTAGATGCTAAGAAATACACAAGTGCTATATACTAGTGAGTGTCGATAGACTAATTTCTGTAAGCTAGTAAGTAATATACATTAACATTATAACTAGAGTGTGTGGTGTATGAATGACATAATCTATATGGTTAGTCATGTATAATATGCCCTAGATGGGTAGATATGCCAATGTATGTCTCAAATGTAGAAGTAGGATGCCCCCTCAATGGGTAGAGAGAATCAATCAAGGATCCAGGTGCCATTACACACACTCAAAGAAGATCAAGTGATGCATGGTAATGTAGATAAATCAAAAAATAATAGCATATAACAACAAAATTTAAGTCTAACATAGTAGTAGAAATGTAAAGCATGGATAATGCATATAGTTGAAAAGTGTTTTTGGTGTTATTTGAATGTTTTTGTATTTTGACATGTTATATTGATTTTGGTATTTTGAAATAAGCTATGTAAAAGAAATCATAAGGAAACTATGTAGAAGAAAGTTAAAATAAATGATGTAAAATTAGGGTGAGAAATTATGTACAAGTAAGCTAAAAGAAACTATGTATAATGAAATGTGTGTAATGAAATATGTACACAATGACATAAAAGACTAAACTAGAGGAGGTAAAGGGTTCAAAGATGGAGCCCACTAGGGATAGAGATGGAGGAAGGGATCACACCCATCATCAAATGCCTTGAGATTATCATCATAAGTATCATCCTATGCCATAGGCTCTGTGTATATGGTGGCTATCTTATCAGATGTCAGTGAGACCTGTGATATTTTTATAGTCAAAGATCTATCACTTATAGTGGTATCATCCTATAGAAAGTGAACTGAGGGTGTGGCTCTGGTGGTGAAGATGCTAGTTTTTCTTTGGGGTACCTAATTCTAGTGGTAGATGGCCTTAGTGGTAGTGGTAGAGCTGGTGATATAATCTTAAAATATCTGCTATAAAGCTATACATGAACCTATGTCATGGCCTATGATTATGTGAAAGAGACAAAATGGGAAACCATCCTATCATGATAACCTGTTAATAGATCTATGTCATACTTTAGGTAATGTGATTAATCCATGATAAAATAACATTTGTAGCATAATCTGTGGTTGATGTTGTGTGTTACTTGTTTGAATCTGAATGACTAGCTCTATATCCATAGAGGTAACCATGTGAACTTTATGTGTCAAGTGATCTATCTATGGCTATGAATGTGTAGTATATCTTGAGAGTGTAGTGTGGGATGCTAAGAGTGATGTAAGTTGTGTGATGAGGGATCTATAGTCATCTTGGTACTATCCTGGGCCAACTGGTGTAAAGGTTATTCTACACAAATAGTCATCTATGAGTGTGGGTGTCATATCATCATCTAATTTATCTTGGGAATCTATATCAAAATCATGCAATATGGTAACTCAAAATTTACCACAAGGGGTAACTATGATATGGGAGTCTCATCAACTATAGTAGTAGAAGATGACAGTGCTATGAGAGTATCTATAATTAGAGTAACTATGATTACCTAAGGAGCTATATATATAAAATCAATTGGGACTACTAGACTTGTTATTGGTGATTATGTAATTGAAATAGGTGTAGGAACTATGACTAATTGAGTAGCTAGAATTGTTGAAGCTACTATAACTAGCTAAGTATTTAGAGCTGAGGAAATAACTATAAGTGGAAGAGTGTGAGATGTGCTAGTCTCTCCTACCTCATATATATGTATCTAGTTAAGAGAAATGTGATGAGGTGGTGCTTGAATTATGATATGAGGTGCCCCATTTTATAAAATAGTCGAAGATGACTCTATAATTCTATAATATCTAAATGGATGGTTATTTGCTAGGCATGTGTATAGGTATCCTTCATAGAGAAACTTAACACATTGATGAAGAGTAGAAGTAACTACCCCCATAGTGTGTATCCAAGGTCATCCAAGCAAAAGGTTATAATAGATAGGACCTAGCATGACTTGGAACTATTTAGAGAGGGGTTTGGGCCCTACCATGATATCTAAAGCAATAGTACCTAATGTTTGTCATGGACCCTCTAATGTTCTTATATGACTTTTGCATAGATGCCATATCTATGCCCATGGTCTATAAAAATGTAATATTACATACATTAAGTCTGAAACCACTATCAACTATAACTCTCTTAATTGTACTAGTTTTGACTTGAGCTTGTATGAATAGTGGTAAATTTTGATTAATAACTATCTAAGAAGACATGTCCTCATGATCAAAATAAATAACATCTTCTATATTTTTTAATGTGTTGACCACTGATGCAAAATAAGAAGGATATAAATTGATAAGCATAGAAGTCTAAGTGAGTTCTTGATAAAGAATTTCCTTGGACACAATTGTTTTCTAGAGTAGTTCTAACATGGAAATCTTAGCTAGTGTGTTTCTCAACTGATCAACAATATCATATGCCCTGTGTAGATCTGCTTATGCAAGTGGGTTGGGCCTAGGATGGGAAGGAATAGGAGGGTGTAAAGGTTATTAAATAGGTGGGGGAGGCATGGTGGCACATTGAGTAACATCTCTAACCACATTGTCTCTTAGTCGTATAGAACTAGTAGTAGCTACGAGAGGAGAGCAAAGACAATTGATAGGTCAAGGTGGTGGAGGGACAAAGGGTGTCGACTAGGCTCTCTCACAATAGGTAGTGACTTGTGGAATAGTAAAATTGACCATGAAACATGACTCAACAAAGGATAGAGGCTCTAAGGAAGGTGAGGCAAGAGGTATCTTAACATGTTTAATAATGAATTTCTTAATATCATCCCATATTATAAAAAGTAGGCATGAAAGGAAAAGAATGAAGCTTTGTATTAGCATATAGTAAAATTTATCATTCATATACATGATAGGACCAGGTATGGACTCATTATTTCAAGAAATATTTTGAAATGATTAAGATTCATTTTTAAATTTTATGTGAAATCTGATTTGAATGTAAGGTGATACCTCAAAATCAAAGGGACCTAGTATATTCAACTAGGGTTTGATATAAATGATTTTTAAAATTATTATGGTGAATTTTAAATATTAAATGTGAAATTTTGATTTAAATATGCAAGAAAAATTAGAAAAATATTAGAAAAATCATCAAGAATTTTCCCTAGGGTTTTTAGGGTTTTTGTGTGCAAACGAAGTAAGTTAGGTTCACCAAATGATTTAACTTTTTTGGGAATAATGGAGTTTTATTATTAATTTAACTAAAGGTCTAGATTAATAAATTAGTATAGAATATAGAAATATTTATAGTCCTAATTTGTATAATTTATTTGTGTTTTTTACCTTTTTAAAAATAGTAATAAATAAGGAAAAATATAATTTATCTTGAAACTAGAATGAGATGGCTGAGACAAAAGTTGAAACTAGCTATGTAGGACTAGGAAAGTATCAAAAACTTGGATTTAGATTTCATTTAGTGAAAGAATAGGAACATCAAAAATAGGACACCTTAGGGCCTAGTGCTTTAGTCTAATCCTACTGCTATTATCTAAACTGGTCAAACATGCCTTAAACTTTTTGGGTATTTGTGCTATGAATGTGTGAGCTTACCTATGAAATATTGAGTGCTGATTGTTGATGAAACTTGCTATAGATCTGATTTCATCTTTAAAACCCTAACCCTCTATCATGATTTATAAAATGATGTTTGACTCACTTCAGAAAAGAGGGGGTTAGTGTGTAAGATGTACTAAACATGCAATCTACATCCCTTATGTGGGCATGTTACCTATATACCAATACTTTGAAGAGGGATCAAGACATATATAGTTCTCCCACCTAATGTTCTTTGTGAAATAGTATGATGTAGATGAAAAATACCAAATTTAGAGTGTTTGAGGTAGCTAGGGACTGGTATGAGGGTTTGAGTATGTTTACAACTATGTCAGGTGATTGTATGTAGAAAATAGGGAAGTTTGCCTTAGTGTTTTGTTTGTATTCTTGCTTGATTTGTAAAATTTATCACCTCCCTTTGTAAATGAGCTTTGGATGGGATTTTATAAGGAATAATTGGTCATGGGTCAGATGTATTCATGTTAAGCTGACATGATTAAGGGTAGGGACCAGATGAAAATGACCATTATGGCTCAAAATACAAATGGATAGGAGCATAAAAAATAGGACACCTTAGGGTCTGATGCTATAGTCCAAATATGGTACTCCCATTCTATAGGTTCAAGACTTGGGGGAATAGGATTGGCTTAGGAAATACAGTTTGACTGAGGTGGAATAATCATTTTGAAGGTTTAGGATGACTAGAAATGAGAAAGAAGGTATCTATAAGGGTCATAAGAAAATACAAAAAGGAGCTATAGATAGGGTGTCACAAGCCACACTAAAACTACTAATTTGGACATTTTATATGACTAAAATGAGTTATTAGGTATTCATTATTGGCTAGAGGGGTGAATGATACAAAATTTTTACCGCGAGTGAGTTGACTATGAATAGACCTAGATCTACTTGAAGTGAGTGAAAAGATGATAGTTTTAAATATAGTGGGTATAATTTCTAAAATAAACTCAAAAAAGGAAAGAAAGGAAATGAAGAAAAGAGGCCTTTGGACTACATAAGAATGAAAACCATTTAAGACCAACACTTGAACTAAGGTAAGACAAGAAATCAAAGGACCAATATTTATTGTAAGATATTATAACACACTTATAATAAAACATAGTAAAGAGTCAAAGGGAATTAGAACATAATGTAATTAAACATGCATGGATTAAAGGTTGTCACATTTTCTGAATTGTTATCGCACATCAACAAGAGGGATTATATTCAAATGTAAAAGATATTAAAATTATCTATATCTTAATATGATTAACTATATTGAAATAAGATAACTCGTACATAATCAAAGAACTAAAATACCATAATGATAGCATGCCCCATACAATCCATATAATTAGAAAATAATGAATATTTGTACACAAAGATCAATTCAAGTAGAATAGCTCAAAATTTATTATTAATCTTAGAAACCAAAAATATCATCTTTTTAGAACTTGGAGGATACACAGATATATCTTGGGATGGGGATGCCTCATCTCTTCAAGCTTTGTCTAAAAATATAAGTTCAAAATTATAGCTATGCATCTAAAATCATGCAAAAGATGCATGTCTCATGTCCATATTTAGAACAACCTCTTCAACTAAAAATTTAATATGTATACATCATAAATAAGTTGAGAACTAGAGATGTAATTTAGTAATAACATGCAAATACATAGTTATTTTTATATCAAGGTGTTTATTTGGCACCATTAATTGAAGTGGTTAGTGGGTTAAGTGTAGTTGCAACCGATGTAACTACAGGGGTTCCTCATGGAATCAAAATTAGACCTGTTGAAGTTTTTATGATAATAAATCTAGGGAACTGAGAGATTTATGATGTTGGGGAGGCATTGATAGCTGTTTATGTATACGAAACTAACCCCAAAGCTTCTTCTTTGACTCTTAACTCTTCAAATAATGCATAGATTATGTCAAACATTTTATTTATAATATTAATATTGAGGAATAAAGGCTTCAAAATATTAATAGCCTCAAAAATCAATATTTCTTTCTCAACATCTAAGCTTTTAAATTCAATTGTTAAATCCTCTACCATCATTACTCTATCTTTTATAAAACTAATTGTAATATTTATTTGTTAGTTCTATAGATAATGCCCTCATATTCTTAATTGAAGCTATCTATAACTGCCTAAAGAAGGTTTTAAAAATTAGGTATATTGACCAATTATCCTGTAGGGGTTATCACATTAGTAACCCTCATATCTATTAAAATTTGTAACACATCACCCTTATGAGTGAAGAAATTCTCTAGTAAGGTCTTCATTTGTATGTGCCATTTAAGGGAAGAATCCTTGGTTGCCATTACATAATTTAAGTACCAATAGGAATCCATATTAGACATAAGATTCAATTAGTTAAGAGAATTAGTCCTAGAGCATTATACTAAGTAATTCCATCTCCTTTATATTTCTTTCATTTGGTTTTAAAATATGATAATAACTGTCTTATTTGATTAGCTCCCTACCTTAGAAACCTTGACTTTATACAAAATACTATATAAATTGGTTGATACATTCTGTACATCAATAAAAATTTCATGATGTGCTTATATAATTTGGCTCTATTTTAACCTTTTTAAGGCATCTTATTTACTTTTAAACATTTCTTTCATTGTCACCCCTATATAATCCACAAAAGAACTAAAATTTTCAATATACTTGGTGGGGTGTTTGGATTTATTTTCTAAATGGGAAAGATTCTACCCTTTTTAAAACTCCACCTCTTCTTTAGTTCTCGTGTTCATCACCTTACTCTTCATTATCCTTTAATTAGTCCCACTCTATTTATCAAATCAAGTGGGGACTGTGAGAAGCTTAGTCACAACCAAATTTTACATTTCATCTCTATCACTTTTTATTTCCCTTACCCATTAGGGAAAAATTAGTTATCCTATTTCAATATCTTATTTTGGGCCTAAGGACTGAGAAGATGGAGGAGTCATAAGAGGTGGTGTATTTATGGGGAGTTTTAAGGATACACCTATCTAAATAGAAAACTAGAGGGGTGGTTGAACAACATTCTCCCATGGAGATGTTTCCTTAAAAAGTGTAACTTTAGTAAAGAATTTAGTCATGCACGAGATAATTTTTAAATTTATTGTATCTAGTGGCATGGTCAATGGTTGTGGCATGATGAGTTCCAATTGGGATAAAATTTTCTTTGGGACTGGTGGCATTTATGGATTACAAATAGAGATAGTGACCAAATTATCAAAATGGATTACTTTGGGAGTCATTAACTTTGGAGAAGAAGAAATAATAGTTGAATCAATAGTACTAGTAGAATAGACAAAATAGCCCCAATAATGGCTAGAGGTAAACTTACAACTGAGATTTTAATAGTAGAAATTAAATAATAAACATAAGAGACTACCTCATCAAGGATATTGTTCTATTATTATAGGAGGATTGATTATTTTGGTATCTTAGTCGAGGCTTCTTATAGTTTATGTTATTCTAGACTCAAGGTTTTGGCCTTTTCTATCTTAACTTCTTCATCATATGGTTTTTCATCTATGGGATAATCAACCAAAGACATTACATGCTTGAGCTTTTTTTTTGTTTCCTTTGCATCCACTACTTCCTCTATTTCCTCTTCTTCCTCTTCTTCTATGATTGAAATATCAAGTGATGGTCTTTATTATAATTTATTATATTTGGAGGGAGGGGAAGGGTCTTTATTCTTCCTTTGGTAAGTGAATATGGGTGGAGTGGAAGGTGGATAACATGGGGGAACACCTATATGAATAACATTGGTAGGAGGTATGAGTTGAGATGGTGGTAAAGGAGTAGTAGATATGATGAATGGTGCTGACATGGTTGTGGAAGACACATAAATTATTCCAAAAGGCTTAGTGTTGAAATAAAAATCATTGAGAGGGTGGGGGGGTGAATTAGTGTCTCAAAACTTTCTTTCAATTCTTTCTTATCATACATGAACCATCATATCAATATATAAATTAAATAATGCATAACCAATCAACAATACAAGTATGAAGCAATATTGCACAAGACAACACATAATATATGCGGGAAACCTTCAAAGGGAAGAAAACCTAATAATCCATAAAAATGGACTACAGTCTTATAAGTCAAAATATCATTATTTAGTGAATCACCAATTCCACATGGAACACCAACCCCTAACTAGCTAAACACCAACTCAACTATGCTTTAACAAGCACCAAATTACAAGGAGGAACCAACCCCCTAGATGAATCAGCACCAAATAAGCCACATGAAACATTTTATCACCTTAAAAACACATTTTTTCTCATATAATATATGATGATCACCTTCTTCAACTCTTCTCTCTCTTCTACCCCTCTCAAACTATCTTTTAGGCTTCTGCACTCAACTAGGTTTGTTCAAGACTAATTAGGTCATATGACCTTGATATTCATATGTATAAACACTTTGATATATTCATGAATAATCCTATACACTCCTATAATGTTCTAAAATACCTCCTTTTTCTCAATAATGTGCTATATTATTCACATATCCTCTACATTCATCAATATGCCTTAAATTGCCTTGTATATATACCATTCCTTATTCATATGCCTCTTAGTTAGCCAAAAACCCTTAAAATATAAGGTGAGCCATGAAATATGTCTTAATAAATATAATAAACATGATTAAAATGAATATTGAGTCCCTTTTGGACTATCATAACTCTATTAGACCTCATTTCACTTTTAGGTCTCATGAAGACCTAATCCCATATGTCTACTTTAGGACACGTTACACTTTACCTTGTTAGGAAAACTTTAGATTTTCTAAAAATTGTATTAAAATATCATATAATAATAAAATATACCTATAACAAGATCATCTAGGCTCCATAAAACTTTTTATATCCAACCACCACTTGAAGCACACCATTTATATTATTCATAATTAGGCCTTCTCATACATAGAAAGTCTATCTTAAACTAATAAATATTAAAAAAAATTTGATTAAAAAAATGGAAATAAAAACATATATATAAGATAAATGACCTCATGGTCATTACCATATGATTTTGACTTCACAACTTAGGGCAAAAGGACTCAAACACTTCTCTGCAAATAGCCCACTCAAAACTACTAGAACACTTCAAAAACCAATCATGAACAACTTGATTTTAAACAATTTTAATAGAATTTACCATGATAATAAATTATATTTTAAAAAATAATTTGACATATCTATACCATTATCAAATACAAATATCACAAGGTCTAATGTCAAATATTGGTCTTGCAGACTAATCTTTTGACCTCAGTACACATAGTCAAACTAGAACCAGTTAAGCCATTTTGGATTCAACATTTCAACCACTTTAATTAACTATAAAACCTTATTAAAATAATGTATAATAAATAAAATTCTAAAAAAAAACCATGTGTGTTATATAATTTAGCTCAAGGCATATATCCTCAAACTCATCATTGTAACTTGCTTACCCAAAACTGCCAGTTTACCTTAAAGCACAATCATGGTGACAATGAGCTTCAACACCTATATGAAAAATTTAAAAGAATTATGATGCATGTAGATGATATTATAATATAATTAAATAATTATCATATATAAATATAATATATTTAAATGGAAAATATTGGTTTTGTAGACTAATCTCGTGACCTCACTGTACACAAACCTCACTAAGCTAGACAAGCCATTTTGGCTTCATTGTTTTCACCATTGTACTTGAATTTCAAGATTTATACAAAGAATTAATAGGAAATAATAGTTCCAAACAACATATCCATGTAATTGGTTTCATTACTATATCATGATAACACATTTTCGATAATCTTCTCATTGTTACTTGGGATTTTTACTGTTTCCATCATTAGGCCTATTAGCGATTGGATAACTTGGATGACTAGTTTAGCACACACGAGGGATTTATATTGTATAAAAAAATTAATGGAAATGAAACATGAGTTTAAAGCTTCATCTTTCAACAAATTTCAAGCTTCATCCAATACAAATTTTTATAGCTACAATAATGTCTTATAAAACAAGCCTATATCTTCACATTTTCTTTCTCCTCTCTATAACCACCACCACTTGGAGGTACTTGTAAGAGTTAAATAAAATATACAATATTTTTTATAGTCATTTTATACCATTAAATGATGTTTTTAACAATATATTTTACATTGGGTCCTTGTTAGGGTTTTAGAGAGGTTTAACATGGGTTTTGGTGTTAATGATTGTTCATAAAGGATTGTCCCTTAAATAAAAAACCAATGCATGTAGTTTTTATATAGTACCATTTACCATATATAATTAATATCTAAATTTCCCATTTAGAGGTCACGCATTCTGATTAACACTTGAAAATCCTTCTTAGATTTACATGCCTTTATTTTGTGTACTTGAGAGACCTCAAAACTACTTTTCATGCCTTTTCTTGAAAATCATGACCTCAAAATTTGTAAACATGATTAAAAAAACATATAATACCTATTTACATTATAAAATATTAAAAATTATCTTGAATACTGATCATGGATCCTCATTAGGCCACTCTCTCTCTTTGTTATCTAAACCTTGTCTTGTAAACCACATTAGGCCTTAAAACTGATCTTCATGCCTCTTTCCATTGATATAAACCAATATAAAATAATAAATAAACATTATAAATGATTAAAAACTATCATACATCCTTCATTTGTCTTTAAAATTTATCATGATACCTAATTAGGCCAAGTAGGTTTTGGAAGTGGCCAAGTTACAGACTAAGTCTATAGGTCCTACTCTTGTAGACTCACCTTGAGACTCTCATGAGTGATCCAATACTTCAAATACATGATAAATAAAACTCATACAAACCTTCATTATTGTGTGCACTCATTTTATGAAGCCATCATACTCATACCTTCTCACAAGGTCTCTTCATGCTATGACTAGTGTCATGACTAGGCTTTTCAAGTAATTGAAAGTTGACAATTGACCTTTAAACACTTATAAAAGTATATAAAATTAACTTACATGGTCACACAATTTAAAAAAAACCTATCATAAAATTTTTCTTACTTAATTCACCAAACTTTACTATGCACACCTTCTCATAGGGTCTGGACTAGGATTCTCAAGATAACTTGTACTCAAGAACTAGTAATCAACATGCTTATCTCAATACTATCAAAAAAGAACATTCATCAGATTGTAATCTTACACCACTAAAAAAAACTAGACTACAACTGATAAAATAATTATTAGGTTGCCTTCAAATTCTCTCTCTAACCTGAACCTTGACATCAACCAATATAATAATCATTAGGTTACCTTCAAATTATCTCTTGTTACATGGATTTCTTGTTAAATTAATGACATCAATATTGACATCAATGAAAACACTTAACAAAATACCCCTTTGTCATTAATGGCAAAACATTCTTCAATCTAATAACTCTCATCTCCTTCATTTTGGTATTTCTCCCTTCTTGAACTTTCTCCCCCTTTGACATTAATAACAAAGGGTCATACACATTGAAACATATGATACCACTCATTCTCCCTCTTTGGAAATTATCTCATAAACTACAAAATAACTTAGAGATACCAAGCTCTCCCTTTTAATTCACAACTTGAGCTCTTCTATGGTTGTCAATAACTACACTTAGAGATTTTGAATAACCCAAATAGCTCCCCCTAAAACCAAGCATCCATCATGCTTCTATTAACTAAAGAGTGTATCCATGAAGCCTAATAGAGTCATCCCTTTTCATAGGATACTAAAACAACACAAATTCAAGAGATTCCTAGATCTCCATGCTCTCACAAGACCAAAAATATTTTAGGATCTTGTTAGTCTTGATTGGCACCTTAGGCTTGACCTTTTCATCAATCATTTGATCAATAATATGAGTTAATATCAGACATTCTTGACTTGATTTCACATCTAAAGTGTGATCTACCAAATCAAACATTCGACTTGGGTTTATAGAATAATCATGATTCACCTTTACTATCTTTGGTTTTCACACATTTATTTGCCTTCTCTTTTATACTCTAGGGGCTTCAAACCTCTTGTTTTGAATTAATTACCTTCTAAATTTATTAGTACAAAATATTTAAATGTGTCCCACATGATGAAAAATTTAGTAAACAACCTCATTCGTACCTCTTGATTGATGGTACCTTTCATAATCCTATGCCTATTCATTTTTAAAGGGTCTTCTATACTATCTTGCTTTATGACCATATGATTACATGTAAAATAGTAACCATTAATTGAATTAACATACTTCATAGAATTAGATTGTCTGATTTGTATTTTCATGTCGACCTTCTTGTCTTCATTAGCCTTATCCTTGACTTGAGTTGCCTCCTTTTGGTCTTATTTAAAACCAAGACATGTCTTATTACTTGCAAAATTTTGATGACTCAAGATGTTATCTAGAGCATCAATACTATTTTAAAAATTCAAAAAGGTATTCAACTTAATATATACTCAATCCAACTCAAATTTCAAGGATTCTATTTTAGTTCCATACCTAATGCATTCTTCCTTTTTAGTTTTTAAGCTAACAATGACTATCTCCATATGTGCTTCAATTTAATTGATGATCTCATCATACTCCTTAGATGTGTTACTCAGTCTTTCCTCAAATAAACCAATTTTCTCTTCATAGTCCTTAACTAATTATCTTAGTTTATGATTCTTCTTTCTTTGGAAATTTAATTCCTCTAGAGCACTCATCAATTCTACCTCAAGGTTCACTTCAACCTCTTCTTCATCTGATTCTTCATCATCCATAAGGACTTTCTTTTTCGAGCAACCCTCATTTTCTATTTCTATAGCCATGAATAAGATGTCATTATTGTCATGTTCATGTTAATTATTGTTATTATCACTATCAGATGTACTTGTGTCATTACATCATATGAGTTATTATATTATTTGGTATAAAAACTTCTCATGTTCTTGAATGACCCTTTCCTACCTTCATACTTCCTAAAATCTCTCTTATTTTTATCAAGCTTATAGACCTTATTATCATCTCCATGATGTTCATCATGTTATTCATCATGCTCAATATTTTTAGGACACTTAGATGCAAAGTGACAAATCTTATCATATTTAAAACATTTGAAAAAAAAATTACCCTTGTAATTACCAGATCTAAAATTTAATTTCCTAACAAACATGGCTATTAGTTTATCATCATCAACATCTGAACATACCTCATTCTTGACCTTATTAAATTTTGACTTATTGTTAGCTTTGAATACTAATTCCTTCTTGGAAGGTCTACCTTCATTTTTTCTCATCTCATAGGTAGCTAAGATGCCATGAAGCCCATCTATCTCTAACTTATCCAAATCTTGCATCTCTTCTACTACAGACACCTTAGAATCAAACTTAGGAGTTAGTGATCTTAATACATTTTGAATAATTATAGACTATTTCACTTTTTATCCTAATATTCTAATGACATTGACCACTTCACCAACCCTAAAAATTTAAGATGTAATGGTTTCATTTTTATTCATCTCCAGACTTTCAAATTATCTTTGATGGTAAAAAACTTGGCCATATTTACCTTGGTGTCTCCTTCATAGACAATATTTAATTTTTATCATATCTATTTGATTAAAACATAGTACATCACCTTCGCAAACTCTACCTAAGATAAGCCATATATAATGGCATTCATTACCTTAAAATTACTTTCTTTTTTGCTTACTACATCAGTTGGTGGTGTAGTAGGTGGAGTGTATCCATCTACAAATGACTACCATATGTCATGGCACATTGAAATTATATATGACCTCATTATTATTCTCTAAAAGGCATAATTAGTTCCATTAAATAATAGAGCCTTAATGGTAGAAAAACCACCTTGAGCTTGATAACTAGCCATCTTTGCTTTTAGGATCTCCTTTAAGTTATTAGGACTTATTCAAAAGCCTTAATCTGATACCACATGTTGTAAGCATAATAAATAAGAGTGTGGAAGGTGAATAAGTGTCTCATAAATTTATTTCAATTCATATTTATCATACATAAACCATCATATTAACATATAGATCAATCCTAACCTTCACGGCCGCCTTCTCAGCCTTTGGCGACCAGATCCCATGGTTAATCACCCTCGCCTTCTTGTTCTAATGTAGGTGACGGGTCAGAATGTCGACTGGGGTCATGGCTCATGCTGATGTGCTTCCAGACATCAAGGATTTCTTTGGTGATGTTTTTGACTACCATGGTGGTGAATCCTCTGAGCATCAATTTAGTAGAGGGGGCGATTGAGTAAATGATTGGGTGGATGGAATGTGTGCTGGCGGCGCTAGTTCTGGGGCTTGTTTTTGATTATGGTGCCATTTTTTGTGGGTAGTGTGATTTTAGGGTTTGAGGGCATGGTGGAGCATAGCCTTTTTTTTGACATGGCTACAGTCATCATTATTTATAGATCTGACGGTGTCTCCATCAAATCAAAGGGACAGAGAAACCAAAGGTATTTTGTAGAATTTTAATGTCCCAGTAAATGCTTGTGTGTTGTTATTGTTTATTGCAGTGGCAACCTGCATTGTTGGCTAGGGAAGAATGCTAAAGATATATATATTTTTAGCATTCTTTACCCTATGCTGTAAGTTCTTTGAGGTTTCAGGTCCTTGTAAAACCTGGGTACTTTTATTGGACTATGTTTGTGGTTTTAGGTCCCTATAAAACCTGATTTTGATGCTGATCTTCAGTAGGTTTCAGGAATGATTTTCCCTGGTGGTTGTTAATGCTTTATCTTTCTTGATTCTGTTAAAGGGTTTTAGGGTCCCTTCAAAACCTACTTTTACCATAATCTAAAACATATATATCAAGCAATGCATAAACAATCAACTATACAAGCATGAAATAAGATTATATAAGACAACACATCATATATGTAGGGAATCCTCAAAAATAAGAAAACCCAATAATACATAAAAATGGAATATAATACCATAAGTCAAAATATCATAGTTTAGTAAATCACCAAATCCACATGGAGCACCAACCCCCAACTAGCTAAGCACCAACCCAACTAGGCTTTAACAAGCACCAATTTACAAGAAGGCACCAAACCCCTAGATGACTCAGCACCAACTCAATCACCTAAAACCTTTGATCACCTTAATAACACATTTTTATTATATAATATATGATGATCACCTTATTCAACTCTTCTCTCTTCTACCCCTCTTAAACTATCTTTTAGGCTTCTTCGCTCACCTAGGTTTCTTCAAGACTAATTAGGTCATATGAACATGATATTCGTATGAAGACACACTATCATATCTTCATAAATAATCATATACACTCATTTAATGGTCTAAAATACCTCCTTATACTAAAAAATATGTTATATTATTTATATATCCTCTACATTTATCAATAGGCCTTAAAGTACCTTATATATATATATATATATATATATATATATATATATATATATACCATTCCTTATTCATATGCCTCTTAGTCAACTAAACACCTTTAACCTCTTAGGTAATACATGTAATAGGTCTTATGTCATATCATAAAAATGATTAAAATGAATATTGAGTCCCTTTTGGTCTATCATAACTTTATTAGACCTCATTTCACTTTTAGGTCTCATGAAGACCTAATTGCATTAGGTCTACTTGAAGAAATGTTACACTTTGCCTTCCTTGGAACACTTTAAAAATCCACACATGGTAGTAACATATCATATAAAAATAAAATATACCTAAAATAAGATCATCTAGGCTCCATAACACTTTTTTGATCCAACAACCAGTTGAAGTACACCATTTTTACTATTCACAATTAGGCCTTCTCACACACACAAAGTCTATCTTGAAATACTAAAAATTAAAAAATTGGATTAAAAAACATGTAAATAAATCACATATACATAAAATAAAGGTCATCACCATATGATTTATACTTCACAACTTAGGGAAAAAGGACTCAAACACTTCTCTGCAAATACCCACTCAGAACTGCCAGAACACTCCAAAACTTAGTTATGAACAACTTATTTTTCAACACTAGAAAGAAAAATTACCATGATCATTTATAATTTAAAAATATCCATTTACATCTCTCTACTATTCTCAAATACAAATATTAAAAGGTATAATGTCAAATATTGGTCTTGCAGACCAATCTTTTGACCTCACTATACATAGTCAAACCAGAACCAATCAAGCCATTTTGGAATCAACATTTCAACCAATTTCACTAAATATAAAACCTTATTAAAATAATTTATAGGAAATAAAAGTTAAGAAAACAACACCATGTGCATTATATACTTAAACTCAGGGCATAGAGCCTCAAACTCATCACTGCAACCATTATACCTAGTATTGCTAGTTTACCTTAAAGCACAATAATGGTGACATTGACCTCCAACACTTGTATGACCAATTTAAGGGAATTTTTATGCATGTAGATGATATTATGAGATAATTATGTAATTATTATATATAAATATAATATATTAAAATGGAAAATATTGGTCTTGAATACCAATCTCATGACCTCACTGTCCACAAAACTCACTGAGTTAGACAAGCCTTTTTGGCTTCATCATTTTCACCACTATACCTAAATTTAAATATTTATACCAAGAATTAATATTAAATAAAATTATAAAAAAAAATATCCATACTGTTTCATCACTATATCATGATAACACATTCCTAATCATCTTCTCATTGTTGCCTAGGTTTTTCATTGTTTCCATCGTTAGGCAAGTTAGTGACTGGCTAAATTAGATGTTGAATTTAGAACACTTGAGGTATTTAAATTAGACATAAAAATTTATGGACATGAAACATGAGTCTGAATCTTCATCCTTCATCAATATTCAAACTTTGTCCAATATAACTTTTTACAACTATAACTTCTTTAGAAATAAGCTTGTATCTTCACATTTTCTCTCTCCTCTCTCTAACCACCACCACTTAGAGGTATATGGGACAGTTAAATATAATATAAAATAGTTTTTATAGTCATTTTATACCATTTTATTCTATTTAAAAATGGATATTTCACATCAAGTCCTTGTTAGGGTTTTAGAGATGTTTAACATAGGTTTTGGTGTTAATGATTATTCATAAAGGATTGCCCCTTAAATACAAAAATAATTACTATAGTTATTATCTAGGAACCTTAACCATATATCCTTAATATATAAAGTTACCATGAAGAGGTTACACATTCCAATGAACACCTGAAAGTCCTTCTTGGGTTTACATTCCTTTATTTTATGCACTCAAGAGACCTCAAAATTACTTTTCATGTATTTTATTACAAACCATGACCTAAAAATTTGTGAACATGATTGAAACAATATATCATACCTATTTACATGCTCAAATATGATTTTTTTCTTTAATATTGATCATTATCCCTCATTAGGCCATAGTCTTTCTTTTTATTCTCTAGACCTTATCTTGTAAACCACATTAGGCCTTAAAAATGACCTTCATACCTTTTTCCATATGATATCCACAAATTTAACATAATAAAAAAACCTCATACATGATTAAAAATTATCATACATCCTTCATATTTTTATGACAATAGATCATGATACCTCAATAGGCTATGTAGGCTTTGGAAGTGGTCTAGATGCAGACTAGGTCTATAGGTCCTACCCCTATAGGCTTACCATGAGACTCTTATGAATTATAAAATGATTCAAATAAATGATATAAAAACCTAATAAAACCATTCATGACTATGTTCACTCATCTCACCAAGCCATCACACTCATTTTTTATCATAAGGTCTTTTCAAGCTATGACTAGTGCTATGACTAGGCTTCTTAAGTACTTGAAACTTGACAATTGACATTGAAAAAATTATAAAAGTATCTAAACTTAAATTAAATGGTAAAAAAATTCCACATAACGTATCATAATCTTGTGTTCACTTACTTCATCAAAATTTACTATGCACACCTTCTCACAAGGTTTAGACTAGGCTTCTCAAAACACCTTGTAATCAAGAACTAGTACTCAAACATGCTTACCTCAATACTATAAAACAAGAACATTCATTAGATAAAGCTCACACATATGAAATAAAATTGAAAAAAACCAATCAAAATATCATTAGGTTGCCTTCAAATTCTCTCTTTGACCTAAACCTTGACATCAGCCTTGACATCAACCAATAGAAGAATCATTAGGTTGCCTTCAAATTATCTCTTATTACATGCCTTTATTGTCACATAAATTCCATCAATATTGACATCAATGATAACACTTATCAACACTCAGAGGAATGGGGACAACCTATATTAGTAGATATATATATATATATATATATATATATATATATATATATATATATATATATATATATATATATATATATATATATAAAAGTAGTTTGTAAAAACTCCAGTAGACTTGAGTGACTGTAGTGAGGGGTGGCAAAGGTGTCATCACTAAACAACTCTTATTTTATTCCCCTAAATGAGTTTTTGACCCATGATTTATGGTGGTTGTCTCCAAAGTTTGAACATTAGTTACCAATGATATATAAGAGACTTGGGAACCTAGGAGAACCCTCAAAATTTCCCTCCTAATTTGAGGGTCTAATTATCTCTAAGTGATAGAATCATCTGGTTCTCCATTTAGAGGCTTTATTAAAGGGGAAGGAAGTCTATCCTATAGCTGAGTGTTGGTTGGTTGACTTAGAGGCCATTGATGGATCCATGCAGCTTGATTTTTCTCCTCAATTAATTAAGGATAATACTAAAAGGCTTGAGCCCAAGCCATAAATATTGATTTATTCCTCATCTTCATCCATACTTCAGTATCATCTATTCCATTTAAAAAGATAATGTCATAGTCATATTTCTCATGTCCATAGGAAATTTGTACTTTCTTCTTCTCCTTAAGTTGTAAGAGATACCACCTCACCTTATTCCTAGAGTCACATTCACTAAAAGGTGTAACTTGTAGATTATATTGTGTTCTAGCCTTACTAGAATGAATAAAATGTAATCTGATAACATATTATTGTTGTCTAATGCTTAAAAGGGTTTTAAAGTAGTAGAAAAAATGCCTTTGTCCCAGTTCCTCATCAATACTGTTATCAAATTGATATGAAATTTCTTGTTCTACTATGTGGTTCAAAATATGGTGTGGTAGTAATAAGGGAGTGGTCCTTATTACTTCTACCCTAATACCAATGACATATAGATAATACCAATAGTCTCTTATTCTTTTCAATATCTTTCTGATATTCTTAGATAATGTGAGAATTACAGTGCCCTGCATAGCTTGGATTATTTGGGGATAGATATCCTTGTATATCCTCTTGATTTCATTTTTATATCTATGCACAAACATGAAAGAGTAGCCTTCACCTACTATATTTAATAATACTCACTTGAGGGATGCCATTATTGACCATAGGGATTGTATATTGTACCCATGACTACATCTAATAAGTAGGACATCATTTAAAAGTTTTCATTAGTTACCCTTTAATCAGGGTAAAGTAGTTGTAACTTTATCTTGGCACTAATAATTTTCCTCAGTACCACTAACTTTTTAGATGCCAATAATATATCCAATAGAGGAACCCACTCAACCTAGACATATGTAATACTAAGAAAACCATACAACCTTTTCAAAAAGGATATAGCTATCTTAATTCTAGGCCTAAATATGATGATACAATTGGATGAGATAGCCCCCTTTGAATTTACCCTCTAGCCTTTAGCAAGTTATTATTTAAATTTCCCATATAATGTATTATATTCAAGCCAAATATTGGCTTAACCCTTATTATAATCTATTTTAGGCAAGGAGAGTCTAAGATATCTCTAAAATTCTCTACCTAAGATGTATGTATCAACATTTTAAACCTTCTTAACATGTATATCCTTAAAAACAATTGCATTAATAAATAAAACATTGAGTAGGTCAATGCATAATATTATCTCTAGTTTGGATGCCACTTGGTGGAGGCCTTTTTATTTGATTGATAGGAGGTTGTCTATATATTAATTCTCATCAAGAGAGAGTTGGTCCTAAAAAAATATAGATTAATAGATTCTACCTCTTCCAAGAGTACCGAGTAGTAAAGAATTTGAAATTTAATATGCTCTCTTGAATACAATATCCATATATTTAGGTCCTCCTATGAATGAGTAGGGAGAGGGAACTAGAGGTTTACCTTATTTTGAATAAGAAACCATTATTTTATGATAGTTACTATAATTCTCTTTGTGAACTAACTGGTTTATTATATAGTTATTCACTGAAGAAACTAGGGCTTATGAGATGATACAAAGATTAAAGATGTGATCATTGGATTGAGAGAGTAATGGAAAAGTAAATATCTATTTTGCATATATTATTCCCAAACCTAAGTATTAAATGTATTTGTGTACCATTAATGCAGATAACAAACTTTTATTTTAATTTCCATTTCAATTTGAAATTGTTACTCACTTTGATGGGTTGGTTTATTTTCCACATGGAAACACTTCGTTAAGTCTCTACATCTAATCACCCCTTTAAGACAACTGTTCATTACTTATTGATTAGTTTTTTTGCCATGTTGTCAACCTTTTGTATCCATACCTTGGTCGCATCCCCTTTTGGAAAATGACACTTATCTAGATTTCATCTTGTCAGCTCTTTAGCCTTTCATTTTTTTTATATGCTCTATAATCATGGGTCAACATGATCAATCCATGTGGAATTATCTTGGTGGTGTGGGGACTCAGGATGTTTAGAGGCTTGGAGCCTATTTATTTGAACTATATATGTCTTGAAAGGTCTTATGTAGTGTAAATTAGACATGTGGAGTGATTTCAATGGCCTACAAGATTCAAGTGTTAGAGCCATTATATTATAGACTAAAGGTCTATTTAATCCTTTTTTTACTCTATTTGACATGAATCATGTTAATTTTTGAACCGCTTAGAACTACAAAAGTATTAAACTATAGACGATCGATGCCATTAACTTTGTGGATGAAAAAAGTGAAGACTCTACATCTTTCAGTTTTTGAGATGTTCTTAGGCTTGGTAAGTGGAAAGACTTATAATTTTATCAATGTTATAATAATTTAAGGCTTTGGATTATTTTAGAGCAAGGTGTGTAACAATATCAACTGAAGTGGAGCCTACTTGGGGGTAGTTAATGAATTCCAGTAAATGGTCATGTAATCAGATAAAGTAGATGAAAAATTATAATTAAAAAAGATTAATATCATTATTTTGTAAACCATACTTTTGAAAAATAACTCATAAAAACCCAATGCATAAAATAATTTAAGATACTAGTTCAATATTTGATTTTCATTGTTTGATTTCTTATAAAACTCAACTATAGGAGAATAACCTCAGACTATGAATGAAGAACATTTAGAAACATGGAATTATAAGATTCTTGACTTCCATAATTAAATACTCTCCCATAATAGGTCCCAATTTAAAATCTAATAAAATGGTGTGTGTGTGTGTGTGTGTGTGTGTGTGTGTGGGGAACAATTAAAGGTGACTTATAAGGGAAAATAATCCTAAATATTTTGAGGAACTAGAATTTTAATAATATACTATAAGAAAACTTCATTACGATAAATAAATAATAAGGAACAAATACTCTAGGATAATCTCCTACTTCTTCATGCAACATACTAACCTTTCCACTCCTTGGATTCATGTGTGATATAATGAGATCAATTTTTATTAATCATGAAAATTTTAATAGAGAGATGAATAAACAATATCGGTTTCACATTGAATTCTAATTATGAAATAAAAAATAAGCCTAGGTATTTCTCTACTACCATCCAAGCATCCATAACCCTAATAGAGATACTTCTATTCCCACTAAAATCTTTGCTCTACTGCTAGCCAGGCATCCATATCCCTAGTAGAGGTTACTCAAACCACCCATCTATTATTAGTTTATATATATTTTTATAACACAAGAATAAAAAAGGGTTGAGGACCACCATTAACTAGTTGTATGAATAATAAAACTTATTTATAAATATATCCCTATCAGTATATACCAAGTTCTATGTTTTATTATTTCATATCCAAGTTTTAAGATGTAATAGTGCAATGAATCTTCATAAATATAAAACTTTTCTAAAATTTACATGAATATATTATAATAAATCCTTGAAACTTAGTAAGTTTACTAGATCTAAGTAAGACTCAATTTTAGTCATAATACATACCTCAATACTAGACCATCTCATAATTTTAGAATAGATATCCCTAAAAATTAGTGGTGCCTTTTCACATGTCATACCTTTATTTTGACTTATCTTCATACTTTCAGTTTATGAAATTGGTGAGATAGTTCTACATTTTAAGAATTTAACCTAGAAATCATAACAACTAATCTAATAAAAGAAAAATGTTGAAAATAAGAAATTTAACCTAAAAAGCATAATGACTAATCTATGAAGCAATGGAATCTATCCTATTTCTAATCTAATCATTTACTTATAATTCACTTTGATGCATCTCTAGTTGGAGTAGCCATGAAGTAATTATTCAAAAACTATTCTTTAACTAGAAAGGTGAGGTCACTGCCTTGAAGGTATTTTAATTGAAAGGTATTTCTACCAATGATTTTTGATATCTGATATGGTCCAATCCATAGGGGAATGAACTTATCATGTTGTCCCTTCTTTTCATAGGTTTTATCCCATAAAAATAGTAGGTCTAAAATCTTTAAGGCCTTGATTTTGGATCTTTTGTGAAATCATCACTTGATAATACGTTTATGTTTACTAAAGTTGTGCAAGGCTTCAATTCTCGTATCCTTCATTTAGACTATATCTAATAGCCTAGAATGTATTCTTTCATCTTCACCCATATACTCTTACATAAATTGATACATTAGTAATTTGAAAATGATAGGGATGATTGGTTGTTACCCATACACCAACATAAAAGGTGAATCTTTGAGATCTTGTTTGTGTCTAGTTTTGTCAGCCCACAATGTATATTTTAGTAAGAGATGCCATTTTCATGGTTTATCTTGTACCAAATTTTTAATGGCATATATGATATTTTTATTGGTTTAATTAGCTACTCTATTCCCTTATGAATAATAATTTGAATATAATTTCACTATAATCTGACTATCATAATCCCATTTTATGAATTTAGATGATTGAAAAGTTGGACCATTGTCACAAATTAGGGAAAAGGGGGTGCTAAACCTGGTCACTATATTTTCCTCCAAAAATTTGATGACATAAATTGCTCAATATTTTTTTTTGGTACTAATTCTATCCACCTGGTATAGTAATCTATAGCTATAAGGATGAACTTGTGTCTTGTTGAAGAGTTTGGGTTTATTACACCAATAAAATCAAGACCCCACTGGGAAAAGGGGGATCCCTCAATAGTCAGTTGTAAAGGCATGGAAGCATTCACTTCTCTTTTAGAAAATATCTAGAATTCGTGGTAAGTTATGACATGATTATAAAAATTATTGAATATTATGGGCCAATAGTACCCTATCTTTAAAATATTATGAGCTATGGTATTACCTGAGGGGTGTCTAGTATTTATCCATTGGTGCAAGTCATATAATATATTCTTAGCTTATTCTTTTGACAAGCATATGAGATATATGCCCTCATAATTATTTCTATATAAGAATCCCTTTTTTATCATGTAGTGGGCTGATTTAAACTTGAGAGATCATTTATTTTTTCTCTTTAATTCAAGAGGTCATGTACCTATGATTAAGTAATGGATGATATGAGAGTACCATTCACCTCTAATTATTTGAGTTTTATTAACTTTTTAATGATGTTTCATGGGTTGGTTTAAGACATCAACTAGATAATACCCTGGCCTCTTACCATTTTTATAGGTCTAATCTCTAGATCAAACTCCTATAACTTTTCCATCCACTTACCTCTTCTTTCATCTAATTTATTTTGTCCTAGCATAAGTTTGATAGCTGGGTTTAGAATAAGGACATACATTTTGTTTTACAAGACTTAGTGCCTAAATTTATTAACAACTTTAATTAAGTCATACATTTATTTATCTATCATGGAATATCTTAGTTCAACATCCTTTAGATTAACACTCATGAAAGTAATGGGATGTCCATTACCTTCTATCCTTTGTGTTAATACAATGGCTATGGTATGCTTTGTAGCAAATGAATAAAGGTAAAAATATTTATTGAAATCTAAAATTATCAGAAATAGATCCTGAGTAATATAAAATTTGATATCTTTTAAGGCCTTTTGGGTTTCTACCATACACTATATATTTTCATATTATTTTATCATAAGATTTAATGGTTTGACTATCTCTGTGAACCTAGAAATGATTTTTTTGACAAAGTTGATCTTCCTAAAACATGACATTAGCTCCTTTTTGATGTTGGGAGGTGTTAGCTTGGAGATGGATTACAATCTATTTAGATCAATAAAAATTACATCTATAGTGATAATATGGCCCAAAAAATTTTCTTTAGTAACTTCAAAGATACTCTTCTTAGGGTTTAGGGAGACCCCATATTTTATGCATCTGTCAAAGACTCTTTGCAAGTGGTAAACATGGTCAAATCATTTTTTAAAAACATAGTGAGATCATCCATGTATATGATAATACATTTACCAACTAACCCTTAGAAGGCAAAATCCATTTCTCTCTAAAAGGTGGCTCCTGCATTGATTAGGCCAAAATACATCCTTTTATATGGAAAGAATCTTCATTCTATCTTATTATTTAACCAAGAAATAATTACAAATAAATAACCCATATATAAAAGACATCATCTCTAGTAAAATCACCACTTGAATTAACTCATCCAAATAAGGTAGAGGGTAATTATCTTTCTCTGAAGCTTTATCCAAGTTCTTGAAGTTAATGATAGTTTAATTTCCCCAAATTTATTTTTATCTGGTACTAGGTTGGATATCTAAGACAAGTACCTAATTAGAAGTATGATTTTAATATCTAAGAGTTTATGCACTTCTACCTATATAAGAAGTTATAATATTGGATTTCATTAGCCTCTATCTTTGCCTAAAAGGCTTATGATTGGGTTTAAGGGGGATAGTGTAAGTGGTTACCTTAGGGTTAATGATCTTTAGGTCATCACAAGTCCATGAAATGACATTTTTGTAGTCTGCAAGTAATGATTTGATTATATGTTTTTCATTTTTAGTGCATCTTATAACCACATTCACATATTGGGGATATTGATCAGTCCCTAAGTTGTCTTTGGTGAACTTAGACTTGGTTACCTTGAACTGATTTTTATTCTGGGCTTATGGATTGATATCAAAGGCTCACTATAAATAAACCATCCTTAAAGAGATGTGGTTTTCTTTTAGTTTTATAATTCCCTCTTGTCTTAGATCCTCAATTTATATAGGGTTGACATCATTTCCAACTATTAGCTGAGACTCAATGGCTCTAGAATTAGTAAATAGCTAAATAATTTTTTGAATTTCCTTGAACACCTAAAAGTGGTCTATATTATCCAAAATAGAAGGATAAGGAACTAAATCCATAGATAATTTTCACTTTGAATTTTACAGTGGTGCCAAATTAGAAGTTGATATTGCTAATGAGTCTATTGTCTAGTTTGTTTCTCTTGGAATAGCTTTGATGCTAAAGGCATCAAAAAATTCAATTAGGTCCCAAGCCTAATGTTTATATTTATTTAAATACTGATAGTACTATAATTTTTTGGCACTATACTTTAATCTATCTCTAAAAACCTAATAAGTTATTATTCTTTGGCACTGTACTATCAATACTAACAAATGAGTTAGTATTGATAATGTAGGGTTTCCACCCCTGGTAGTAGAGATAGAATTGAGAAGTTTTTAAATAAAAAATAAGTATATGTCTTTAAAGAAGTATATTGATGATGGTTATTAATATTTAGTGACAATTAGAGGCCAAATATTAGAGATTCATACTTAGACCTATTATTCGTATATGGGAATTATAATCTATAAGATGCCATGCATTATTTCCATTATAGATTTGTGAGGGTTTGTTGACACCTGAACCTTATTCTAACCTATCCCTATAAAAATGGAGCATCCATGTCTAGGAATGACATTAAAATTATTTTTCATGCAATGCATGTTCTTTTTTAGTGGTGAACATTTACACACATACATGTGAAGACACAAAGTCTACGCTTTTGTTGGTGGTGTCATACTATGTGATCATGTGTTTTATTTTGGTTTCATGGTCCACTTGGATTTGGTTAGGTATCCCCTTACATGGTGACCACATGTGTGAGAAGTCAATAGACATGTACTCATTAAACATTTTAGACCAATCCCTACTCAATAAGATGCCAATATATCAATAGTCTATTACACATGTGGTTTAAACATCATTTGGATGCACACATTGGTTAACTCTCTAACACATAAGATCAAGGATTTTTATATTTGAAGAACCACTCTCTTTGAATTTTCAAAATTCAAACCTAATGTTTGGAATACAACTATTGGAATCACATTGGCTAATATTATATAATTGACTGGACAATTGTGCACATTCTTTTCAAACATTTTGATAGTTAGTGAGAAAGGTGGTACTTTTGGTTTGTCTTTATATACCATTAAATTCATGTTTAAAACATTTTATTTATTAGGAGAGGACTTTATAGTTAAGGATTTGAGTAGCATATCCATCTATTTGGTGATCTAGGCCAACTCATGTAGATTGATGTTAGCCTTGATCTTATTCATAGCTTCAAAAAAATTGTATCCCCCTTTGTTAGGGGGATTTGTAGTTTGTATATCCTTGAACCTTATAGGAGGAGGTGGATTGTTTTCAAACTTTGTATTTGAATGAGTAGAGAATTATTATTCAGAGGCATTAAAGTAGTCAATGCTACGCTTGGTGATACTGTTGGAAGGCATAGATCTCAAACACATTATATTTTGTTTCATTATCACCTTCTTATTTAAATAGAGAGTCAAAGGTTTCAAAAACCATTTTTGTACTGGGGTGGCTCAAATCATTAGAGGAATATGATTCATTTTGATGTGTAAGATTTTTTTATCTTTCTACCTCATGTTGGAAGATTTCAAAATCAGTGCAAAACTTGATAAATCTAACTTACCATGTTGCATAGTTTTATGAACTTAGCATCAGGATGAAAGAGTTTCATCTATGATATTAATATTAGGTATCTTATTATATGGGACTTGCTATTATTGATTATATCTAGACCTATTGAAAGGTTTGTTATATCTATAAAATCTAAAATTTTTGTTAGTATTCTATTTTCTTGTGTTACTTATGCATTTTTGCATGTTAATAAACTCATTACTCAATTTTTGTACCATTCTCTAGATTGAATCCAATTTTATCTTTATGGAATTCAAATTAATAACCTATTTATTTGCTACATTGACTAGGATCAAGGACTGAATCTGACTTCATTAGTTAGAGGTAGGCATATAATTATTTAAGAGGCCAAGGTGTTGGTTAGGTGGATCATGGGTCAAAGGCACTGGGATGTATACATGGTTTTGGTTTTGGGCTAAATTTTTTTGATTCATGCCTAGGATTGTAGTGTAATCTAGAAAAACTATGCCAAAATCAAGTGGGGCCAAAGATTGCATATGGGGATTTAGTTGCTTATTAATATTGATGGTTTTAGTGTAAGTCAAAGTCAGTGAATTAATTCCAAAATATCTATACAAGAACCTAATATATATGGGATACAGTGTATTTTTATACATCTCAAGAGCCAATGCCTTATTTAGTTGATAGAAATTATCTAGTCTAATATACATATTTTGAAATATAGCATTGAATGTTTGGATTGGTTTATTGGGATCTCACCTCATACTATAAAAGTGATAATAAACAAAACTTAAACTAGTGATTTATCCAAATTGTGCCAAGAAAGTATCTTGGTAGTTAGGCCAAGTTATGATAAAATATTTTAGAATGTTTAGGAGCTAGTCATAGGTTGCATCTTGCAACATGAAAGGGAATTATATGTAAGCCATGTATTTGTAAGTTACATTAAATATACTTAAATAAAATTTTAAGGCCTTATTATGTTCCTCCATAGTCCTTAATTTCGAGGGAGAAAAGGTAGGGAGATATTTCTCTAGGTTTTTAGGGAGGTCATGCATGAATCTAAAAATAGTGATAGTTGAACCTCTTATCTAAGTTAGAGCCTGAGAGGGAGGTGGTGGATAATTATTCAATTATTATTATTATTTTTGGGCCATTGGGAGAATAGGAAGACAAAGTTGCCTATTTTGAGGAGAATAATTAGGGTCTAGGTCCCATCCTAACTCCCTTATTAGATCTTGCTTTTCTATGGATTTTCAAAGGTGGTAATAACAAGTTATTAGATGAGGTAGATATTTTTAATCTTTTAGGCACTTATATTTTAATTCAATGGGATCTTTATATAAAAAATATAGAGGTAGAGATACTGGCCCTCCTTCTAACACAAATTTAGGTGTACTATTGATGTGGGTTTTATACACACCCAAGTAAACCTATGAGGTAGCTTCTAATGTTTTATGATTAGTGAAATACTTCACTCTAAGGCACAAGTTCATGGGTTTTCAATTTTATAACAACCTACTGGTGGAATAGAGGTGAATGATATATATTATTTACCACATGTGAGTTGACTATGAGTGGACCTAGATCTAATTAAAGTGAGTGGAAGGATGATGGGTTTAACTATAGTGGGCAAGATTTATAAAATAAACTCAAAAAAAGAAGAAAGGGTAAGGAAAAAAAAAGGCCTATAGACTACAAAAGATGAAAAACCTTAAAGATTAACACTTGAACTAAGGTAGGAAAAGAAATCAAAGGAATAATATTTATTGTAAGATGCTATAGCATACCAACAATCAAACACAATAAAGAGTTAAAGGGAACTAAAACACAATGTAATTAAACATGCATGAATTAAAGGTTTCCACATTTATTAAATTGTTATTTCACATTAGAAAGGGGGGATTATTTTCACATGTAAAATACATTAAAATAAACTATAGATCAAGATGAATAATTATATTTAAATAAGATAAATCATACACAATAAAACAACTAAAATAATAACATGATAACATGTCCCATACAGGTCACATAATTGGAGAAGAATCAATATTTGCACATAAAGACCAAGTCAAATAGAACTTATAATTTATTATTAATATTAGCAGCCAAAAATCTTATTCTTTTAGAATTTGGAGAATATATATATATTATATATATATTCTCCAAATTCTAAAAGAATAAGATTTTTGGCTGCTAATATTAATAATAAATTATAAGTTCTATTTGACTTGGTCTTTATGTGCAAATATTGATTCTTCTCCAATTATGTGACCTATATATATATATATCTTGGGATGGGGATGCCTTATCTCTTAAAATTTCATCTAAAATTACAAGTTCAAAATTATAACTATGCATCTAAAATCAAGCAAAAGATGCATGTCTCATGTCCATATTTAGAAAAAACTCTTTAGCTAAAAATAAAATATGCATGCATCATAAATTAGTTGGGAACTAAAGCTCCAATTTAATAATAACATGTATATACATAGCTATTTTTATATCAATGTGCTAATGTGGTACCACTAACTAAAGAGGTCGATGGGGGTAAGTGTAGTTGTAATCAATGTAATTATTAGGGGTCCCCATGGAACAAAAATTGGGTGTGTTGAACTTTGTATGATAGAAAATTTAGGGAGTAATGAGATTTATGATGTTGGGGAGGTAGTGAAAACTAGTTGTGTATGTGGAACTAACCCTAAAACTACTTCTTTGGCTCTCAATTATTTGGATAATACATAGGCTATGTCAAAATACTTATTTATAATATCAAAATTGAGTATTTAAGGCTTCAAAATCTTAATAGCCTCAGATATCAATATTTTTTACTCAAATTTTGAGCTTTTGAATTCAGCTTCTAAAGTCTTTGTCTTCATTATTCTATCTTTTTCAAAACTAACTAACTATAATGTTATTCATTATTTATATAGATAGTGCCCTCAACTTCTTATTTGAAGTTGTCTACATCTGCTTGAAGAAGGTTTTCAAAACTAGGTCTATTGACCAATTCTCTTGTAGGGGTTATCACATTAGTAACCCTCATATCTATCAAACTTTATAACACTTCACCCTCATGAATGATAAAACACTCTATTAAGGTCTTCATTTCCTTGTTCCATTTAAGGGAAGAATCCCTTCTTTTCATTACGCAATTTAAGCATCAAGAAGCATCCATACTAGACATAAGATTCAATCAGTTTAAATAATTATTCCTAGAGCATTAAACCAAAAATTTTAATCTCCTTTATAGTTCTTTCATCTAGTTTCAAAATGTGACAATAGCTATCCTGTTTGATTGACTCCCTACCCTAGAAACCTTGCATTTATAAAACATCTATACAACTTGGTTTCTACACTCTGTCCATCAACATAAATTTTCTAAGGTGCATGTATAATTTGGATTTACTATAACCTTTTTAAGGCATATTTTTTACTTTAAAACATTTCTTTCATTGTCACCCCTATAGAATCCACAAAAGAACTAATATTCTAAATATACTTGGTGGGGTCATTTAGATTTCTCTTGGGTTTCTTTGCTAGAGGAAAAATATTCTCCCTTTTTTGAAACTCCACCTCTTCTTTGGTTCTTATGTTCATCATATTTCTCTTCCTTAACATTTGAATAGTCCTAATATACATACATACATACATACATACATACATACATACATACATACATACATACATACATACATATATATATATATATATATATATATATATATATATATATATATATATATATATATATATATATATATATATATATATATCAAACCAAGTGAATATTATGGGAAGACCAGTCATAACCAAGATTTTCCTTCCATCTCTATCACTTTGCATTTCCCTTATCCATTAGGGAACAATGAGTTCTCTCATTTCAATATCTTGGTTTGGGATTGAGTACTGATAATATGGAGGAGTCATAAGAGGTGGTGTATTTTTAGGGGGTTCCAAAGATGTACTTATCTAAATAGGAAACTAGAAGGATCATTGAAAAATCTTCTCCCATGTAGATGTTTCCTTCATATGTGTAACTTTAGTCAAGAACTTAGTCAAGCCTAGGATAATTTGTATAGTCATTGTAGTTATTGTCATGATGAATGGATATGGCATGGGGAGTTCTATTTGGGACAACTTTTTCTTTTTTAATGGTGGAATTCAAGGATTAAAAATAAATATAGTGACCAAATTCTCAAAATAAGCTACTTTAGGAGTCTTTATTAACTTTGGAGAAGAAGAAATCATAGCTATATCAATAGTACTAGTAAAACTAGACAAAATAGCCTTAATAATGGCTATGGACAAATTTGTTGCTAAGGTTTCAATACTAAAAATTGAATAAATAACATAAAAGAATACCTCATAAAGGCTCTTTATCTATTCTTATGTGAGGAATTGCTATTTTGGTATGTCAAACAAGGCTTCTTGTAGTTTCTATTCTCCTAGACTCAAGGTTTTCAACTTTTCTAGCTTGACTTCTTCATAATCTAGCCCTTCATTTTTGAGATAATCAACCAAAGATATTACATGCTCTAGCTCTTATTTTTTAATTATTTCCATTACATCCACTACTTCCTCTACTTCCTCCACTTCCTCCTCTTCTATGGTTGGAAGACCAAGTGATGGTATTTCTTCTAGTTAGTTATCCTTGGAGGGAGGGGAAGGGTCTTTTTGCTTCCTCTGGTAAGTGAATATCTATGGAGTGGATGGTCGATGAGATGGGGGAACTACTATATGAATAATGGTGATAGGAAATATAAATGGAGATGGTGGTGAAGGAGTAGTAGATATGATGAATGGTGCAACATGGTTGTGAAGGACATAGTATTTCTTGAGGAGACTTAGGGGATTGGGGAGAACCTAGAGTAGTAGTAATATATAGAAACTCTAGGAGACTTACCTGAGTAAATATAGTGAGGGATGGAAAAGGTGTCATCACTAAAAAGCTCTTTATTTTTTCCCCTGAAGAAGTTTTTGACCTATGCCTTTTCTTAGTTATATTTAAAGTTTGAATGTTAGTTTCCACCTATGTAGAAGAGACTTGGGGCCCTAGGAGACCCCTCAAAATTTCCCTCCTAATTTGAGGGTTTGATTCTCTTTGAGTGATAGAATCATTTGGTTCTCTATTTATTGGCTCTCTTGAAGGGGAGGGAGGTGTATCCTATAGTTGAGTTTTGGTTGGTTGACTTGGATGCCATTGATGGCTCCATACAACTTGTGCTTTCTCCTCAGTTACTTTAGGATCATACTGAAGGACTTGATCAACTTGTGATTTATTTATTCCTTATATTCATCCATACTTTAGTATCATCTAATACATTTAAAAATAACATGTCATGGTCATATTCCTCATGGCCATAGGAAACATGTAATTTCTTCTTCTCCTTGAGTTGTAGGAGATGCTCCTAACCTTGTTCTTAGAGTCTCATTCCCTAAAAGGTGAAACCTATTGATTGTATTGAGTCACAACCTTGCCAACATGAATAGAATGTGATCTAAAAACATATTTATATTATCCAATTCTTAAAGGGGTTTTAAAATAGTATGCCAAATTTCTTTGACCTAATTATTATCAATAGTGTTATAAATTTGAGATGCAATTTCTTGTTCCATAATGTGGTCTAGAACATGGTGTGGTAGAAATAAGGGAGTGGTCCTTATTCCTTATACCTTGATAATAGTGAAATCAAAGTAATACCAATAATATCTCATTTTATTTATTATCTTTCTTATATGTATAGATAATTTGGGTATTACAATGCCCTATATAAATTAGAAGATATAGGGATAGACCTCATCACATATCCTCTTGATTTCATTTTTTTATTTATACACAAACATGAAAGAGTAGTATTAACCTACCCTATATGCTAACTACTCATTTAAGGGATACCATTATTTACCATAGGGATTGTATGCCATGCCTATGACTATGTCCAATAGGTAGGACATCATATAAAAGTTTCTATCAGTTGTCTTCTGATCAGGGTGAAATAGTTGTGGCTTTATCTTAGCACTAATAATTTATGCCAATTCCACTAACTTGTTATATTTAGAGAGTATATCCAATAGAGGAACTAAATCAACTTGAACATATGTGATACTAATAAAACATTATAACTTATTTAATAAGCCCATAACTATCCTAATTCTAGGCCTGAATTTGATGATACAAATGGATGAGATAAACCCTTTGGAATTAAACCTATTTCCTTTTTCAAACCATTATTCAATTTCCCATCTACTATATTGTGCTCAAGAACAACATTAGCTAAGACTTGATTATAAGTAGTTTTAGGCAAGGGGAGTCTAAGGTATCTCTCGAATGCCATACTTGAGATGTATGAAACAACATTTTTAACCTTCCTAACATGCAATATATCCATATAAATAATTTCATTAACAAATAAAACTTTGAGTAGGTCAATTCATGACATTACCTCCAGTTTGGCTACCACTTGGTAGGGGCCTTGTTCTTTGATTATCAATAAGTTGTCTATGTATTTCTTCTCCTCAAAAAAAAGTTGGTCCTTGATAGAATACAACTTTACATATTCTACCTCTTCTTAGATAACTGAGTAGTGTAGGAACTTATAATATAACACACTCCTCTTGAATACAATATCCAATATATTTGAGTCCTCTTACAAATGAGTAGGGATAGGGAAATGGAGATTTGCCTTATTTCAAGAATAATCCATTATTTTATGATAGCTACTATAATTATCTCTATGAACTGATTGGTTTGTTGTGTGGTTATTTGCTAAAGAAGGTAGGGATTATAAGATGTTGGAGAGCTTGAAGATGTGATCATTGGATTGAGAGAGTAATGACAAAGTGAATCTCCACTATGCATAAATTATATATATATATATATATATTATTCCCAAGCTTGGGTATTGAATGCATTAATATACCTTTAATGTATATAATTTGTTTAATTTTATTTCTTGTTTTGATTTGAAATTATTAGTTAGCTTTGGCAGGTTGGTTTTCTCACCACATAGAAATACTTCATTAAATATTTGAATATATTTAACCCTTTCTAGATAGCTATCAATTACTCATTAACTAGTTTTTTTGTCATGATGACAACCTTTCCTATCTATACCTTAGCTACATCACCTTTTATAAAATAACATTTATCTAGCTTTCATCCTATCGATTCTTTATCCTTTCATTATTTTTTAATGCTCCACAGTCATGGGTCTACATGATCAAGCCACATGGAATGATCTTGGTGGTGTGGGGACTCAGGATGTTTTAAGTCTCAGAGCCTTTTCATTTGAACTATGTATGTCTTGAAATGTCCTAGTAGCAAAAAGTATATATGTGGAGTGATCTTGGTGGATTGAGAAGTTTGGGGGTTTGAAGCCATTATATTATAGACCAAAGGTATATTTAATCCTTCCAAGGTTCCACTTGATAGGAATATTTCTAAGTGTTGAACCATTATTAACTAAAAAATATTGAAAGTATTAAATTGTAGAGGCTCCAGACTATTAACTATGTGGATGAACAAAATGTAAAGTCTCCATGTTGTTGGGTTCTTAGGATGTTTGGAGGCTAGGTAAGTGGAAAGACTAAGAATTTTATCAAATTTATAATAGATCGAGGATATGGCTGATGTAGGAGTAAGGCATGTGTAAATATGAAGTAATTGAAGTGGGGCCTACTTGGGAGTGATTAATAAAACCCATTAATGATCATGTGATCACATAAAGTAGATGAAAAACTAGGAAGAAAAAATATTAATACCATTAGTTTGTAAGCCCTTTTTTTAAAAATAATTCATGAAAACCTAAGCCATAAAATAACTTAAGATACTAGTTCAATCTTTGATTTTCATAGTTTTATTTCTTATGAAACTCAAATTCATGATAATAACCTTAAACTATGAATGAAGAAAAATTAGAAACATAGACTTATAAGGTTCATTGATTCTCTAATTAAAGACTTTACCATAATGGGTTCCTATTTAAAATATAATAAAATGGTGTGTGTGTGTGTGTGTGTGTGTGTGTGTGCATGTGTTAAGGGCACAACACATTGAAGGGATAAAAGTGTTAAGTTGTGGGTGAAAGGAAAAAGTAACATCAATAAATTCCCTAAACCTAAACATGATTGCATATTAATATTTATCTAAAAAACTTATGCACTTTTAATTTTGTTTTATCCCATTTTGAGTCCTATGTAAAAGTTATGGGCTCTAAAAGTTGGTAGAATCAAAATAATGAAGAAACTATAGTATACATTGAGTAGTGGGTTTGAAAGCATCAATGGTAGTTTATAAATTGTGAGACTACATATATCATTGGTTTTGACTATGTGAATTGTAAGAATAAAGTATTACTTTAGAAGATGAGTGGAAAAATATTAATCAATTATAATAGTATAAGGAAGGTGAAGAGACAATAAAAAAGGTAGAATAATGTCAAAAAAAAAAATGAAAATGGTAAAGGCATGAGTGATATGAAATACATGAGTGGAGTTATCTCCAAGTTGATAAGAAGTTGGTTCCAAGAAGGAGTTTAGTGGAGCTTGCTCTTTAATAACATAGATTTTGGAGTAATGGCATTTTCCAAGAATAGAGAATAAAGATGTTTCAATTATAGAAGAGACTGTATGAGAGTTGAAAACTTATTCATGAGTTTTAATAAGCCTATAAAGGCATGTGTGAGTGTATGAGTAAGAGTGCTCATGTACACATAAGAAAATATATGTATTATGTGTTGAATTAAATAAAGAGTATTTTGAAGTGTTATAAATGTCTATGTAAGGTTATTTCAAGTGTGCCCATGAGTGAATGCTAATCCAATAAGCATGGTAGTAAAGGTTATCCTTCATTGTACCCCCTTACCATGTTAAAACCAATTGGTATAATAGTAAGGTCTTTCCTTATTGGGTTGAGTGTATGAGGATCTTTTATGAGTTAATTACAAGTTGTGAAAGACAATTTTTATTGAGTTAGTTTCAAGTTGTGAAAAATAAGTTTGCATAGGAGAGTAGATGATTTTGTTACAAGTATGAGATAAGTCTTGAAAGCATGGAGGCAGAGTGAGAGGATTTTGTTTGAGTCTATTTTAGGTTGTGAAAGAAAATCTTGCTTTTTGAGGAGATATGCCATACAAAATTAGAAGACCACTAGAGGTAGAAGACTTGGTAGAGATGTTGAAGGACATATAAATAATATTGGATATGATGGAGGATGCACAAAGTGAATATGTTGGAGTTTTGAGTAAATATAAAAAAGAAAAAATGTTGGAGATGTTTATATCCCTAAAAGAAAAGTTGAATGTATAAGAGAGATGAAAATCTATTAATTAAAAGCAACCACCATAGGTCAAGATGAAAGAAATAGAAATCCCAGTAGAAATATAATTTTTTTATGTGCTAAAGAGATCCCAAAAGAGATCATGAAATGGATAGTATATTTAGAAATGTTTTTTGAAGAGAAGTTTTTTGAAGACCCCATGAGCGTAATGGTTGCAATTAAGAGACAATGTGGAGTTGAAACTGATAATTAGAGAGTTATCCAGGAGATGAGACATGTAAAAGGAAATAAAAGGGTGATAAGTTGGGATCATATGGTTTCCAAGTTGATGGGTCATGTACACCCAAGAATACAAGTACAATGGTTGAATATGTTTCATGTCTTAAGGCTTGAGAGAGGAGGAGAATAATAATATTTCCATGAAAATAAATATGAGATGGAATTTTCCATGTGAGTGACTCAAATATATTTTGAAAAGTAGAAAGGATAAGTACATGAGTGAGGAGAAGAAGGTGTATTGAAATAAAATAAGAGTGTGAGGTTTCCATGCAAGAAACCCACATCTAATTTCAAAAACATCAAGGAGGAGGAATTTTGTGAGTATCACATAGGGTAATAAATCCTCATAGAAGACTATGTAGAGGAGATAATTGTTAAACCAAATGAAGGAGATCCATTATTTGATGATGGGAAGGAGTTTGTGGTATCCCATAAGTGGGAAAAGATAGAATTGTTCTTGGTAAATGAAGGACATGCATTTATATTTTTTATATTGAAGGGGAGAAGGGTTGAGGAAAACCAAGGAAAGATACATGTTTCCTTTGAGGAAACAATAAAGATGAATGAAGAAGGCATCCATGAGGAGTTGTTGGTTTTCATGACTGAAACAATATTGGGGGCTGAAGAGTAGCTTAATGCACACAATGATTATGGTTGAAGATCAACCATGTAAAGAGGAAGAAAATGGAAAGAAGAATTAGGAGAGGACATCCATGAAGGTTTTTGAAAATATATCTTTGGGAGTCCATTATGTGAGTAGAAGCCATGATAGGAATTCAATCAATGGAGAAGAGTTGGACAATACATCTATGAGACATGATGAAGAGGTTAAAGAAGTGTTTTTGGGAACTCTTGATTCCCTTAATGTTTTTGATATATGTGAGTGTGAGAATTTGAATTTAGTGCAAGTTTCCATGTGAATGTGAAACTTTGACTTTAGTGTAAGTTTTCATGTCCAAATAAGATTATTTTCTAAATAAGAAAATAATAAATAATACAATAAATAGTTACTCACTATGTAAACTTAAGGTGTAATTAGAAATTTACACTAATAATAACCACTTTCAACAATGATAAATTGAAAATATCTATATTATAACATATTATTTAATTTTGAAAATATGTTATTTAACATTTGATTTAGAAAACTTTTAAATTGGTATCTAATACACATTATATTGGAATCTATTAATTTAATATTTAATTCCAAAAAACTCTAAAATTGAGTCCAATAATGATTAAAAAATTTAAATATTGATACTATAAAAACCAATAAAGATAGTTTTGATTGCTTATCTAGATTAAACTATTTATAGATTTAATGACATGATGTTTTATACTCAATTTTGGATCAAAATGATAAATTTGAGATCTGGATTAACACATATATCAATTGGCTTGATGGAATAGTAATAAAATATGATATAGTGGTTGCTTATGAGTCTCACAAACTCAAGAAGCATGAAAAAAATACCCCACTCATGATTTGTAACTACAACTAGTGGTTCATGTACTTAACAAATGGAAACATTTTTTACTTAAAAAACACTATAAGGTAAAATTAGACCATCGTATCCTAAAACACATGTATTCCCAGGAAGACCTAAATGTAAGGCAATGCATATGGCTATAATTAATATGCAATTATGGTATAGACATATCATATGCTAAGGGCAAGGAAAATTGAGTGGATAATGTACTTAGAAGACACACTTATATTAATGATATTTTAGTTTTGAGGTAAAATATGAAAATTTCAATTTTATAATATTAACTAATTAATAACTTCTATAAATAAGTTGGTACATGATTAGCCATAAAACCTATGGATAAATATTTTTTATTTATTCATTTGACTTAGATGGTCTTCTAGGACATCAATGGTAGATTTATATTCTGGATTATAACACTTTGGTGGAATAAGTACTAGAGTAGGTACATGCTAAACCTCATTTTCCCCATCCTATTGTCATAAAGATGACACATGAACTAAAAAAGTTCTATTATTATCTTGGTCTAAAGAAAGATGTGGTTTTTTATGTGAAAAGTGCTTAGAATATAATTGAGTTAAAATTAAGCATTGTCATATAGGTAGATTACATTATCCTCAATATATACCTAAGGATAAATGTTTTGTGCTCTCATGGAATTCATATCAAGAATTCACAAATCTCAAGGCCAACATGACACTATCCTAGTGGTAGTTGATAAATTCATGAAGGTAGACCATTGTATTGTAGGAAATATAAAAGATGATTCCCATATATTTATTTAAATATTTTTAAGGAGGTAGTTTTCCTTGACGAAGTCTCAAGGTTTATTATATTAGATAGATAAATTATATATCCAAAGGTTTTATAAAAAAATGAGTGCTACATTTGGAACTTGGTTGAAATTTAATTCTTCTTACCTCCTTGAGATGGATGGTCAAACTAAAAGGTTAAATAAATTATTTGAGGACATGCTAAGGATGTATACGATGTATTGGCAAACTAAGTGGAAGTACTACCTCAAATTAGTTGAGTTAGTTTAAAAAAATACCTACAATGTTTCTATCAATATGGATCCATTTAAGACCCTATATGGACACAAATTCATAAATCCCTTTGGCTAGGAAGGTTTGAAAAATATGGTTATTAAATGACCTAAAACACTACATGATTATGAAATTCAAATGGATCTTATTTTTTAGATATTAAATTCTACCTTTGATAAGTAAAATAGCTATGTATATCTAAAGATAACTCCCCATGAGTTCAATAAATGAGACAAGGGTTTTCTTAGAGTAAGATCTCAAAAGAGTTAAAAATCAAATTTGATAAACCTTATAAATTTGATACTTACTTTGTCAGTTCAGTCAAATTTTTAAAAAGATCAATCCCATCACCTATAATATAGCCGTTCCTTTTTCTCTATCTATGATTTATGATGTATTTCATATTGATTTATGGAGAAAATATACATATAATCCATCTCACATATTATATTGGATCAATCTAAAGGTGGAGGATGATGAGGTAATCTAGTTAAATCTGGTAAAGATCTTAGCCCATCATATGATTAATTTGTGAAGGCGTGATATATAATAGGTGTTAGTCCAATGTGACCAACTCAATGAGAAAAAGTTCCACTTAGAAATATGGAAATATTTTTCACCAACAATATCCTCATTTATTTAGGAATTAAGATGATGCCACCTTTAATGGGGTGAGGATATAACATCCTAGGTTTAGCCTTCTACATAAGTGTGCATGAAGCACTATTGTAATAAAGCCACTTGTTTTTTAGTTGACTTACAATATTTATGTATGCATACTATATCTATTTAAGTTTTATAGCTTAGTTATTTTAATTATTAAATTTACTTACTGTAGACACCTAAACTTGGCCACTAATAACCTCTAATCAAAATTTTAGACAATTTCCATCCCAAAATGCACAATCTGGCTTAAAAACACTAAAACATGAAAAATGATATATTCAAGTGCTGATTTTGGCCAAGGTATCCATAAATGGGGTAATGCAATTTATGGGCCAGCTAACTTTGATCAGTTCATTTTGAGTCAAAATTCTAATTTTTCACGCATGTGCTCTTCTTATCAAATCTTTTGCAGAGGACTTGTGCCTTTATTATTTATTATTGGTAATATTATAAAAGGGAATATGCATCCAACACATCTGATGTGGACTTCTAATTCCAATCCAATCAAATTTAGGACCAATAACAAGACATTCTAATCAATTTGAGTAATTTGTGCACAAAGTGATTAATCATGCTTGAGAGCTACTTAACCTAAATCAAGGCCTAATCAAAAATTCCATGGAAACTTGTTGAATACTTATTTTTAGAAATGGATATAGAATATCTACATCATCAAGTGACCTCATTTCTTGGGAAGACATCCCTAGGTCATAAATGCCATAAATATCAAGATTCATGCCCTCCATGCCTCATAAATGACTTCCATGAAGCCCTCCATGCCTCTTAATTTCTCCTTCTTCTAATGCCATGATGAGGATAATTACAAACTTAATTCCAAAAATTGAATTAATCCTCAACCACACATCTCAATCTTGAGATGGATGGTTGAGGTTGACTATGATCAAATCTAAAAATCTATAAATAGGAGGCCTCACAACATCATTTATAAGCTTAATTAGTGCAAAGTTATAATGTAGGATTGGTTTCAAAAAGCTTCATGCAACTAGTTTTATAATGCCAAATTGATTCCAAGCCCAACCAAGCCATAAGCCAAAGGTGCCAAGGGGAGATGAAGGTAGCCACTCTCCATTGAAGAAAACCTCTTGAAGCACAAGCTAAGTGAGCCACTACTACAAAGGCATTTGGAGAACCCAAGGAAGGTGAAGGAACTCTTATATTTGATCCCTTACTTTTTAGTTGTGCTTGTCATTTGATTTTGTTAACTAAGCTCTCCCTAGTGTCTAGGCCTAGAGATGTTATCCTATTAGTGTGTTTATTTCACTTTGTTTTCATTTTGGAACTAGCACCATACTAACCATCCTCTCTTGAGTCAAATTCCTAGTTCACATAATGGCATGCCCAATGGGACTAGATGCATCCCACACATGAAGAATATCATTTTGCATCTTTAAAATCTTCATTTGGATCATTAAAATTCTTTCAAATTGATTTTCTAACTTGGTTTTGCCATTTTTTGTTACCATAGGTTTACATAGTAATCAACATCGGTTAGCAGAATTGACATCAGTTAGATCTCAATTGGACATTGTCAACATCGATGGTATATAACCGATGTTGGTCATTGTAGTTTCTTAAAAACACAAACCTAAGATATATTTTAAAATGCTTGGTTTGGGGTCATACATATTCTATTTTGGATGATTTTATTTTTAAAACCATGTGTTTCTCCTAAATTTTTAGAATTTGGCATTAGTTTAGCTTCAAGTTTCATATATTTTTTGACAAAATTTGGAGAATCTATTTAAAATGTTTTTAATCTAACATATTTGCTTTTGGGGTGATGCCTTAAGGGTAGACAGGTAGCTAGCATATTTCAAGTTTGATAAATCATGTTTTAGAACATATTTTGCATGCTTTAAAATGAATTAGGAACATTATTTTAGTGCTTAAAGTAACATTTAAGGTGCTTAAATAAGTTTTTTATCATTAGTTTTTAAAGTTACAACTAAGACCAAGGGGTTAAATGAACACCACTCAATCTTTCAAATTTGGTGCTTAAAAATGAACTCATATTTATAAAAGTTTTTTATTTACAATAGTTGTTTGAATCAAATCTTGTTTGGAAAAAAGAGGGGTTTGGTGTGTATGCTCTTCCATTTATCCCCTATATGGAACCCTTAGAATCAAAAGTGCCATTCCTATTTAGAGTAGCCTAGTCCAAGGCTTAGAAATAAAGTCATCTAAATCACTCCCCAAAAACTCATCAAAGTTTGGGTGACCTTGAAAATGACCCTAAAGTCTTTCTACTTTCATGATTTCTTTATTTTTATGCTTCTTGGCTTGTGAGGGGGACTTTATCACCTCCCATAAGTTCTTTAAGGAAGCTTTGACTTGGGGTTTCAACTCCTAACATTAACTTCATTTGACTCTTTTAGAGTTGTACACGGGATGTAGTGGCACTTTGGACATTGCACTACACTAAACAAACATCAGGATGTAGTGGTTGAAAAAAGGACTAGACCTTTTTACAACAAGCTGAGTGATACAGACCCAAAATCCATGTTTTTTTTTTGCATTATTTGACACGAAATTCATTGTGTAATTTATTCCCCTAGATCATTTGGAAACTTGTTAGAATTGATACAAATCCCCACTTACCACAAAAGTATTGTTGGTGCAAGGTGCACCTCAAGGTCCATGTCACAATACTATCATTTGAGAGAAGGGGGGGTGTAAAAACCCTACTATATAATGTGCATTTACTTTTGGATGAATACTTAAAATCCTCTCAAATGATGTATATTGATGAATTCTAATACTACCAAGCAACCTTGTCAGTTTAGGATCTAAGGGTGATTAATTAGTTGGTCTTGTCCTAGATTATAGTCTTGTTTGGAGTCAAAACTTGGTATAAATAAACAATCCTAGACCAAACACATGGTCCTTATTTTTCTTTAAACAAAGAGGCATTATGCTACCCATGTGAGATCATCAAAGTGCATCAAAAGATTGAGAGTCATATCATCCACTTTGGCATAGTTATGCTTCCCAATTGAGTGTAGACCTTTACCAAAGTTGTTTAATTCCTTCACTTATAATTTAAATTCAAAATTACACCTTTACAAGTTCATAGGGTTGATGTGTTAAGTGGGTTCACCATTTGCACTAAACTTGAGGAAATTTAGGTTTAATTTCTAATTTGGGTTGAAGGCCGTTTAAGACTCATAATCATTTTCCTCACTTGATAGACTTAAGCCATTTTGTGCTAAACACTTTCACTTTAAGTCTATGCACCACAACATTTTTGAGTCAAGAAAAGAAATGTTATGTTGCTAAAATTGTAGGAAAGCACCTTTGCCTTAGAAAGTTTTTGAAGAAAACCTTTTGTCACACCCTCTAGGTAGTATAGCATCATTATGCTACCTAAATAATTTCAAACATTGTTTTATGGACATTCTTACATAGAATTCCAAATTTGTTCCTACATATTTAGACTGATCTAAGTGTACTTTTAATCCTTTGTCTAAAGCACAATTATACTATTCACCTTTGTCTATCTTGTTTGTAAAAAAGAACCAAGTTTTATACCATTATTTATGAGAAAATAAACTATTGATAAAGTGCCTTTTGTTTCATACCTTATACCTCATTGACCAAGTTCATGTCCAAGAATTGAATGCCTAGTGTTTGTTAGAATTATCTCAAATCTATTAGATTAAAACTTTCATCTATTTTTAAAGTCTAGATTTTGACATCATTTGGCCAAGAGTCCTAGCACATGCCTTGTTTGAGCCTATCTTTTGATGCCACATTTGGCCAAAAGACCTAACAACTTTTAATTTCCTAGATTAGACTAATTTGAAACACTTTGACCTTAGAGTTTGGCATTTCAATTTTTCAGTCCATTTACTTGCTCATCTTTGTGTGAACAGTGAAATGTTAGATATTTTATGCTAGATTTTTTCCTCACAAATCTTTGCACACAATTTTTGATCTTTTTGACAAATCTAGACCTAGTTGAAGGCATCATTTGTTTTAGATTCTATCTTTTTTAGAGTTTGTAGAACTCTTTGACTTTTTATCACTAAGCATTGACTATGGATCCCAACATGTATTCCTACACTCATAGCAGACTCATGTAAAATCTATGGATTAGTAATGTAGTTGCATAGGAATAAATGGTACAAGACCCCTATGCATATAACATGGCTTATGAGATGGATTATTATCCCTCTTATAATACTCAATCAGGGGCACAAAGCCAAGATCCATTAGATAACTATTTGGTTAACACACCACCTTACACAAAATAGGACCAAGAACAAACCATGCAATACTTAGCTACAATACCCATGATGGATGAGCCAGTACTTCAATATCCATATTCTACTAATTCAGCTTCCACGTATGATCCATTTTTGTTTGAGTGACATTTTTTAGAGAACAAAGATGAGATTTTGGTTAGGGCCATAAAGGTAGGGGCTAATTTTCCAATAGACTTCCCCCATGAAAATTTACCAAGTCTAGTAAGAGTGCCCCATAATATCATTTATGATCAATAGGCTTCTTCTAGAAATCCTATGGCTCTAGTCCAAACAACATACCAAGACCCCAATATATCCAATCAAGGCAAAAACATCATGGAATATCACATTAACCAAATGCAAACAACATACCAAACCTACCTAATTTTAGCATGTGATTTCAATTAGATTAACATGATGAGTAAGCCCCTCATTGACCTAGTACCTTTAATGGGAGTGTTGATAGAATTAACTAGACAAGAAAATCTAAGTTCTGACCCATTTGTACAAATTACTTTGATAGATAACTTGATACATATGCTAGTCATTAAAGAAGTGTCTTCAACTTTTACATTGAATAATGAGCCAAATTTAGTAGATAATGTGTAAATAGTGTCAAATCTTGATCAAAGTGATACTAATGCACCAACAACTAGCCAATAATATGTGCATATAGTTAATCCCATGAGCAGATTAACATACCAAAGAATAGGAGTTTCTACACCCCAACCTCAACCAACCACTTCCTCAAGTGTACAACTTACAGGAGTAGATAATCAAACAATGGATAATGTTATGCCTCAATGACATAATGTGATGAATCCTACTCCTCCTCAACAAGTAGTGAGTGGTATTCCATAATAGTAGACACAATCTAGTGTATCAATGCGATAGAGGATGAGTACACTACCACCTCAACTAGGGGTAACTAATATTCCACCTTGCCAAGTAATGACAAACATACCTCTTCAACTATAGAATAATATGCCAGTTTAAAACCAAGAAATGACTAGTCAAGAATGTATAAATATTGGTCAACAATAAATGCCAAATTTTTAACCTACTTTCACTTCCTCATAGGGATTCATGCAACATGGAGGTCCCCATATTTCTCAGGTACCTACTAGACAACCATTGGTTCAAAATGTGCCATAAATTTAGAGACAAGGTCTTGGTCCACAAGTTCCTACTCAACAACAAGGTTTGATTAGTCAGTAACATGTCCCTTTTCAAACACAACAAACACAATATATTTATATCCCTTCATCCCAACCACAAAATCCTCTTGATCGAACCTTTATCATCAACCCAAACTAGAATATCATGTAGCCAAATATGCAATTTTAAGTACATTCCAATCCACATATGTATATTCCTAGTCCATTCCCTAACCAAGCCAATGTACCCCAATAGGTGTCTCCATCATACCCTAGTCAAAGTATCCCACTTGTGACCTCCTAGCCATTTACCCAAACCAATATTCTCCCTCAAAATAATATCTTTTTTAGTTTCCTCTCCTAAGAATTAAAATAAATGAAGGATGTAATTACTGCTATTCAAGTGAGGAAGTAGACAAAGAAGTTCAAATTAGATGACGTATGTTCCTATCCATTCAATATGGATTATTTATAGATACCATTTCCTCTAGGATATGATCCACCCAAATTTGATAAGTACAAAGGGAAAGGTGACCCTAAGGCCCATTTGACCAAATTCTTTATCACATTTCAACCAGTGGCATATAGTGACATATACCTCTTGCTCTTGTTTCCAAAGAGCTTAGCTGAACAAGCTTTAGAGTGGTTTTTAAAGTTTCCCAAGAATTCAGTAATAGAATTTTATGATCTTTTTGATAAATTTGTGCAACACTTTTCTTATAATCTCAAGCATGAGATTTCATTAGTGGACTAACATAAGCAAAAAAAAAAATTAGGGAGATTTTTGCAAGTTATTTACAGTGATGGAGAGCCCTTACAAGCCATTTCACCCATAGTTTACTAGATAAACAATTAGATGCTATGTTTACTAAAAAATTGCATAGTGAGATAGCCTATCATTTGGAACTGTAATGTGCACATACATTTAAAGAGATCATTGATAAACGTTTGTTGATCAAGTGATTTCTCATAAATAAAGGGGTCATCAATCTTAATTCAATTAATTAAAATTAAGGTACCAATCATGAAAATGACCAACATCCCATCCAAATGTAATCATCACAACTAGCACAGGACAATAATCATTAAAGACCAAAACAATTCAACTAAAATAGGAATGTTATGGGAAATGGAGTAACCAAATATCATCATGTCTAAACTATGTAGACATCATTTGTACCACCTTTTCAACTTAGTCCTACCTAACAACCTCTCTAACTAATGCCACAAGTGTAACAACCAAGACCTGCACAATAAATGCAATAATCTGCACCATTATAAACCCCTCCTCCTAAAAGAACCATCCTACACATTGTGTCTTTAGTGACCTAGGAGAACTTATTGAGTCAGTATTTCATAAGCTTGTTACCACTAATCTGATTAGTTGGCCCATACAAAAACATTATTTGTAAGGCATTCCTTACCCTGATTGGTACCATGAAAATGAATTTTGTGACTATCATCAAGTCAATGGGCATAATCTATGAAGATGTGTCCAAATCAAGTATTTAATTGAGAATATTTTGGAGAATGGGGAGCTAAAATTGGATAATGGTACTTCTAATTCCAATCAAACTCTTGGGATTTTTCAAAACCCCTTTCCCCAACATAACAATCAATAATAGTAGAATAATTAACAATAAAAATAGTGACCAATGCAACAAAAAAATCAACAGTATCAAAATTAAAGGCCAAACCAGTAGAACCAACAAAATGAACAACAAAATCTACAATGACAAAATAATGAACAAAATCAAAGTCAGAATGGTAACAACCAACAAACCTAACATGTAGTTACACATGACTACAACATGGTTGTAGGTCATATTGTAGGGGGAAGCATTAATACCATCTCCATTAATCCTAGACCAAGCACTAATCAGCCTACACCATTGCTAAATAATACTATTTAGCCAAATCACATAGATAATCCTTCTTTGACCTAGGAGTGCATATAGGTAAACCAATAAATTAGGACTTCCCCTTTTGTATCTTATAATGACAACTCATTCTTGCCACGTAACCACATGCAAGTGGATTGGCAACTGAGACTTGTCTTATCTAGTCCCACACCATTCCCAACATTAGTTAGCAATAATGGTCTAGTATTTAATCCTAATTTTGTAATCACAACATGGAGGTTGAAGATTACTATCCTAGGCCCACAACCATCTACCACTTTGCCTATCATCCAACCAACCATTCAACCTCAGAATAAACCATTCACTACTGACCAGGATAAGAAGTTTGATATTATGGAACAATTGCAGAAGACACTAGCATAAATTTTTATTTTAGATTTGCTGAGAACATCAATAATCCACAATAACATCCTAAATGAGTTATTGACTGAATCCACTATTGCTAGTGACATATCCCCTGATAAATTTTAAGCTTTAGTTAGACACCTAGCTCCAACCCAACAAGTCACATTCAACCAAAGCGATATGTCTTCCCTTGGCCCACTCCATAATAACCCATTGCACATAGAAGTTTGTATCAGATGGCATAAAGTGAAACATGTCATTATAGACAATGGATTTAGCCTCAACATAGTGTCTTTCAATCTCATCAAGCTTCTTGTGTACACAATGATAGATCTCTAGCCATAAATAATAACTATTAAAGCCTATGATAATCAGGAAAGAGAGTCACAAGGCACCATCAATTTTCCAGTTATCAATGGGACTTTGACCTATAATACACTTTACCATGTGCTGGACCTTGAGTTATCATAAAATATGATTCTAGGTAGGCCTTGGTTACATGAGATTCATGCAGTCCTGTCAACATTGCACCAATGTATCAAATTTTCCCACTCAGAGATGGAGGTGAATATTCTAAGAGATTTACACCCATATGAACACTACAAGCATCTTGAGGCTGAGTTTCAAAAAATAATTATCAGTATGGTATGAATCTAAGTTCCAAGCAGGATAAAAGAAAAACTATACTTATTGATCCTTCATCAGATAATTACCTAGATCTTAATTGATAAGTGTCATTTAACTCCTCATTTAATCAATATTCAATTGATGCCTTATCAATCAAGGTTGGTGTCCAAAGCTATCTACCAGTAAAGTATGGGATGGTAGATTTAGAAGGCTATTTATGGGGGTGTTTGATTGTCCTATTCTAACTTTGACTAAAAAAAGAAATGTGTCCTAAATTACGTGATTTACTCTTTTGATAAAAAGAAAGAAATCAAATCAATCCACTCTTTTGCTAAAATTAAAAATCACACTCCTATTTACGCTTGCATAGAAATTAAAATCACACTCTTCACTAACAAAAGGAAATTTGTTTCACATGTTTGCTATAAAAGAAAACACACATTGCTTAGAAAGAAAATGACTTTGAAATAAGAAAATGCTTTTTAAACTGTGAATTTATTTTGATGTTTTTATGAATAAATGTAAATATTAATAAGATTCTAATTAATTATAACAACAAATTAGTAAAACATAACATAAATACTATACACAATTCCTAGTTCTAAGGAGAGTGGGTCCTTGCTCCTCTCAAATTCAGGAACAAAGATTAATCAATGTTGGAAACTGAAGTATTAATTCATAACTCAAAACTCTGTCTTGAAAGTTGGTTCCATCTATTTACACTTGTAGCCACCACTAAATCAAAACTCTGTCTTGAAAACAAATAAAAAAAAGTAAAATCATATAAAACCTATAAATAATGCATTTTAGCCTCATTATCTAACAAAGCACAGTTAAAATTTTGTTTGATCAATCTAGGAATAGGAAATGTTGGTCTGACACACAATCCTCTAGTCTTAGCATGATTTGTATAGTCCCCAAATATATTTTTTCATGCTATTTGATTTTTGAATGTAGAATGTAATGCCCTTAGTTGAACTTCTCCTACATGAAGGTTTATCGAAAATTTATTGTGCTCATGGTCTCCTAGAATCAAATCATCCAAATAAAACTCACAAAGCAAATCCTACTGATCAGGTTTACCATTATAGAAAATTTTCAAAAATGTTGTTGGCTGTAAAATTTTGTAAGATGATAAGAGATCCACAGAAGCTGCCATCTATAAAATTGTTTAAATAAATAAAAAATATATGTAGGAGAAGGTTTCCTACATGCTAAAAGATATTCTCCTAATTTGCATTCATCTTGCAAATTTTCTTCTAAATATTAGACTTTATCTTCTAATTATTTCTTTTCATTTTCCAAGAGTTTATTTGAAGAAGTTGCATATTTGTTTTTATATTTAAGTACAAAATATTCTTCTTTAATTTAATGTATTATTTTCAAGGGAGGAATACCTAGATCACTTGTTTGACAATCATGGTCAACAAATACCTTAAGAGGAGAAGGTACAACATCAGGTGCTTCAGAAGAGTTTACCAAACTCTACAATCTCCTATTTTCCTTCTTCATATTTTCTACATATATCCAAAGATCTATTTGTTCACTTTCATGTTCCTTTATTATTTCCTCTAATATGTGAACTTCTACTGCATGATCAACAAATGCTATATCTAATTTCTTCACCAATAATGAGTTGAGATGATTCTTGTTCTTCAATTGACTGATCAAGTCAATAATGCCAGTTGTTTATTTTTGTTCAAGGGCTTGAACTTGAGAAAGCTACATAGTTAACTACATAACATAATCATTTAGATTAGATGATTCACCTTTCTTATTGGTATATATATTTTTCCCTTTATCCATTGTATTTTCAATTGGAATAGGTGGTTGTTCCACCATACTTGATTCTTCTACTATGTGTGGCTCTTCCTCTAGATTTGGCTCCTTCATTATGATTAGAGAGTTCCTTTCAAAAGGAATTTATTTAATATCTATAGGTGTAGGGATATTTTGATTTATGAAAGAGTGAGATACCATTTTAAGACTTTCCAGAATGTTTATAGTCTCTTGTTTATCTTCATCTATCAGAATGATCCTTCTCTTTCTTTTAGTCACTCTCTGAGCTACACTCGGTTAGCTTTCCTTCTCAACCATCAAACCCTTAGTCTTCTTAGGTTCTGTAGCAACCTTTCATCTTAATTTTATTCTTCCTAACAAGGAAATTGGTTTCACTATAGATTCATGAGGTTCTTGTGGAGACCTTGGAACTTCAAGAATTTGAGACCTTATGATTCTTCTTGAAGAAGAAGGAATTTTTGTTAAGACTACAGTCTATGATTTTTTCCTTGGTGTTGTTTTCTTAGCTAATGTGTCAAGTGGAGATGAGTGTTCTTGTCATAAATTTAGGGTTTCTTGTGTAGGAAAATCTAGAATTTATTGTGCTATACTATTCTAAAATTCCTCCCAAACCTCTTGTCCTTGATGAAGTGATGTTGGAAAATGAGATGAATAAGGCAATGATGCCTAAGAGAAACATTAGGGGTTATAGACATAATTTTTAGAGCACCATATAAGAAGGATGGGAGGTTAATTTTGTACTAAGGGTTTTGTCTCCCATGCCTAAGGTGTATTAATATTTTCATGGCATCTCCCCCTAAAAGATTGTGCTGCCCTTCACAAATGATATACTTGAGTACCCACTTGGCTACAGATTTCTAGGGTTTAAGAAGTGAACTTATACTAATCCCTTTTGATTTTCCCTTAGAATCTACTAGACATGAAGTCCTAGTCTACTCATTACCAATAAAATGACTAATTAAATCACTAAATGAAATTCTACTTGTAGCTCTCATTCCCTTTTCTAGAACTTGTAGAATTTAGCTTATAACTTAAGTTGTAATAGGAATAATAATGTCTTTCACAATTTAAAATTTAGGGGTGAGGCTAGTGATGAATTCACTTACCATTGTTTCATCAAAAGCCTAAAAATTTTCAATGAAAGGTAGCCAACCATTGGCCCTAAACACTGCCATAGAAGCTTTGTCTTTATAAAACTTTGTTGCATTTTTTAGCTCTAATCTCGTCTTCTATCCCATTTCTTTGTAGATTTATAGTCAACTCTATTCCTTTAACTCCAATTGAGGTGTAGACCAGTATTTTGTTAAAATTAGTAGGTAATAGTCACTAAAGATTGATAGGTAATAATTGTGGAGGATCTATAGACTAGCTTCTATTGAAGTCTATAGAAATGAAATGGTTCATATAAAATGTTACAACTACATGAGTTTGTAGTTTGATATGATGACTTAATACAGTTAGGTGCCAAACATTTATATGGAGTGTGCTAACCATTTTATCTCATTAATATAAGCTGGGTGAAATGATGATGTGTCACTTTGATAGTGACAGTGATTCATTACTTCATTTAAAACCCCTTTTTATGACATCTCATCATTATCATAATTGATGACTCAATTGATTATATCAAAGTTACACACTTATCTATACACCTTTAGCGACTCGATTGCATGATTTTTTATTATGGCATGTGTCATGTCATTCCATTTTAGAATATTCAAATTTGGGTCATCTCCATAGAATAATTCTTAATTAAATAGAAGATAATTAGTTAACTAAACATAGATAAATAAAATATATGTCTTACTTACTTTGACCTTAGATGTATCATTTGCTCGCCATGTGTCCTGCACAAATATGTTTGCATAGATTATTTTATTTCATGGAGTTGACAAATCATAGTGACATGATGAGATTCTCTATTTTTTTTTATAAATTTTGTTTTTGCCCTTTGCCCAGCCATTGCTGGTTTTCTAGCCAAAGCCCTTTTTGCAATGCATAGCCAGCCAGCACACTGATTTTCTGGGCATGCATTGTCAATAGTGTCCCTAAAAAGATTTTCACTATATATATATATTAATACTATAGGATTATCAAGGAGCATGTTCTCTAGAAGAAGTAGAGCTCTCCAGAATAACTACTTGATCTTTTACCTTTTAAATAAATTCTTCTTTATTGAGAGGTTTTTGATAGAGCTTCAATCTATGTCCATTGACTAACAGATCTCTTCTGCTATCATCAATAGGTATTAGCTTAATAGAACTATTTTCAAAGACCTCCTCAATCTGATAAGGTCCCAACCACCTCATTTTTAGTTTTCTTTTAAATTATTGAAATTTGGAATCAAATAACAGTGCCCAATCTCCTTTCTAAAACTTCCATTACTTGATCTGTGAATCATGCCAAACTTTTCTTTGATGTTGTACCAATTTAGTTCTTTGTAGTGCTTCCATCCTTATCTCATCAAGTTGATTAAGCTGTAGGAGTTTTTCTTTCTATATTTTTTCTAATTCAATTCCTACTTCTACAACTATTTTCAAAGTTTATAATTCAAATTCAATAGAGAATAAAGGCTTCTTACCATAAACCAATTCAGAAGCTGAAAATCCAATTGTTGTTTTCCAAGTAGTATTATAGGCCCAAAAAACTTCTAGTACCTTATCTACCTAATCCTTTCTACTAGAACTAAAAACCTTGGTTAAAATGGTTTCTAGTTCTCTATTAGTGACTTCAACTTACCCATTAACCTATAGATGGTATGGAGATATTTTTCTGTGTTGAGTTTGATATATTTGCATGAAGTGCTTTATCATGTTTGACATGAAATACGGTCCTTAATCTGAGACTATCTCCCTTAGAGCACCAAATCTTTGCATGATTTTGAAATATAAGAAATCATCTACCATCTCTTCTCTGGTATGAGTTAATGCTTCCATTTCTACCCACTTGGTCATGTAGTCTGTACATATTAGGAGATATTCTTTTCCTTTAGAAGGAGGATCTATAGGACCTATAAAATTAATTCCCCATTTCTTAAATGGTTCTAAAACCAATTGAGGATAAGCGTGCAGAGACATCTCTATTAAAAGAGTAGGTTGTCCAATTCTCTGAAAAGCATCACATTTTTTGACATATCTTTTTCTTGCTGATAAAGATGAGGCCAATAGTATCCTTCTCCCAGGATTTTATGTATGGTTCTTTGAGCTAAGTAATGACCTCCTCCTAGTTCATCATGACAAGCTCTAATGATATCATAAGCTTTACCATTTGTCACACACTTGCGAAACACATGGTCAGATCTAAGTTTAAATAATATTCTATTAATCCATTTAAAAGAACTTTCTTTGATTAAATATATATTTTTTTATAAAAGTTTCAGAGGAAACTTCCCTGTGGTAAGGTAATTGGCTATATCAAAAAACCATAGAGATTTTGATGAAATAGAAAATAATAGTTTATCTAAAAAGTCATCTTCCACTTGTTCTTCTCCACCTATAGTGTTCATTCTTGACAATAAATTAGCCACCACATTAGACTTTTCTAGTTTATCTATAATACTAAAATCAAATTCTTATAAGAGCAACAACCATCTAATAATCCTACCTCCCATAACTAGTTTGTTGGTAAGATATCTAATAGTTGAATGGTATGTATACACAAATACCTTGTACCCTATTATGAAATGTCTAAATTTGTTAATTGTATAGACTACAGCTAGGAATTCCTTCTCAGTTGTGGTGTAATTTCTTTCAGCAAGTGTCATATTTTTGCTAATATAATATATATCATACATGTTACCCTCTTCATATTTGTGTCCAAGGACTACTCCTAGTGCTATATTGGAAGCATCTGTGTATATATATAATGGCTTAGTCTAATCTGGTCCTCTCAATATTGGAGTAGTAACAAGTTTAGCTTTGATGGTCTCAAAGGCCTGCTGGCAACTATCACTCCATTTAAATGTACTATCTTTTGTAAGCAAGGCAAACATAGGGGTAGTTATTTGGATAAACTTATCTATGAAGCATCTATAGTAACCAACATGTCCCAAAAAACTCTTAATTTTAGTTTGTGTTTGTGGAATGGGTAAATTGGAGATTATTTCAACTTTATTTGGATCTACTTGAATGCCTTTTATAGAAATATGGTGTTCTAGGACTATTTCTTCATCCATCACCAAAAAAAATTTCTCATGGCTCAAAGATAATTGATGTTCCTCACATCTGATTAATACTCTTTCCACATTGGGAAGAGCCTCTTCATAAGTTTCACCATAAATAGTGAAATCATCCATATATACTTCAACACAATCATTTGTAAGGTCAGAGAATATTGTCAGAACTACTCTTTTGAAGGTTGCTGAAGCATTACATAGTCCAAATGAAAGTACTTAGTAAGAAAAAGTTCCCCAAGGATAGGTAAATGTGGTTTTATATTGATCTTTAGTTGCTACCATTATCTGGTTATACCCACTAAACCCTTCCAGGAAAGAAAAATATCTCTTTCCTGCCAAGTTGTCAAAAATTTGATCAATGAAAGGTAAAGGAAAGTAATCTTTGAGTATTTTTTTATTTAATTCTCTATAATCTACATACCCTTAATTTTCCATTTTTCTTGGGCACAATTACTAGAGGTGAAACCCACTGTCTGTCTGAGATGGGGTAAATAAACCCAACTTCCAACAACTTTTGGATTTCTATTTTGACTATTTCTTTTAATATTGGGTTTATTCTTCTTTATGGTTGTTTGATCAGTTTGACAAATTCTATGTAAATGTGATGAGTGCATTTACTAGGGTGAATTTCCTTCATGTCGGTATAATCCCAAGCAAAAGCTTTGGTATGTCTTTCCAGTACTTCAAAGAATTGATCTTCCTCTTCATTTTTTAACCAACTATTGATGTTCAAAATCTTTCTAGATAATACCATGATTGATTTTGTATCTAGGTAGTTGGATTCTATTTGCTTAAACTCACTAATCAATGATGTTCAGAGGACATGGATGAGGAAGTAGCTTATGAAACATAGTTATATTATCAACAAACTCTTTTCAGGAGGAATTAGTCTTGCTAAAGAACAATGGAATGCATGTAAGAAATGAGTTTGCTATTATTATACCAATTTCCACACACTTTCCTAAATCAATCCATGATCATATGGTGAAGAAATAATAGAAGTAGAAGTGGAGGTTTTATAATATTCTGTTTGACCCAAGAATCCTAAATTGAGGTAGTTCTTAGTTTTTGGACTGGCAAGATTTGTAACTTTCAAACTGGTATAGTCCATAGATTTTAGACTTGTAGAGTTTGTAGATTTTGGGCTTATGTCTCCATTCAATTCTTCCAAGAGTTTTTTAACTATGATCATAGCTAATAAGGAAATGTTGTTTAATGTGTTGTCTGATTCATCCACCCAAATTTCTTGTATGTAATTTATTGATGGTTTTGTAGGAGGATACAAAGAGATACATTTGGATTTTAACCCATTAGAAATGGTCATGTCTCATGACCTGTAATCAAATAATGCTGCTATAGTAGCCAACCATGGTCTACCTAGGATTATGGGATATCCTAGATTCTTTGTTTTAGGTTACAAGACCATGAAATCTATTGGATATTCTCAAGACTCTATTAGTACTTCAATATTTTCTATAGTCCCTTCTAGTTTAGTTACAGATTGGTTTTTCATTTGAATAATGGTAGTCGTGGGTTGCATTTTCATAAGAGATAATGCATGGAGAGTATCAATTGTCATAACATTAATTGCTACTCCCAAATCTACCAAGATGCTAGGAATTTATTTACCTCTGATTGTGACTGTGATCACTGGGCTTCTTAGATCTACATATTTTAAAACTAATAGTTTTCTTACTAATAAATCAACAACTTTTCTATCAACATGAATGGTTCCTGGATATTTTGCTTTCCTCCCAGGTGTCTTGATATAAAGGTTTTTGATGATCTTGTTTAATTTAGGTATATCCTTAATAGCTTGTAGTAGGGATACCTCAATATTTATCTTTTGAAACTCATGAACCAAGTTTGATTCTAGTTTAATATCAATTTCTTTTAATCTTTTAGGAAAAGGAACTACTAGGGTAGTAGTTTTTTCTTTTTTTGCTTTAGGGTTCATTTTGATTTCAGCCTCTCCAGTGTTTAATTGAGATGATTCTATGTTTTTGTTTTCATTAGGTATCTCAAAAATGAGAATTGGAGGTTTTTGTATAATTTTTCCTGATCTTAAATGTATGTCTGAACACTGAATAACTCCAACATTGATTGTCTCTTCCTGTTCATTAACATAAATAGGTGGTAGTTATTTATTTTTTAGATTTTCTATTGGTTACGCAAGCATTAAGGGTTGATTGATTTGTCCTTGTTGAATAACTAGGGGTGGCATAATAGTTTTATATTGAAGTGGTCTTCTTGGTTGGGTGAATTGTGGCTATGGGTTCCATGGTTGATTTCATTATTGATATGGCTATGGTATTTATTACTGCTATGGTACCCATTGTTGTTGTGGTTGTGGCATCATCCATGGGGGTGTTAGAATCCAATCTTGTCCTACCCATGGATTTTGGATTGATATAATTTTGGATTGATTACAAAAAGGTGAAGGAACTAAAACATTCCATGGTGCCATACATGGATTAATTGGGTTTTTTATATTAAACTATCTTTGAGCCTGGTTTTGTGAGGCAAAGTTTTATCTCTCAATATAATTTACTTCTTCAATGGACTGGACTTATGTTTTCATTTGATTCTTTAAAATAGGTAAAAGGGTGAAATGTTTGGTATCATGATCTGTTGCATCACAGATCCCACATGATGAAACACTGGTTCTATCTAGGGGCAGTATTTAAGGGCATGTTTCTGTCTACACTTAGGACAATAGATTGTTAAGGGTTCTATTACATTTGCCTTAGCTTGAAGGCCATCCAAATTACTATTTAGTGTAACCAAGATATCTATCTTTATATTGGCAAATTATTCCATTATTGTATCCACTTCATTAGATTTCCCAAACCTTCCTTTCCTAATTCTAGGTTTCATTCGAGAGTAGTTGGTATAAAGCTCAAAAATTTGATCAAAAGCCAAATTATTTATATCTCTTTCCATCAGATTTAAGGCATCTCTAGTATCTTCATCTAACCCTTTCAAGATAACTAATTTCTGAATGTCTTCAGTGAGTGGATAATTACTTCTTTTATGAGTGAACATGAATCTATCCAAATAATCCTCTAAAGATTCATCTCATTCTGTTTGATTTTGAAGAAATTATCTTTTCTTTCTTGTACTCGGTATTAATCATGATATTTGTTCAAGAATTCTATTTCCATGTCATCCCATGTTATAATAGAATAAACAGGTAAACCCATGAACCATCTCATAGCTACATCTTTAAGTGTAGAGGGAAGTAGTTTTAATTTCTGGCTATCTGTTGTGTAATCATAAGTTTGACATATCACCTTAAACTCAAATAGGAATTGATCAAGATATTCTATAGATATTCCCCAAAAATTTGGTAGATTATCTGGTAAAATATTTTTGATGGAGGTTTGATCATTAAGATCTACAATAATAGAAAATGAGAAAGTCCTTTCTGGTTGTGCAAATTGTTGATTTTGTTGGAGAGACATTTCTTCTTTTGATGATGTTTCAAAGTTGGGATGATCTTCCCACTGAATATTTATGATATTAGTTATTGGTTGTTCAAAATTTTCTTCAGTTATGAATTTTTGAAATGCTTCTTTTAAATCCTTGGCAACTTTTAAATAGTGTCTTCTTGTAAGAGATTGGTCTTGAGGAATTTTTCCTATGGGGCTTGCTTATGGCAATGGCCTAGTTTCTATCCAAGTTTCAAAAGATTCTTGCAAATAGGTTTCACTTGTAACTTTTGGTTCACTACTTAGAGATGTTGAAGGAGTGTCAACTTGTGTTCTTGGTGGAAATTTTGGGATGAATCATCCTTTAGAATCTCTAGGACTATACATCAATTTATTGAATTTTTTTGGGATTTTATAATTTTTTTGTATTTTACTCTAGACCAATAATTATTACCTTACTAACACCTAAAAATGGTGCCAACAATGATGAGTGCCATTTAACTCCTCATTTAATCAATATTCAATTGATGTCTTATCAACCAGGGCTGGTGTCCAAAGCAGTTTGCAGTAAGGTATGGGATGGTAGATCTAGAAGGCTGCTTATGGGGGTGTTTGATTGTCCTATGCTAACTTTGACTAAAGAAAGAAATCTGTCCTAGACTACGTGATTCACTCTTTTGATGAAAAGAAAGAAATTAAATCAATTCACTCTTTTACTAAAAGTAAAAATCACACTCTTATTTACGCTTGTGTGGAAAGTAAAATCACACTCTTCATTAACAAAAGGAATTTTTTTTCACACATTTGATGTAAAAGAAAATACACATTGCTTAGAAAGGAAATGACTTTGGAATAAGAGAATGCTTTTAAACTATGAATTTATTTTGATGTTTTTATGAATAAATGTAAATATTAACAAGATTTTAATTAATTATAACAATGAATTAGTAAAACATAACATAAATACCATACATAGTTCCTAGTTCCAAGGAGAGTGGGCCCTTGTTCTTCTCAGACTCAAGAACAAAGATTAATCAATGCTAGAAATTGAAGTATTAATTCATCAAACTAAAATGATTACAATCTGGCTAAAACTTTTAATATGCTCGTACAAAGTTTCCTCTATTATTTTCTCTCTATCATCTGATATCTATATATAATTATATATGAAAATATTATATTTTATAATAATATAATAAACTCAAAATAGGATGCAAAGGAATAGGATTCCTTGGTTGATCCATTCATCCAAAGATAGGAGATCGGATTTCTAAGAGATCCAATTATTATGATAAAATAGATATCTTATCCTATAATGGTCCTAAGATCCAAATATATATACAACTTTATCAAAAGCAAATCTTAAAAAATAATAGGTGATTATTTTCCTTATTTGATACCAGTTGGAATGATTCTTTCTTATCCTATCTAGCCACTAGCTTCCCTATTTGTAGGTTTTTTCTTAAAGAATTCTTGGAATTGACCCTACAGAGTCAAGAGGAATGAACCTGTAGAGTCCGTAGAAACAAGCCTACAGAGTCTGTAGAAACAAGTCTATAGAGTATGTAAAAATGAGCCTATAAAGTCCATAGAAATAATCCTACAAAGTCCATAGAAATAAGCCTACAGAGTCTGTAGAACCAAGCCTATCGAGTCTATAGAATCAAGCCTATAGAGTCTGTAGAAACAAGCCTATAGAGTCCGTAGAACCAAGGCTGTAGAGTCTGTAGAAGCAAGCCTATAGAGTCTGTAGTTCTATTGGATGGAGATCAAAATTGCACATTTACTATACATCACCTATGTCTTTTTCTTGAGCATTCTTCACAACAAAAATTACTAAAACATGCTATGTATTAGACATTAATGATAAATTATAGGTTTAGTCTTTGGTTCAATGTAAACAAGACAAATATCTATTTTTCATATAATAGCTATCTAACAATCTAAGATTTACATAAGATAATATCCTTCAAAAGATGAATTGAGGGAAATAACATGTCAATAACGAGCCATATTCTAACCTCATCACTAATACCTTAGATTCTCTCTCCCACATGCCACCTTATGAAGCTTCTAATCATTTCACCATTTCAGATAATGGACTGAGAGAATATGTGACCCATGACACATTTCACATTGCCAATCTTCCTCAAAATCCAAAAACCTTTGGGCGACCTAAGGTCATCCCACATATGCATTGACAATGAAAGAATAAAGACAAGGGACCCATCATATTTGTACTAGTGTCTGGCCTAAAAATTGACCCTCTTAAAGGGAATGAATCATGGTTATACAATGATGATCAAGCTGATTGTTATAAAAATACAAAGTATCCTATTCTCAATAAGATCATGGGGCATCACAATTATGAAGGAAGAGGCATCAAACTGAATTAACAAAGAACCCTTGAGCCAATTTCCATGACTAAGTATGAAAGACCTTATGGACTTGGATTTAAACCACCTGGGGGTGACCCCATATATCCTATTCAAACTCCATCACCAATGACTAGTGATGATGAGTAGAGTCTAATCATAGCCTCACTTTTGATGACCTAGTTGAAACTAATTTGTTTGATAACAATGCCATTTGTACCCTTACCCAAGCTATTCATCATAATCTATTTCCCTTATATTATCCCAAATTGATAGATTGGGACCAACATGATCCAATATATCGATTGATGAGTTCCAAAATGATGAGGCATTCTATGATTTCTTAGGCCTTAGAGATAATGTTCCATTGGGAGATCACAAATTAGGGTTCTCAATCACATTGGATCATATAGCCTATTTTAGAAAGCGAGTGAACACCCATAGCCGAAAACAAATAAATAAAATATTGAGGTCCCAAAGTGAAAACCTCCTTGAGGCACTTTCTGACCAGGGAAAAAGTAAAGATAAAGGCTAGTCTAGTGGTAAAAACATGTTTTAGGCACCATTAGATAGGGGTGTTCATTATTCTTTGAATTTAGAATAGGAGACCACCAACAACAAACTTGCCTATAGATCTGAGTTTAGTTTTGAGAAACAACAAGTATTTAATCAAATTCTCCAAGAATTTTTGACTATTTTTATTACATGGCCAAATATACCATTATGAGACTTAGATTCATCATGCCTAGGAAAAGTTGAAGATAAATTCCTAACAGATGACCTTGACATAGTCCAATAGTTCAAGTCACTACCTACTATCTTAGAAGATGGTTTGACCCTTCTAGTCAAAGATACAATAGAGGTAAACATTGGGACTTTATCGGACTTGAAATGGATAAAATTAGGTGCATCCCTCACTAAGGAGGAATGCGATGTTTTTACAATTCTGGTTAGAGAGTTTGTGGATATATTTGCATGGACCTATTTTGACATGCCAAGATTAGACCAAACCTTGGTTTTGCACCACCTTGTGGTTAATCTTGATGTTAAAATGATAAAATAAAAAATACATAAGATGCATCCTCACATTGATGTATTGATAAAGAAAGAGTTGGAAAAGATCTTAGAAGTAGGATGTATCTAATCCATTGACTACTCTGAATGGATCTCTAATGTTGTACCTATTAGTAAAAATCTTGAAAGAATTAGAATTTGTACTAATTTTTAGGAAATCAACAAAGCTTGTTCTAAAGATGATTTTACCTTGTCTAATATTGACATGATTGTCAACTCCATGACAAGTTATGAAATGTTTTCACTCATGGATGGCTTTTTAGGATATAATCAGATCAAAATAGCACCAGTAGATCAACATAAAATAACATTCACCACTCCATGGGGAATATTTTATTATTTGGTGATGCAATTTAGCCTTAAGAATGTGGGAGCTACATATCAAAGAGCCATGACTATCATATTCCATGATATGATGCGTGATATTATTGAAGACTATGTCGATGACATATTAGGAAGATCCAAGACTAGAGCCAACCATCCAATAGTACTACGTAAGATATTTGAAAGAATATGAGAGTACAAAGTTAGACTAAATCCAAAGAAATGTGTGTTTGGTGTAACTTTAGGAAAACTACTGGGATTCATCGTGTCTCATAAAGGAATTGATGTTGATACATCTAAAGTCCATGTTATAACTGAGATGCTACTACCAACCAATTTGAAGTAACTTTGTAGTTTATAGGGTAAGATCTAAACCATCTGACACTTCATCTCTCAGTTAGCAAAAAAGTGACATCCATTTATTCACCTTTTGAAGAAAGGAGTTACATTTCACTGAAATGATCATTGCCAAATAGCTTTTCAACAAATCAAATATTATCTTATCAATCCACCTATTTTATTACCTCTTATGCCAGGAAAGCCATTCTTGTTATACCTATTAGCTACTAATCATGGCCTAGGGGCACTCTTGGCTCAACATTATGACAAAGGAAAGTAGTATGTCATATACTAATTAAGCTATACATTGGTTACATATGAACATAACTATGCACTTATTTAAAAAAATTACCAAGCCATGGTTTTTATAGCTCAAAAATTGTGCCATTACATGTTGAATAAAATCATGGTCATTTCAAAATTAGATCCACTGAAGTATCTACTATATAAAACATCTTTTCAAGGCATAATGACTAAATAGATCATGCTTCTTAGTGATTTTGACATAGAATATGTCAATAAAAAAGAAATCAAAGGATAAGTTCTTACAGATCAACTTGCTGAAGCACCCCTCATGGACACACAACCACTCAAGTTTCCATTTCTTGATGAATCCATCATGACCGTTATTGATACACCCCTTGATGAGTAGCCTTGGAAGTTTTATTTTGATGGTTCATTCACTATACATAGATTGAGGGAAAGCTTATTATTTATTACACCTTGGGTGATCTAATCCCTAAATCATTCAGAATTAGCTTTCTTTATACAAACAACATGGCCAAATATAAAGCACTTGTTGTAAGACTTTAACAAGTCATGTATTTGAATATATCTCATCTTCAAGTTTATGGTGATTCTTAGTTAATCATCAATCAGGTCACAGATCATTTTTAGACCAAAGATGACAAGCTAGTTCCATATAAAGCCATAGTTGACACTTAAAAAACAAATTTCCAACATTTAGTTTGAGCACATACCAAGGGCTAGTAACAAAATTATAGATGTCATGGCTACTATTGGCTCACTGATTTGACAAACAGATAAAGCTAGAGAGTATTAGTTCCTTGTCAAAAATTTATCAGCACCAGCTCATGAACCATCAATTATGGTCATGATTAATATATTATTGGTCCTAATTCTATCTAATACTTAGAAATTTATAACTAACTTCATGACCAAGTTATACCACCTAACCTATCTCAAAAACAAACCAAAGCCTTTATTCATCATTCCACTCATTATACTTTACTTGGATCTATTCTTTTCCATCATAGTTTTGATGGAACTCTACTTCATTATTTAACTTTGATAGAGTTTACATTAGTGTTAAGAGAAGTTCATAAAAGAGTATGTGGATCCCATTATAGTGGCGAAGTATTATCCAAAAATCTCTTGCATACTGGTTATTTTTGGACCATAATAGACATAGATGCCACTACATATGTAAAAAAATGTGACAAATGTCAATGGCATGCTAATTTGATTCATGCCTTAGAAAAAACTCTAAAATTGATGTTGACACCATGGCCATTTTCTACATGGGGACTTGAAATCATTGGGAAGATTAACCCCACTTCAACATATCCTTACTACCACTGAATAATTCACTAAGTGGGTTGAAGCTATACCCCTCACTTACATGACTAGAAAGCAAATTTTCAAATTCATCTTCAACCACCTCATTTATTTCTATGGTATTCCTTTTGACATTATATCTGATAATGGAGGATCATTCAAGAACAAAGATGTAGACCAGTTATGTACCAAATAAAACATCACACAACACTTTTATACAACATATTATCCTCAAGGTAATGGCCAAGCTAAGGCATCTAACAAAACCATTGTCAATATTATCAAAAAGATTGTCAATAATGTCAGTCATGACTAGTGCCTCTAGATATTCCCTACTCTTTGGGCATACTGTACCAATCATCATACCCCCATAGGAGTCACTTCATACTCACTTGTTTATGGTACTGAAGCCATCCTCCCCATTGAGGTCAAGTTACCTTCACTATGCATCTCTTTTAAGCATGTCTTGGATGATCATGACTATCAAGTAGCTCAACTATAAGAGCTAGATCTACTTGATGAAAAATGCACAATTGCACTCAACAATCTTCAAGTATATTAGAATTGACTCAAAGGCCACTATAATCAGTGTGTGAAGTATAGAACATTTAAACTTGGTGATCTTGTTAAAAAAAACCAAAAGAATACCATGGTTAAGAAGAAACATAAAAGGAAATTCAAACCAAACTGGATAGGGCCTTTTTTCATCACTATAGATTATGGATCATGAGGATACAGGCTTGGCACACTAGACAGTGACAAACTTCTAGAGCCAATAAATATTATTCATCTCAAGTGATATTATGCTTGAATGCTAAGGTGTATTTTCTATAAGGACCATTTCAGTTATACCATTTTATCACTATTCTTTTTTGTACACATACCACCCTTATTCATCCTCTTTCCCATATCTACTTTATTTTTTTGACCTGTCAACCCAATGTGTTCTAAAGCCTAGCCCATTTGACCGTAGTTTTTGTCATACATTACATAGTTTTAGCATCAAGGTATCTAATCAGTTCATTAGTTGGTTCAAGTATTTAAAATAGGGAGTGTATCTTGGGATAGTGTGATATAAGTATTTTAAATAGGGAGTGTATCTAAGCATATCTTGGGATAGTGGGATAGGGAGCATCCTTCATTTTTTAGTCCTTTCTCACCACTGGTTTTGCTAATAATTATAACTACCTTTGGAAAAATTAGTACCATTGATCTATGCCATTATGTCCTAGTTATAACCACCTATGGGAAAACTAGGGGAAATACTAAGCCTTGACATACCAACTTACCACTTCCTATGTCATACTATGTATTTTTACCAACTATGCCTATTTTGTTTGAATTGGCTATCACACTAGTCAAATTCCTTCACTACTCACTACTTATTGAGGTCAGCTCAGTCACCCTTTTCCCATGCTCTCACTATTTTGTGAGTAACCTACATGATTTCACCATTTTATGAGCAAATTTAGTTGAAATTCTTTCACTATTCTGTGAGCTTCAACCATTTAGTGTCTCATCATTCTTGATTGAGTTATGACACTCCAAAACAATTCCAAAAACATTTCAAAAAATTGTTAGAAAAGAAAAAAAACATTGACCACTTCTTTGACTTAAGGATTATGGGAACCCTTACTAAGTTACAAGCAAATCACTTGTCATTTAGTTTCCCCATCCTTCTTAGACTTTTTCTCTCATGCACTTGCCATTTTACAAGACCATTTCTATTCTTCTATCACATCCATTCTATTTATTTTACTCAATTATCACATTCTTCCCATTCCCTAGGAGAACTACATTTGGCCTAAAGTTTTTTATTATATATTACATTCATGAAATTATGTAGGTAGCATCCACTTACCTAGTGCATATGGAGATAGCTCAACCGCCCCCTTCCTTTTCTTCTATTCCCCCATTTAGTTTGTTTGTTAAGTTGTCACCTATTTTCTAGGGGCAATGTTCATAGGGTTTTTATTTCTTTGTTTATTTGTCTATGTTTGCTTATTTTGTTTGTTTGTCTACTTGTTTTATTTGATTTTAACACTATTTCCTTGATTTAGTTTATGTGTGTTCATTGGGTGATCCCTTGCCCACACTTACACTTGAATCCATCCATATTCATATGTTTACATTATCATCATGGTTTCTATCATTAGTGTATTATTTTCTATTGACTATTAGATTATGGGAGTTATTCCTCATGCATATTTTGGCCAAGTATTTATGGTGTTATATCATAAAGCCTACCATCACATGCTATAACAAACCTTAGCTTAAAGAAGTTTATTTAGCAATGGTAGCATCTCTTCAGTGTTGACATCTTGATTCCACTCCCAATCATATCCCAAACAGAGTAATTGACCATGAAATAATTTCAACCTTTATTAGTTCAGATGAGCATCTCCCTACTAGTAGGTTGTTCTAATTCATCATTACCCTCTATGTTTAGTTATCATCATCCTCGACCAAGTTTATCATGTTTTCCATAATCGAGGTCTAGTGATTAGAACCACCTATGAGAAAATCATTGCACACCATCCCACCTGTATTTCTCAATGATTATGACTGCCTTTGGGAAAATCATTGTGTTATCACCACCTTATTTTTTATACCCATACAAGGGCATGTTATTATCTTGTTTATCTATCTTAACTAGGGTAGCTTCATCTTCTCAATGATTATAACTGCCTTTGGGCAAATCATTATGTTATCATATCACATTGCCACTATCAGGGTACAATGCTTATAACCACCTTTGGGAAAACCATTTTTCACCATCCCACTTGCATTTTCAATGATTTTTGACTACTTTTTCACTATCATTGTGTTTTCACCCCATCATCTTTCCTTTCTTTTGTCCCCTCATTTCACTTCTTTCAATTCAAGGGACTATTTGTCGACCTACTTATGCTAACTTTTCCCTCAAGGAGGAATCATATAGTTAGTTTATCATCATTTCAGTTGTAGGCATACATGACATTTTCATTATTTTAGAATATGTTACTGTGATTATAGCTTGCAATGCCTTCCCAAATAGGGGCAAATTGTAGACACCTAAAATTGGCCACTAATAACCTTTAATTAGGATTTTGGCCAATTTCCATCCCAAAATGCATAATTTGGCTTAAAAACACTAAAACATGCAAAATAATGTGAAACTAATATATTCAAGTGCTGATTTTGGCCAGGGTATCCCTAAATGGGGTAATGCAATTTATGGTCCAACTAACTTTGATTAGTTTATTTTAAATCAAATTCTAATTTTGCACCCACGTGCTCTAGACTACTCTTTCCTATCAAATCTTTGGCACAAGACTTATGCCTTTGTTATTTATTATTAGCAACATTCTAAATGGGAATATGCATCCAATGTATCTTATGTGAACTTTCAATTCCAATCTAGTCAAATTTGGGACCAATAATAAGGCATTTTGATCAATTTGAGTAATTTATGCACAAAGTGCTTAATAATTCTTAAGATCTAATTAACCCAAATCAAGGCCTAATAAAAAATTCCATGGAAACTTGTTGAATACTTATTTTTGGAAATGAATATGGAATATCTACATCATCAAGTGACCTCATTTCTTAGGAAGACATCCCTAGGCCATAAATGCCATAAATATTAGGATTTATGCCCTCTATGCCTCATCAATGCCTTCCATGATTCCCTCCATGCCTATTAATTTCCCCTTCTTCCAATGCCATGATGAGGATAATTATAAATTTAATTCCAAAAATTGAATTAATCTTCAATCACACATCTCAATCTTGAGATGGATGATTGAGGTTGATTCTAATCAAGTCCAAAAATTTATAAATAGGAGGCCTCACAACATCATTTCTAAGATTAATTAGTGCAAAGTTATAATGCAAGATTGGTTCCAAAAAGCTTAATGCAACTAGTGTTATAATTCCAAATTGATTCCAAGCCAAGCCACAAGCTAAAGGTGACAAGGGGAGATGAAGGTAGCCACACTCCATTAAAGAAGACCTCTTAAAGCACAAGCTAAGAAATCCTCTACTAGAAAGGCATTTGGAGCATCCAAGGAAGGTGAAAGAACTCTTTTATTTGATCCCTTGATTTTTCATTGTGCTTATCATTTTGTTTTGTTAACTAAGCTCTCCCTAGTGTATAGACCTAGAGATGTTATGATATTAGTGTGTTTATTTCACTTTGTTTTCATTTTGGATCTAACACCATAATAACCATCCTCTCTTGAGTCAATTTCCTAGATCACACTTACAACTATTTTTTTTTAGTTATATAGCTACAATAATTTTATACTTTCATATTTTCTCATCAAGTAATGCTAATTCCCTTATGTGTGTGTTTAATGTGATATTTTTTGATGGGGATGAACTAGGCTTGGTATCAAAGGAGTTTGGAAATAATAATGGAACCAATATATAATAAAATGAGAAGTAATGACATGAGAGATAAACTTGTTTTTTCCACATTATTTTTGTTTCATATTGTGCTTATACCCTAATGTGCATACTTTTCTATTTTTTAATGCCTTGTCATTGCCCTATACTATGGTGATTTTTGATCATTCTTTATAAATCATGTGTCAATAATTCCATGTGATAATAAGTAAAAAATAAAAAAGGCTTGCATGTATACTCATCATAATTGAATTTTTTTATAAGGGGATCAACCTATATTGGCATGAAGAAAACATTGGCCTTGATAAGACCATGAATAAATAGATATAATGGTTGACAATAAACCATAAGCATATTGTATATAAAAATATGGTTTTAATATATCTTATAATGCTAAAGCACATTTTAGGTGATAATGTGATTTATATATGGAATACCACAACATGGTCATGCCATATTAACTTTGTCTAGAACTTGAATATGAAATATTTGTAAGAAGTTTTAATTATTTAAATTTTGGTAAGGTGGCCCACATATCCCATTGACTTGAAAAAACTTGAAAACTAGATAGAAATATAATATAAAATAAATGGAAGGAATTTTATTCCCATAGAGAATGTGGAGTATTGGGAGAGATAGGGAACATGTTACCATGAAGTATATGGCAAACCTTCCATTTTTATATCCAATTCACCAAAAATCCTGGAAAGCTTAGGGAAGTAATGAGAAATGATATAAATTGTCTAATTGAATAATTTTAAAAAGTATTTCAAGTATATAAGTATAAAAGGAAAGAAGGCATCAGGGATTCATTTTTGGAAACTTTCAAATTTATAGACAGACCTTGAGGATGAGAAGTAGGCTCTTTATTTTTTTCTCATCATTTATGCACCTTGTTAGTTTTAGTTGTAGAATGAAAAATGTGATTTCACAATAATATTATTGAAGGGCATGGAGAATCAGGTGGTAGAATAGAATAAATGGGTTATCTACCAGGGTATTTAATGCCCTTAAATAGTCATTCATCTCCTTCCATCCTTCAAATGTTTCACATTACTATCACATTATCCCATATGGCCTTGTTTGATTTATTTATTGTTATTCTTGATAAATGTGTGGGGTTAAATATGCTTTATTTTTGTAAAAAAGTTTTTAAAATGAAAAACCTAGGTGTTGTATCCATTCTCAAAGTCTCATTAAGTGTATTGGATTGTTGTTTGCTTAATTCCATATATGGATAAAACATTTTTGGGCATATGGCTCACTAACGGTTACCATTAATGGTTGGTGAAAACCTTGTACCATTGTGAGGGTTTTTTAATGTTTTCATATATTCATTATTTATTGTTAAAATTTTGGTGTGTGGAATGCTTGGTGGATCTCTCTCTCTCTCTCACACACACACACACACACACATGTTGCTTACACATAATTTTATAGTGATGGTCTTATGCTTGGGGGATTGTTATTTTACTAGACATATGGTTCGGGTTGGTAAGTTTCACCAATGGATGGATCATATTACACATTCCCATTTCATTAAATGAGTGCTTATTATAATAATGAATGCTTTAAGACTTAAACTTAGTTGGAGATGTGATGGTTTCCTTGGTTACTTATATCCAATTTTTAGTGACTGATATATATCAAGGAGATCATTATTTTTATATTTATTAAACAAATGGTTTGAACAATATGTCAACTCATAACTCACTAAGTTATATTTTCCCACTAAGGTGGTGTTATTTAAAAGTACTTATATGTGGAACCTTCTTATGAAAATATGGAATACAAATCTATTCCTTCAATAAATATTATTACAAGTTGTTAAATTGGTTAATTTTGTTCATGTAGTCCATACTTTTATTGTTTCTCTCTAGGTCTTATAAATACAATAATATTGATTATGTAGAGACTTATTCTTGATTATAAAACTAAATAGGATTGAACTGTTGGATTGCATTTCCAAGGCTTTATTTATTTTTGATGAGAACTAATTGATATCCACTTGGATTATTTTCATTATTATGTTTTATTGTCATATATGGTCCTTATTACATTATAGTTTTATTGTAGATGATAGTTTGATGACATGGAATGTATATTGTAACTATGGAATTTCTTAGTTCAAATTCATGTTTTTGGAAGGAAATTCTAGGTACCTATACATAGAATGTGGATGTTTTGTTATGAAAACTCTTTTCCTAATTTTATTTAATTTAGAATCTTGAATTATAAACTAATAATTGCAATTAATTCTAAAACACAAAGCTCTTTCCATGTGTAGAGACATAAATTAGTCATTAAGTGTTTTAAAATGTTAAATCTTGACATCCTTAGCTTAATTCACCCATTCGCTATTTTGATAACTCAATATATATAAGAGACCTATATTATCTTGTGGACATAAAAACTATCACATATACATCCATATTTCATGCCTATTAATCTCTATTTAATGTACTAGATTTTATCATACCTTTACCAATAGTCTATTTCCTTCTAGGACAAGTTTGTGCTACAATAGATATGGATGCATTGTGGCCTTGTATTCCATACTCTAATGGTTAATTTTTCAAATTAATACATTTCATAATGACTCTCCCACACATTTTTAAATTTGATCAAAAATATTCTAAAGATACCCCTATATAAACACACCAAGGCTTCTCTAAATACATCTATCAATCACTTGGAAATTCGACTGTACACTAAGTAAAAGAGCACTATTTCTTTATATTTCAATTCTTTTAACATTCTAACAGTCATAGACTAAATACAAATAGATTGTATTTTAGGTCAAGGGCATCCATTATCAAAAATTTTAATCAATTTTATAGCTTCAATTATTTAGTTTCACAATCATGGATCACACAATCAATGTAGGAAGGATGTTGGATAATTAACTTTATTTGGGTCCTTCCTAAGTTTATAGGTTTTTTCTAAGTCTTAATTATGTTTATATTTATAAATACACATTATTATTATCTTTTTGAGGTGTCACTCACCTCTCTAATCCACTTTTTGGATTTAGAGTTACTTGCCTATAACTCTTCCTTTCCCACACGACACACACCTTCATTTTCTTTGTAAGGGACTAGGACACGAGTGACACACATATAGGGGGATTGCAAGGTCATAATGAGATTCTATGTAACTCTAATTTTACTCCTCTATCTCTATAAAAGAGTCATTCCTCTCCTCATTTCCTCACTAAAAAATTAAATCTCTCTCTCTTCTTCTTTTATGATTTTGATTCAATGTTATACTTGTGGAGATTTTGGTTGTAGGCCTTATAATGAAATAACATGGGTTTTTCTCTAATACATTCATTGTACCACTTTAAAATCTTGTCTCAACTTATGATTTGCCTCTTGAGAGGTAACTTAGCTTCTTTCTTGTTTTCATTTTTGCACTTTTAATGTTATATATAGACATTTTTGGCATAAATCCTTTCATGGTATCAGATATCTATGATTTATAACATTGATTCTTGAAAAATTTACATTTTTGAAGGTGTAAAAGAAGATTTTTATTCTTCTAATATTCTATTTTTTCTCACTATTTGCTTATTTTTCTCTCTCTATTTTTAAATGCATTAAGAGTGGTATCTGTTTGTCTTATAACCTCTTTTTTTAGGTTTCTAAAAGATTTTTCTTCATGCTTATTTTGGTTTATTTTCCACTACATTTAGAATTCTAATTAAGTATTTTTTGTTTTTTTTTGAGCCATTTGTTGGGGATCAACCAACAATATGATTACACTTATGAAAGCAATAAACCGCAAAATTAAATCAGATAGATAAGTAATTATAATCAGATAATAGCAAAGAACAAGAGATACAAGAAACCACCATGAAAACTTGTATTAAAACTCTTTACAAAAGGAATACAATTGAAGAAACTTCTTTCTTCCACCCCTCTCTCAGATGCACAAGATCTCTCTCTAGATCTCTATCCCTTAAGAGCTCTATCTCTCAAGTACAATCAATTCCAACAACCTGGATTGATACAACTCTGTACTATTCTTCAACATTCACATATAATGAACTACTACAATAATCACACTAAGCTAAGAAGATCTAATTCTACATATAGAATTAGGAAACTTGAGCATGCACTTACAACCAACAGTTAAGCCTCTTGAACAAGGGCTCTAAAAACAATCTTACTAATAATAGAAACGCGAACTTAAGACTAAGACTTAAACTCATCATGCAAACACTCACTTCTGTCCTCAAAAATAACATTCTGGACGCACAGGTAATTGACGCTGATTCTTACCTGCTTGCTTGTGACCAACATCAGCTGATCCTCTGTCGACGCCAGCATCTCTTCGACTGCACCAGACCGATGTCAGTCACTCCTGACTGACGCCGATGACTGTGTAAACCTACAACTTGGGTAATGCGCTCATATGTGAAGCTTTTAGGCTCCACACCTTAACAATCTCCCACTTGGAGATAAACAGCTGCACCAGTACCTGTACAGCAACATATTCTAGCTCCTCCATCTTCAACTCAATCATGAAGACCAACAGAAGTTGAATGAAGATTCAACTTCTCCTTTGTAACCGGCTTGGTTAACATATTAGCAGGATTCCTATCTATATGGATCTTCTCTAGCTTCAAATCACCATCTTCCAATACCTGCCATATGAAGTGGTACCTTAGTTGTATGTGCTTGGTTCTTGAATGAAACGCTGAGTTCTTAGCCAAATGGATTGCACTCTAACTGTCACTATACAATCTGCAACTCCCATGCTTCCTTCCAAGCTCTTCCATGAACCGTGTCATCCATATCATCTCTTTGCTAGCTTCTGTGGCTGTAATATACTCTGCTTCTGTAGTTGACAGGGAAACAACTTTCTACAACTTAGATATCTAGCTAACCGCCGTTCCACCTACAGTGAAAACATAACCTGTAGTGCTCCTCCTGCCATCCAAATCACCTGCCATATCTAAATCTACATAACCATGTAGAGAAGTATCTGAACCTCCATAGCACAAGTGCCTACTGCTGGTTCCTCTCAGATATCTAAGGATCCACTGAACTGCTTTCCAATGTTCCTTACCTGGATTGGCCATATACTTACTTACAACTCCCACTGCTTGGGCAATATTTGGTCTAGTACACACCATTGCATACATCAAACTCCCTACTGTGGAAGAATATGGAACCTTACTCATGTACTCTACCTCATCATGTGAATTAGGACATTGTTCTTTACACAACTTAAAATGTCCAGCCCAAGGTGTGCTTACCATTTTAGCATCCTGCATATTGAACCGTTTTAACACCTTGTCCACATAATCCTCTTGAGACAATATCAACCTGTGATTTTTCCTGTCTCTCTTAATGCTCATGCCAAGGATTTTCTTTGTTGCTCCCAAATCCTTCATATCAAACATTTGAGCTAATTTCACTTTAAGCTTAGAGATATCCTACATGTGTGATCCTATAACCAGCATATCATCTACATACAACAATAGAATAATATATCTACCATTATCTAATCTCTTAAAATACACACAATGGTCAGATTGACACCTACTGTAGCCATGCTCAGTCATAAACTTGTCAAATTTCAAATACCACTGTCTAGGAGCTTGTTTGAGGCCATACAAGCTTTTCTTCAATTTGCACACTAACTTCTCCTTACCTTTGACCTCAAATCCTTCTGGCTATTCCATATAAATTTCCTCATCCAAATCTCCATGAAGAAATGCTGTCTTAACATCTAGCTGCTCAAGATGCAAATCCTCAACAGCAACCAAAGACAGTACAATCCGTATAGAAGTCATTTTAACAACAAGAGAAAAAATCTCACCAAAATCAACCCCTGGCTTTTATGCAAATCCTTTCACTACCAATCTGGCCTTATATCTCATCTGTCCATTCTCACCTTCTTTCAACCTGTAGGTCCATCTATTCTTCAGTGTTCTCTTACCAGCTGGCAATTCAACCAAATCCCATGTTTGGTTCTCTCTTAAGGACTCCAACTCTTCAACCATGCCACACTCCCACTGACTCTTGGACTCCACCTATATTACTTCTTCAAAACTCTCTGGTTCTCCACCATCAGCTAGCAATAAATAGAATAATGAAGGAGAATATCTAACTGGAGGCTTACTTACCCTTTCAGACCTCCTGATGGGTGTCTGAGACTCATTCATAACACACTATCCACCTAAATTCTCTGACAGTGACCGACCTCAGTCACCTCCAGACCTATTAATGGCCGACACCAGTTCTACCTGACCGACACTGGTGCCTGTCTTGCCAACATCGGTCTCTGTATGACCGACATCAGTTTCTGTTCTGCCGATGCTGGTTCCTATCCTACCGATGTCAGTCTCTGTGTTTTCTTGCAAGTGATTATCTCTTTTTCCCGTGAGCTCATTTTGGACCATCACCTCATCCAATTCACTATTGCTCTACCCAGATTGATTTAGCTTTTTCAGCTAATCACTATACATCACTTTTTCATTAAAAACAACGTCACGACTCCTAATTATCTTGTTAGTTCCTAGATTCCAAAATCTGAAACCAAAATCATCTAAGCCATAGCCAATAAATGTGCACCTCATAGACTTAGCATCGAGCTTCTTTCTATTTTCCTTATCTACGTGCATAAAGGCTTCACAACCAAAAACTTGAGAAAAGAGAGATCTACCTTTTTACCTGTCCAAGCCTCTTCTAGAATTCCACCATCCAGAGCTATAGAGGGTCCTCTATTAATCAGGTACATTGCAGTGTCAATATCTTCTACCCAAAACTCTAAAAGCAAACCAACATGCAATCTCATACATCTTGCACGCTCCATGATTTTTCTGTTCATCCTTTCAGCAATACCATTTTGTTGAGGTGTCCTTGGAACCATCCTTTGCCTATGGATTCCATGCATGTAACAATACCAGTTGAACTTATAACTATAGAACTCTCCACCATTGTCAGATCTCAGACACTTTAATCTTTTCCCTGTTTCATTCTCAACCATAGCTTTCCAAATCTTAAAAGTCTCAAATACATCAAATTTCTTCTTAATACAGAAGATCCATACCTTTCTTGTAGCATCATCTATGAACGAAACATAGTACTGTGATCCTCCAATAGAAGCTACCTGAGCTGGTCCCCACACATCTGTGTGAACAAGCTGTAACTTATGCTTCTTCTTTGTAGACCTAGTCTTGAGAAAACTAACCCTTTTCTATTTTCCAAATACACAGTGCTCACAAAATTCTAGATCCATGCTTTTCAAATCTGAAAGCGTACCTTTAGACTTAAAAATTGACATCCCCTTTTCGCTCATGTGGCCAAGCCTTGAGTGCCACAATTTTGCATCCACATCTGAAGTAGATAATACAGAAAGAGAATTATTAGTAACACAATTACACAAATAGAGAGTACCTACTCTCTTACCTCTGGCCATAACAAGTGTATCCTTGGTCACCTTCCAAGATTTTGCTATGAGAGTTACTGTATAACCCTCATCCCCTAACTTTCCTACAGAAATCAAATTTCTCTTCAAGCTAAGAACATGCATAACTTCTCTCAACACCCATGTGTTTCCATTCTACATTTTCTGCTGCACTTTACCTTTGCCAATAATTTTACAGGGTTCATCATCCCTTAGATATACTATTCCAAAATCTCCATGGCTATAGTCATAGAAATATTCCCTATTAGGGGTACCATGAAAAGATGCACCAGAATCTAACACCCAAGATTCTATATTACTATGCAGAGAGAATATTAAAGCATCTTGTGCAATACCTGCAACCTTTGCTTCTTCTTTTCCTTCGTGCTGATTGTCCTCCTTAGGCTTTGACCAGCAATCTCTGCTTATGTGCCCCATCTTTCCACAATTCCAGCATTGTGGCCTTCTGTCATTTCTAGATTTGGATCTGCCTTTCCCCTTAGACTTGGATCTTGATCTCCCTTTCTTGCTCTTCTCTTTTTGCCTTCCCCTACTCTGAAAACTTAAAGCATTCCCAGATGTCTCTTCTGTGCTTTTCTTATGAATTTCCTCATTCAAGATAACACTAACAACATCCTCTACTTTTAAAATATTTGATGCAGATGCAGTATTGCTAACTGCCATTACTAAGCTATGCCAGCTTTCAAGCAAAGAACATAATATTAAGAGAGCTTTTATTTCATCATCAAATACAATTTTGACTAAACTTAATTGATTTACAATACCATGGAAATCATTCAGGTGATTAGATACAGATCCACCTTCCTGCATATGCAAATTGAATAGCTGCTTCATAAGATATACCTTATTGGAAGCTGAGGGTTTTTCGTACAAATTTTCTAGAGTAGTCATCAACTCTACCGTTGTTTTTGCCTATGATAAATTAGATATCACAGTAGATGCTAGACTTAATTTTATAGACCCCAGAGCCTTTCTGTCAAGAACTTCCCATTCTTCATCCTCCATGTCTATGGGCTTCTTTGCAATCCCACCTAACGGTAAGTATAGATCCTTCTGATACAGATAGTCCTCTATCTGCATTCTCCAATGTTGATAGTTTTTGCCATTGAACTTCTCCATTCTCAGTTTACTTTCATCTGCCATTACTTCTCCCACTCAAACAGAAATCTCTACAGAAACTCCTATGAGCAACCTGTAATCAATACACACTACACAGATCTGAACCGCCTGTTAGTGAACCTGAGCTTTGATACCAATTATTGGATATCAAACTCTAAACCTACAACCAAGGCTCTGATACCACTTGTTGGGGATCAACCAACAATATGATTACACTTATGAAAGCAATAAACCGTGAAATTAAATCAGATAGATAAGTAACTATAATCAGATAATAGCAAAGAACAAGAGATACAAGAAACCACCCTAAAAACTTGTATTAAAACTCTTTACAAAAGGAATACAATTGAAGAAACTTCTTTCTTCCACCCCTCTCTCAGATGCACAAGATCTCTCTCTAGATCTCTATCCCTTAAGATCTCTATCTCTCAAGTACAATCAATTCCAACAACCTGGATTGATACAACTCTGTACTGTTCTTCAACATTCACATACAATGAACTACTACAATAATCACACTAAGCTAATAAGATCTAATTCTACATATAGAATTAGGAAACTTGAGCATGCACTTACAAGCAATAGTTAAGCCTCTTGAACAAGGGCTCTAAAAATAATCTTACTAATAATAGAAATGCGAACTTAAGACTAAGACTTAAACTCATCATGCAAACACTCGCTTCTGTCCTCGAAAATAGCATTTTAGACGCACAGGTAACCGACGCCGGTTCCTGCCTGCTTGCCTGTGACCGACGTCAGCTGATCCTCTGTCGACACCGGCATCTCTTCGACTGCATCAGACCGACGTCGGTCGCTCCTGACCGACGCCGGTGATTGTGTAAACCTGAAACTTTGGTAATGTGCTCATATGTGAAGCTTTTAGGCTCCACACCTTAACACCATTTTTTCTCTAAAATCCATCTAAAAAAAGGCCATAACTTTTTATTGGAAATATTATTTGCTAAAATATTTTTGGGGTTTCTCAATTGGTCATATAAGATTATGGTATCCAAATTTCAATAAAATATAATTCATAGTTTTTGAGATATCATAAAAAATGTACCTATAAGTTTTTTAAAAATGTGGTTAAATTTTTTAGCATTTTCCTCACTTTGTTTTTTTTAAGCTATATATGGGTTTAATAAGTATTTTTAATGATTTTAAAAATATTTATTGAATTTTAAAATAAAGTCTTTTATTAATTTTTAAAAAAAAATCTTAAAATTAATTTAAATCTTTTTCAAATTCAAAAAGTTTTTTTTTACTTTTTCAAACTAATTAAAATCTAAGGTTTACATTTAATTTCTCATATGAAATTCTTTCTTCCATAAGGATTTGTAATATTTTATTGAAATTTAAAGGCTTATTTTAAAATAAAAATAAGTATTTGTATATGTTCTAAATTACAAAAAATTATTTATTAACTTTAAGACTTTTTTTGGTAATTAATCAAAAAGACATTAACAAAGCACTTTGCTAATTTTTGTGGACTTACATTTAAAAAAATTAATTTCTCCACCTTTTATAAATTTTTAGATGAACTAATTTAAATATATTGGTTTTTTATGCCTTGAGTATAATTTCAAAATAGCTCATTTTGTTTAATTTAACCTTGTTTTATTTTTTAAACCAAATTAATGGATTAACATTCGATGATATTATTTGTATCTCAAATTTAATATAAATGGAATTTAATTTATATATATTTTTAGCATTTAAAATTGTTTCACATCAAATCAATTTTAAAAATGATGCAATTTGTACTTTGCATAATTTTGTTATCGCATAATCTTTGTGCCATGGTTATCAAATTAGTCATTTTTTTAGCATTCAAGAATACTATGCAAACTATTTATTATAAAAGTGATGAGATAAATGCAATAAAACATGAAATAAAATTATAAAATGACACTATTATTACTTTTCAAAATTATTTTATTACACATGTAGAGTCTATACAAAACTCTATTGACTTGTTAAATACAAAATTTGAGTCTTTTGCTAATGATAATAACTCTCACAATGATGAATATCAATATGTTTTTAAATAAATTCAAACTTCTATGCACACTCATACCAAAATTGATTTCAAAATCATGCAATCTGTGGGCTATTTGGATGGTGCACTTGGTAAGTGTGAAGATGGAATTCTTAAACCTATATTACCTAGTAATGCAAATTTTAAGGGTCTTAGTTTTAATGTTTTTCATGCTTATAATACAAATTAATAATATTATCGTCCTCCTCATTAAAAGATATATAATGCAATTTTTTTATATTATACTACCTTTAATACTCATGTTTTAGTTAAAATTGATAAACCTTGTGCATATTGTGGAAAACACGGGCATCAAATATCTAAATGTTAGAAATTGCATCCTTGCGAATCTTGTGGTAAATCCATGCATGATACTTTGCATTATTGGAAAATGATAAAATATCCTACCTCTAATGGTAAAATTATTTGGATTCATAAATAAAATGAATCTTCTAAAGACTTTGATATGTATTTCTTACAATAATTCTTATGATACTTCATGTAGAATATCTTTTGTAAGTAACACATCTTATTTATCTCCATTTTGATTAAAATAAATCTTTTATGAATTCCTTGCTTTTTATTTCAAAATAAATATGCTTTTAATATGGTGACTAACTTCTTTTCATGTAGATTTATGCACTTTGTGATGGAAATTATCTTTGTTCAAATTTGCCTAGTTGTACATCTAATTTTATTATATTATGTATGTAGATTCTATTTTTGACATAATAGTTGCTTAAATTTAAGGATTGGTGTTATCTTACTTATTTTCTAAGTTTGTGGATCATTAATGATTTTGGTTGTTCTTTGTTCCATAGAAGATTGACCACTTTATCCGAAGAAGATTTTTGAAAATTATTGATGATCATACTTTCATGCTTGCAATTTTTAAGTGACACCTTCTCTTCTTTATTCTCTAAACATTTGTAATTACTCTTTAGGGAAGTTTATATTAAGAAAGAATATTATGTAATTTTAACTCCCTTATTTATTTATAAAATGTTCTCTCCACGTTTGTAACTCTAAATTAAGCTTAAGGGGAGTGTTGGAGAATTAACCTTATTTGGGTCATTCTTAAGTTTATAATATTTTTTTAGTCTTAATTATATATGTATTTATTATATTTATAAATACACTTTATTTTTACCTTGTTGAAGTATCACTCATCTCTCTAATCCACTTGTTATATTTATAGTTATTTACATGTAACTCTCCCTTCCCCACATGACACACACCTCCCTTATTTTTATAAGGAACAAGGCACAAGTAGCACACACATAGGGGGATTGTAAGGTCATAATGAGATTATCTACAACTCTCATTTCCCTCTTTTATCTCTATAAAAGAGTCATTTTTATTCTCATTTTTTCACTAAAAACTTTTATGCTATGCCCTTAACCTTTGGCATGTCTAGGGATATGTGTGGTTGACTTGTGGTTTACATACCTCTCTATATTCTTATTATATTTATCTATATTTTTAGTTAGGTCAATCTATAAAATAACCATGTTAATTATAATATATATAGGAGGTAGTGGTTAGTCTTTGATCATCATATTAAGTATTCTACTCTTATTGTATTGTTTTAGAGGTTTCCCCTTCAAAGTGGCTCTGCTATATTATCCAATATTTTGCTCTACTATCAATTATTACTATGAGATCTCTTATCTTTGGTTATTATGTGTAATATATAATTATTTTGTTTCAACATCTAAGTAATTTAATTATAAATGGTATTAGAGGTTTGATTTGGGCAAGTTTCTTAGGGTGTTTTTAAAGATCTAGTGAGGCACGACTTCTGCAAGTGGAAGGAGTGAAAAAACATAACTTTTAATCTGGGAATAACTAATTTTTTTTGTCAGCATAGTGTTATTTGAAACACTTTTCTAAAAAAAATATAAAAAAAATTTTAGATTTTTTCTTTTCTTTACACATTTACAGTCATTAGATTCATCTTAGTGAGATGATCACAATGGTATATTCTACTGGTACACTTTTTTGGTGCTAAAATTTTTCACCCTAGTGTGTAAAAATAGTCATTGGATTCATCTTGGTGAGGCAATCATAATGGTAACATCTCTTGGTATAATCTTTTTGGGGTGAAAACCCTCATTGGGTTTGTGCATGGTGGGTCCCATTACTCATAGAAAAATGGGGGGAAAGAAACTCCTAAGATTCTTAAGGATGACATGGAATTTGGAACTTCAAATCTAATGCTTTCTCAACTTTAAGCTGACATAAAGTGCTTGGTATGATATGATGACTTTTTTGTAGTTAAAACTTATGTTTTAAGGATGTGTAGAGAGATTAATAGAGTGAAAACTCAATTTCATTAGATCACTATGCAATTGGTTACCATTTCATCTCAGTTACAACCAAACAACCCTCCACTTCACCTTTAGGTCCTCCTCCTCTCAGCACTAACAAATCCAATCTTGGTGTGAAACCAATGTTGCCAAAAATAGATATGTATAAATTCTATGTTAAGGATACTCTCACTTAAATTACACAAATTGATAATTTATTTGATCTACATCAAACTCTTAGTTCTTAGAAGGTGATAGTGGTGTCTTTGTATCTAGAACTTGAGCAGTTCATTTGGTATTGATGGTTGTGTACTCAAAATAAAAAGAATGGTACTTTTGTTACATGGTCTATTTTCACTAATGAGTTGTTATCTCATTATCAGAATAATGTCTTTGAGAACTACTTTAGCTAATTAACCAAATTTCATCAAACATGAACCATGAAGGATTATATTCATCAATTTCATAATCTATCCTTATAGGTGGAAAAATCACTGAGGCAAATTTGACTGATATTTTTCTAGGTGGACTCAAATATAACATACAATTGGAGGCTCAAATGTTTAATCCATCATATTTATCTAAAGTTATCCCAAGGGAATGCATGGCAAAAGAAAAAGAAATGGTCAAATAGAAAACTTTCACTATTAGTCATGATCACACCTTTCTAACACCATCATTTCCTCAACCTATTAGATTAACATCTCAATAAATTGAGGAAAATAAAGTCAAAGGGTTGTGATAACAATGGAGAAAAGGAAATCATTATGATGAAAAGAAGTTGTTTTACATTGAAGGTGTCAATGAGGATGTAGATGATGTGGCAATTGGTGAGGATTTAAAAGGATTTGAGGAGGAATCTAAAGACTCTTAGTATTCCCCAAAATCTTAAGGTGGTGGGTTTATTTAAGAAATAAAAGGTCACTATGTTAATTAATTCTGGGAGTACACACAACTTCATCAATAGTAAGTTGGCTACTCATTTAAATTGTTTCATTTAACTCACTCTAGAATTTTAGGTCATGATTGTAGATGGTGGTACTATTAATTGTTTATGAAAATGTCATAGTATTAAGCTGGCCATGGAAACTACCTATTATATTCTCTTATATTTAATACTCCCATGGGTGTAGCTAACATTATTATATGTGTACAATGGCTCACCACTTTGGGTACTATTGAGATGAATTTCCAAGAATTATTCTTGTGCTTTCATTCTAAGGGAAGGACATTTAATCTATAGGGATTAAGGGATAAATCTCCACAAATTATTAGATCCTATAAAATGACCAAGATTATTTGAAAGGGCGCTTAAGGGTTTGTGTCTTGCTTATTTTCCATTTAAGTCTAGCTAACTCAGCCATCTACATCTCCTAATCTATAATAAGTGATTGAAGCCCATTATGTTGTTTTTGATGACATGCTGAAAGGACTTCCACCTAGTTATATGCATGATCATGTTATCAAACTTATTAATAGTATTAAACCACCCATAATTAGGCCATATAGGTATCTCTACGCCTATAAAAGTGAAATTGAAAAGATGGTACAAGAGATTTTGGACACAAGAATCATTCACCATAGCCAGATCAAATATTCTTTGCTAGTTGTCATGATGAGAGAAATATGACACTTTGAAGATGTGCCCCAACTATAGAGAGCTCAACAAGTACACTATCAAAGATAAGTTTCCTATTCCTTTCATTGATGATTTTCTAGATGAATTGAATGATGCTCTTTATTTTACCAAGTTAGATATGCATTCTGTGTATCATCAAATCTAGATCCATGATGAAGACAAACCCAAAACAAATTTCAAAACTCATGAGGGCTTTTATGAGTTTATGGTTATGAATTTTGGTTAAAAAATGTACCATACAACTTTCAAAGTTTGATGAATACTATTTATAGGCCATTTTTAAGAGATTTGTTTTGGTGTTTTTTTATGATATCCTCACTTATAGTAAAAATTGGGAAGACCATTTGTAGTATGTGAAATAGTTACTCTCAATTTTAGAACAACATCAGTTTTATGCCAAAACTTCCAAATGTACTTTTGGATCTCATGAGGTTAAGTATTTGGATCATATGGTTTCACATGAAGGAGTGAAAGTGGACCCTAAAAAAATCCAAGAAATGATGGAATGGCTGATTCCTAAGACACTCAAGCAACTAAGGGGATTTTTAGGGATAACTAGTTACTATCATAGGTTTGTCAAAAATTATGGTATCATTGCAGCCCCACTCACCTCTTTGTTGAATAGGGACTCCTTCTAATGGACTGATATAGCTATCAGGGCATTTAAACAATTGAAATTGCCTATGTGTACCACTCTAGTATTAGACACTCCTAAAATTTTTAGGAATTTTTTGGTTGAATGTGATGCTTCTAGATATGGTATGGGTGTTATTCTCATATAATAACATATAACACTTGTATTTTAAATTCACCAACTAAAGGGTAAAAATTGGCTCAAGACCATTTATGAGAAGGAAATGATTTCCATTATACATGCATTTAAACAATAGAGACTTTGTTTGATGGGTCATCACTTTTAGGTAAAAATTGATCATGATAGTCTCAAATATTTTTTGGAACAATGATTTTCATTAGAAGAATAACAAAAATGGGTAACTAAGATGTTAGGTTATGATTTTGAAATAGTCTATAAGAAAGGCATGGAAAATGTGGTCATAGATGCACTATCTAGGAGGGATGAATTAGTTGAGGCATTACTATGTGCCATGATTGTTTGGAAGGTAGATTGGCTAGAGGAAGCAAGATCAAAATAAGAAAATGATAGTGATACTCATGATTTGATTCAAAATCTTCAGCAAGGTTTGGGTAGATTTGACAAATTCAAATGGAAGGGTAATGTATTAGAGTATAAAGATAGATTATACCTATGTAAGAATTCTCTTTCTCAAACAAACAATCCTTCAGGAACTTCATGCAACTCCACTCAAGGGTTATTCATGATTTTTAAAAACCTATCATAGAATTAAGTAGGATTTTTCTGGGAAGGAATCAAGGGGGATTTCCAAAAATATGTGATTGAATGTATGATCTATTAATAAAATAAAGGTGAAACCATCAAAACCCTATGTCTTTTGAAGCCTTTATCCATCCCTAGCCAGCATTGGGAAGAGGTATCTATGGATTTCATTATAGGGTTAATGATATCTGATGGTCCAAATGTTATCATGGTTTTTGTGGATCATCTTAGTAAGTATGCTCATTTTTGATCTTTATCACATTTATTTATTGCTAGTACAGGAGCTTATAATTTTTTTAATATAGTTTAGAAACTACATGGTACTCCTAAGATCATTTTCAGTGATAGAGATCCCATTTTCATTAGTAATTTTTAGACTAAATTATTTGCATGTTTGGGCACCAAGTTGGCTCTTAGCTCATCTTATCATCCTCAATTAGATGGACAAGCTGAGGTAGTCAAAAAATATCTAGAAGAATATCTCTATTATTTTATTTTTGATAAACATAATAAATGGGTTCATTGGTTGCCACTTGCTGAATGGTGGTATAATACTTCTATTCATAGTTATTCCAAAATGTCTCCCTTTGTGGCCTTGTATGGATACCACCCTCCATCCAACACTTCAACATTGAAGGTCCATCATAAGGTTCATGCAGTTGAGGAACATATTCACCATCAATAGGAGGTCCTTGCAAGTTTAAGTGAAAATTCAACCATTGATTAAAATTACATGAAGCAATAGGTAGATCAATAGAAGAGTGAGAGGCATTTTGACATTGGTGATTGGGTCTTTTTTTGATTGCAGCCATATAAGTAGATGTCCTTGAAGTAACACAAAAAAGATAACACATTGTCCCCCAATTATTATGGGCCTTATCAGATCTTAAAAAATGTTGGTAGTATGGCTTATAAGTTAAATTTTCCTTCATCCACTTGCATACATCTAGTATTTCATGTATCATAACTGAAGAAAGTCATTAGAAAAAGAGTTTCTACTCAAGCTAAGTTACCAAAATTGGATGAGGAAGGGAGAGTTATTCTTTATCTTGAGGTGATCCTTCAAATATGCACTAAATAGCTATGGTTTAGAGTGATTAAGGAGCACCTGATCAAATGGAAGAATTTACCATGTGAATATACCACTTTGGAGGATGAAACCTTTGTGTAAAAACATCTAGAGTTGATTCAACATTGAGTACAACATTATTTTGAAGGGGAGGGGCATGCTATTCCCTTAACCTTTAGCGTATCTAGGGATATGTGTGGTTGAATTATGGCTTACACAACTCTTTTATATTATTGTTATATTTTGATATGTTCTTAGTTAGGTCAACCTATGGAATAACCATGGTTCAGTAGACTATATATAGGAGGTAGTGGTTAGTCCTTGATCATCATATTAAGTATTATGCTCTTATTTCATTGTTGTAGAGGTTTTTCCCTCAAAGTGGCTCTACTATATTATCTAGTATTCTGCTCTACTATCAATTATTGTTATGTGATATTTTATCTTGCTTATTATATGTAATATATAATTATTTTGTGTGAACATCTAAGTAATTTTATTACAATGAAGCTCTCTCTCTTCTTCTTTTGTGTTCTTGATTCAATCTTATACTTGTAGAGATTTTGGTTGAAAACCTTCTAATAATATCACATGGGTTTTTTTTCTGATATGTTCAGTTTCTCACTCTAAAATCTTTTCTCAGCTTGTGGTTTGTACCTTAAGAGGTAACTTAGCTTTTTTTTTTTTTTTCATTTATGCACTTTCAATGTTATTTATAAACATTCTTGGCATAAATCCTTTCAAGGGAGAACTAAATTGACTTGATTTCCATTTGGGTTATGTAATAACCTTCATAATAAAGTAATATTCATATTCTAATATCAACATATTCTTAGCATGTGATGCATTATTTGACTTCATTGTGCTTATGACTGGTGTGTGATTCTCTCTATTGATTGCCTTTGAGCAGTGTTTTTGGTTTTTAATTATTTTGTTAGTTTTTATGAATCAAAATTAAGATTACAATGGATTTTGAATTTGAGACTATGGTGAATTTAAGTTTGAAATCATTTTTTTAAATTTATAAATTGGATAAGTGAGTATAATAACCTTAATGAGTGTTGTTATATTAAATGTAATCTAGACACTTTGAAAGTAATAATTTTAGATTGATAATTTAAAACATATGTACTAGGGCTATAAACCATGCTTGAATATATATTATTTGGTATTGATCTTAAAAACTTTGGGTTTGTATACTTTGTCATAAATTTATTGTATTTGAGCCAAATCTCTTATCTAGAGGGGAACATAAGCCCTTAATTTTAACCAACCATTTATTATTGTAAGCATAATTACAAAATATAATCTTTTTTATTGTTAATAATAGTTTTATTGATGTGTTCCTATATATATTTATATAACTACAACATACCTATTACCCACTCATAATTAAATTTTCTTTGAATATATGTGAAATGTGAGTGGGTGGGGAAGGGACATTTTGACATCTCATAATGACTTGAGTCATCATTTATCTCATCATGGATTCTCTATATCCAATCAATTTAACTAATAGAAAACTATAGTAATTTAAAATAAAAAAGTTTTAAAATGATCGTAATATTAATAAAATGGAGTAGTGGTTGGATTATGTCGACTGGTCATCATTTTGGTGAATAGATCATTGAAAAATAAAGATGGATGGGTATTGGACACTACCCACTAATAATAAAGGATTTTTTGAGTGGAGGTGGACGTATGAGTGGGAAGGAAACAAAAAAAATTGAGTGGGTCATCCACTTAAGAAATAAAAAAGGATCATGCCTTAGGAGGAGAATTAAAGGATAATCATTGGGGGAATTGGTCATTTTAGGCTTTTAACACAACCTCATTGATTCACTAACTTTTAAATTACAATGAATATATATGTGATTTATGAATAGTGAATCCAACATACACAGTGATTCCTTAAAATATTGAAAACATGAATATTAAGATGAATAAGAATTATAAAACTATTTATATCACTAATGGTTCGTCATATACTTCATGGTTGGTCAAAAAGATGTTATAGTAGACCACAGTTTAATAGTATAGCTTCATAAATAAATGTATTTATAGGGATTTTCTCATTGATGGATGTTAGTTTGGTTAGATAGGGGAAAACCATGCATATTTTCATGTGATACTTTGAGGAACTAGGATTTCATGTAAAATATTTACATTATTATTCTTCTTCTTGTGACTACATTAGTGACAATTTTTTTGATAACATTATTATGAGGTTGAATTTATAACTATTGTATATTGCCTTTGGGAGGTAATCAACTATGTTTTTCTTACCTTTGGGAGGTAATCAACTGTGTAACTCTTACCTCTCAGAGGTAATCAAGTTGTTTTGTCTTACTTCTGAGAGGTAATTGACATGATTTTATATTACCTTTGGAAGGTAATCAAGACTTTTATTTTCTTCTCCCCTTGGGTGGAGTTCTAAGCCACACAATGCTCATGATGTGATTTATTTTTGACATTATTTTGTTGAACTTATTTTTATTTGATTGACCATATTAATGTTTTTTAAACCAACACTACTTTATTATTTTTAAATATTTATAAATTATTCAACAAATCATTGAATTATTTTATTAAAATTTAAATTACAAATCCTGGATTTAACTTTTGTTTTTGAGACTACTCATTCTTAACCTTATTACTTTCACTATTACTTGATCAATTGATTGTGAGTTTTCTTTTATTGATTTTACATGTTGGTTTTGTATATTTTAAGTATGTGTATAACAGGCATATTGTGCAGGTATGGAGGAGAAAAATTATCTTAGAAAATAACTGTAAGGAGGAATGGACAATATTATTATACAAGTCATGAGACCATCATTCATCCCACTAGATGTAGTGGTTATAGAGTACAATGATTGCTCATTTATTTCAGCATTGGTATTTCTCTATTTAGAGTGGCACCATATTTGCATGCTCATATTAGGGGTTATATGGGTATCAACTAGTTTTATATGGATTAAATGAAAAATTGACAACATTTATTTGTGATAATTTTATGTGGATTTGGTGTTATGTCTAAAGGATCATTGTTATGAAGTTTTTAGGGAGACATGTTTTTTATTACCCTTGCATGTGGTTTTAGCATCGAGGATGATGATAATTTTATAAGAGGGGGAAAATGTAATACCCTTCATAGTGAGATAATGTTCATATGATGATCTCAATGTATTATTAGCACATGGTGAATTTTTTAACTTTATTGTGCTTATGACTAATGTGTGATGCTCTTTGTTGATTGCATTTGAACAGTGTTTTTAGATTTGACTTATTTTGTTAGTTTTTATAAATCACATTGATTTAAGCTTACAACTGATTCTAAATGTGATACTATGATGAATTTAAGTTTGACATCATTTGTATTTGAACACAAATTATAGAAGATGGGCATATTAACATTAATCAATGTAGTTATGTTAAATCCAATCTAGGCACTTTAAAAGTAATAATTTTAAATTGAAAATTTAAAACATATGTACTAGGGATATAACCTATGATTTGAAGATATGTGATTTGGTATTGATCTTGAAAACTCTAGGTCACTATAATTTATTGGTGTTTTCTTGTATTTGAGCCAAATCTCTTATCTAGAGAGAATCATGAGCTATGAATTTTAACTAACAATTTATTTTAGTAACCATAATTATAAACTTTAATCATTTTTATTATTAATAATAGTTTTATTGATATTTTCCTTTATATATATTTATATAACTACAATCTACATATTACCCACTCTCAATTAACTTTAGTTTGAATATATATGGAGTGAAAGTGGGTGGGGAAGGGATGTTTTAACATCTCATAATGAATTGGGTCCCCATTTATCTCATCATAGATTTTAAGGGATTCTCTACTGTCCAATCAATTTAATAAAAACCAAACTATGCCTAATTAAAATAAAATACAATGTTTTAAAATGAGTATAATATCGAGAAAAGGGAGTAGTGGTTAGATTATGTCAGTTAGTCATCATTTTTGTGGATAGGTCACTGACAAAGAAAGAGGAGTGGGTATGGGATGCTACCCAATAAAAATGAATTATTTTTTACATGGAGGTGGACACATGAGTGATAAGGAAATAATAAATTTGAGTGGGTCATCCAATCAGAAATGAGGAAGGATTACTCTTTATGAGGAGAATGAAAGGATAATCACTGGGTGAATTGGTCATTTTAGGATTTTAGCACAAATGTAGATCTACTTCCACCATTGTACAAATCCTTGTTGATGCCAAAATGCTTGCTGAAGCACAAAGCCCCCTGTAACAAATATTTTTAGGAAAGTTATCTAATTTTGTTATTGTTCTCAATGTTTTTGATCATTTGGTAGATAACCACAAAGTTATTAATACTTTGATTTTTAACCACAAATAATGTAACTCAATCCAAGTTGTTTTAGATATGATACTTTATATTTATTCTCAAATTAGGATGACCCTATATGTCCTTATTACTCTTGATTAAATGAAAACCCAAAGTTTGTTCTATCTATAAATATTTGTAATGATACACTTAATACAATTTGAAATCTAGTAATGTTGATGAGCCCTAGAAGGTTTATAATGAAATTATGGGAAATTTGTTTTACCTACCATGTATTATTTTAGTATGATGATTGGTGATTAGTGTAAATAAGGTGATATGCAAAGGGGGAAATAATTGTTTAGTAAGATGAGGAGAATAAATAAAAGGATAGTGATTAGCTGTGAAGTTTGTAAAGATTTTTTATTCTAAAATTGATTGGGAGAAAATATGAGTAAACCATATGGATTTCAAATTGTCAAATGCACAATGAATAAAAAATGCAACAAAATTTGAACCATCACTTAGATGTCATATTTCAATCATAACATTCCTATAGATATCATCTCATTTAAGCATTTTAACAAAAAGTTCATGTGGTTTCTAAGTTCTTCCACATTGCACATTCATGTTTTTCATGGTAGTCATGCTATGCCATCTAATAGGAAACCTAATTTCATTAATTATTTGATGAATGGCTACATTCTATTCTAAGATTCCCATTTTTGTCACAAGCTGGAAGGCTACTAGAAAAAGGTTTTGACGCTAAACTTTAAACCTACCAATTACATTCACTTAAATGCCTTTAATGTTTTCTTGATAAATTGATTTGTTATTAAAGTACAATCATTACATTCCATGAGATGGTATCTTGTTGATGAATTTCATCAAATAATTAGTAGGCTTGATACCAAAAGGCCATCTTATTTTTGTGTGACATGTTGCCTTCAACCCACATGCCCTAATTTGATCCATATGAGTATTTTTGAGGTTGATCCTACTTATTAAACCATTTTGAATGCCAATTTTTGAGGAATTTTGTCAATTTGACCACTTATCCTTTGTTTGTGTATATTTGACCCTATGTTATATTTTAAAAGCATGATAGTGAAAAATTAGAATAATTTGGTGGACACCTAGTTGTTACATTTATTGTTCTAAGTATCATGTTTATTTGTGAATCCATGCACTTTCCATACACCATTTTATTATCCTAAAGGGATTCAAATAAATTCATCCAATAATTCTTCTCTCTTGATTTGTTTGAGGTGCTTCAAATTCTCCATCCATGGAAGACTCTTGATTTGATAGAGTGAACATAAATAAAATTATAATTATATAAAAAGTGAGTTAGACTAAATATATTAAGGAATAGGATTAAGAAATAATACAAAGACAAAGATGTTATCTTAAGTTAATGATATAATAATCAATTAATATATCTAAAATTATAGATATTTTAAATAGATAAGGTTTTTTATATAAAGTTTATTATGTAATATTTTTAATAATAATAATTGATTATGTTATAATTAATATTATTGTAGTGGAGAAAAAAAGGGAAACCTAAGAATAATGACTAAATAAATAAAATAAGAACAAAATCATTAAAAGTTAAATATAATGAAATGGCTCATAACATTATAATTTCCCCTAGTAATTTAATAAGTTTGATAGATAAAACATTGTTGATGGAGTAGAATCAGATAATAACCATGTTTCCTTAGTGGGGAAATGGATTACTTCTACCTTTTTTGGGTGTAGGGCAATTGATTAAAACATAAATGGTCAGAAATTGAGCTATCAGATATTCTATTACCATTAGATTTTATAGCTGACATGGTAATTACGTAATTATCCTATGGTTAAAATAAACACCATCATATAAAAATAATGAAGGTTTTAATGTGTATTTAATTTATCTCTTATCATATAATACAATTTGTTTTTGAATCTTTATTTGATGCAAAGATGAATTTTACCCATATTGTTTCAAGAATTGTGAGAGATTATTATTATTTTAACCTTTTTGGGTTTAGATATGTAAATACTATGTTTTAATAAAGACTTGAGTAGTATAAATTAGTGAAATAATATGCAATAAATAACCACTAATTTGTTATAGATTTTGACTAGCTTTGACTTTCTAAAATTAGTAATAAATATGTGTAAATAGAGACTTATCTAGAAAAAAACATGATATAGAAGATATAAGTGATAAAAAATGAGACACAAATAGGTTTGAGTATTGACAACTAGATCCCTATGTTATATCTTCTCCTAGATAGTAGTGCCACACCTGGATAATAGCACTATGTGGCTCTCGTGTCTTGAAAATAGTGCTAGTGTCTTATGTGTAGGATTACTCCTAAATTTTGGGTACACCTATGCCTATATTTATAGATTCTATTCCTATGCACATGAATTTTGACACTCTGTATTGTGCCCTATCTAATTTATGATGAAAACCCTAATATCTAATTTATGATGAAAAACCTAATACTCCTTCAAATTAAGGCATGAGCTAAAAAGTGTGTTTATTATTAGGATAGGCTAGACATCCTTAATACCCTGATATAAAGAGAGTTGCCTACATAAAATATTTATAGGAGGGACCAATCCCAATGTAGTTCTCCCAACCTAAGTTCTAGTGTAAGTGAAAGTGATGCTAGAATGATAGTGGTCTTTAATGCCTTGAGTGTGATTGAGATTAGAAATCTAGAAAATATGAGCTTATGGAAGCTATAAATGGTACTATGTAGAATTAGGGTAAAATAGGGAAATAACTTTGATTATGCTCAACTTGTTTCATGTTTGAATATGTATTTTTCATCTAGTGAATAAAGGTCTAAAAGTCATGTATTTATAGTGTTCTATAGCTTGTGTAAATAATAAAATATGCTTAAGCTGACCTTAGGAGGTTTCACATTTGAAAATATATTCATTTAGGAAATATAGGGTAAAGGACATTAATTCTATTTTGGGAACACTAGCACCACATGGCTCTAGTGTCATTAATGTGGTGTTAATGTCCAACTGGTAGGATGTTAGGTATAAAGTGCCAAGATCTAGGAATGAGGGTTTGAGACTATGTTTTAGCTAAGTAGGGATGTCTATGGTCTACATAAAGGCATGAAAAGTATGATAAAATAATCTATAATAGGTCTACAAAAAGTTAGGAATAGGTTTTTTCAAGTAGAACTCTTAGTGTATATATAATATTTTTAAACTTTATCAATTACTAATGCTTTCTCTCTTGTAAGAACCCATCGAGTCTCAATATCTCTAAGTGTACACTTTAAGAGGTACACCATAAAAGGGGTGGGTAGAGCATTGGTGCTTTGTAGGATTGTTGTCCCTATACTACCACTTGCTATTTACACACCCATCTCCTAAAAACATTTCCCTAAGTTTTGTCTCCTCTCTTACACCCTCTTATAGTCATTATCCACCTTAATTATCCCTTCCTGATAGTTTATGATACACTGTTGAACCCATCAAACCTATACTCTAATTGATAAAAATCATTTAGGGTCTATCTTAACCCTTCCCTGACATAGACTAGGACCTAATTTGTTTTTGTCAATAATGATATAGAGTTGATTGGGTTGACTCTATCGACTAAACGTTTGGAAAGGATTAGGATTAGATCCATATATATAAACACATCCATTTCAGCATTTTTAAGAAGATAAGAGAATAAGAAGAGATATATATTACACATTTTCTTATATACCATTCTACTTGAGGAATATAGCTTAGGGTTTCAATACATTCTTTAGAGATACAAATCTTGTCTTGTAGAGAAGTATTTTGGATACATTGCTAGGTTGTGTAGCCCAGAGCTACTTTATCTTTGTCATCCTTACATACCATAACAACTTATTGCAAAGCACCTTGGCCAAGGGAGAGATTGAGGCTTTGTGAGTTTGTCTTCAAAGGTAACTATTCATCCTTCATAAGAGTAGATAGATATGCATTTGTACTTCTCTCACATGCATTAATATTTCATATACATTGATGTGAATATATGTCTTTTATGCATGTCTACTTTTAATGTTTACTACCTCCACTTTGTGCCATAATATTTGGTGATAATTATATTAGATTTTACTTGTTATTAGTTTAGTAAATATGAAAACATAGGACCCATTGGCAATTTTTTTGCCCACACAAGAAGCTCTTACATAGTTTGATGAAGCAGTAGATCAAAGACTTTAAACCAGGTCCATGTTTGTAAATAGAGGGATCCAAGAAGGTTTTCATATGTTTTGAGCATTTATAAGCATGGTACAAGTTTCAAAAACTATAATAATCGATCAAAACCTTGAAGGATTGACCAGAGAATGAGTTGTGCAAGTCTTTGAGCCAGACCATCACCAAGATGTCACAGAGAAGTGAGTGGACTAGCTAACTTGTGAAAATTATATCTTGATCAGGAAGCATCATGTGACTTATGGATCAATTTTAAATTTATATATAAATGTTAGGATCATCCTAAAAAACTTTTAGGCCCGTGTAAGCTTTCTATCTCAAGTTACAAGTTTTTGAAGTTAGACTTGTATAATAAGACATTCATGTTAACATCAAGTTTAGGCTTGAACAAAACAAATCCTTTTTAGATTAAATTTTATGGTCATGTGAACATAAATTATGGTCACATGGATGTCAAATAATTTCCTATAGACTATCAAATTTAAGATCATAAACTAGACATTGGCTTTCAAATAGTGGGTCCTAGCAAAATTAACATTTCTTGCTTGATCATACATTTCGATCCAATGGTGTGAGATGGCTCAAAGGGTAAAATAGATAGATAGATAAATATTTGGTGTAAGCATGTGAGAATATAGACTGATAGTAGGATCTTGAGGTTTAATGCATGTTTGACATATGGTGTAATCTCAAACAAGGTTGACAATTCAAAGTTAGATTCAAGTGCTCATGTTTGTTCATACCTGGTAAATCTAATGGAGAGAGATGAATTAGAGGGTCGATTATTTGAGTCAACTTTGATAGCCAATGAAAAAGGATTGAGATAGGATATTTTTTATTAAGGTTAATGGATAAGCTCAATTTGGGCAAGGCAAATGAATGGACCCGAGCTGATAGAGTACATGGAACCAAGCTCAAAGCTCAGCCTGAGTTGGACCAAAATGTATATAAGGACCAAGCATTGCCATCAAAGCTATTTAAAAGAAAAATAGGTATTTAAAACCTAATATAAATCAAAGGTTAATAATTTGGTGAATAAATGGGACCAAACACTAATCAGAGTATGGATAACTATAGGAAAACCAATGGTCTTTTATTGGTTTTCCATCTATGGTAGACCTATAAAAATGAAGTAGGTATGTGTTATATGCAAAATTTATAATCTATCAATGTGGATCCACCATCATCATAGTATCTACTCCACCACTCAAAGCATGGCATGATTGCCAATATCAAGATTCAAGGATTTGATCTACATGAATATGTCAAGTGGACTTAGGGTCTCGAGATGGTAAACTAGTAGTGGAAGAAGTAGTTAAGGGCATTGATTTTGTTCCAATAGAATTGGTCATCATGGAATAAAACCTTGTCTCTATTAGGATACTCTCATCCATTGAGAGGAACTCAGAGACTAGTGGGATAATAGGAGATCCATTTGTTGATCAAGGCACACAAACAAAAAGTAATCAAATACTTCTATCTCACTTCTTGATCTTGATGACTTTCCTCCACTCTCAAATGCATTTTTCCCATCTCACTTTCTCTCTTTTTTCTATATATAGATGATTTTGAGCCAAAAAATGGATCCTCTTATCATTTTCTATACTCCCTCTCTTGGGCATGACTAGACTCTACCAAGATGGAGCTTGTAACCTCTTAAAATGAATAGGACTATTTTATATTTCATTATTCTGGTATAGTGTGTACATGTCAGATTTACATATGTGGTAGATGTTTTTCCCTTATCAAATTATGATATCACCTAGTTACTAGTTCATCTTATTATGTAGGTCATATTTAGTATTTTATATATCTTGATTAAAGCTCGCATGTGGATACTGTGACTGGTTAGTGTCTTACTTTAGAACACTCCCTCATTTCCCTTAGCTTAGATAATTTGGTGAACCTCTTCATGAAACACTAATTTATGATAGATATTTCGGATCCTATATCTGGTCTTTAATTATTTCATTAGTGTTCTAAGACTCAAGTAGGGTGGATTAAACCATAATTTAGGTGCATCACCACTATTAGCTTAGGTTTTACTTTCTTGTTCTCTCTCTCTCTCTCTCTCTCTCTCTCTCTCTCTCTCTATCTCCCCCCCTTTTTCCTTGGTAACTAGTAGGTTTTAATAGTGGGAATGAGCTAAAATGATGCATCAGAGGAGCCATCCTCATTAAAAATCCTAGAGGTCTGGCCCCATCATAGGATATCCATAGCTTGGGGTCAGTCCCATGTTGGACTATAATTTGAGTAATAAGGCATTAACAATCTCCTTGCTTAGCTAGGGTGAAATTTTATTACTTAATAGTTCTGGCATGCCTGGTGGGACAAGGTCCAAAGGAGTGGAAATATCTTGGTGTGTTTTTCCTCTAATAAACTTTTGGAAGCAAACACATTAGCACCAATGACAACTCCAAATCAATATTATAGTTATGAGCAATGAGTTATGTCTCAATGAATTTTTTGATCAATTTTTTACATCTCATTTGATATATGAGGTCAATATGAGCAAACATGGTGAATATCCCTATTATCCACCTCCTTATCAACATCCCCAATATGATCCTCATGATCTATTTGAGTCTAATCATCCATAACAAGATTTTTGTCAAAGCTATGAGGAACCTTGGCAAGTTTCTTATGATCTTTATTATCAAGGGAGTAGATATTACCTTCTTCATGATCCTCACCAACAACATGAGGACCTATTTTAGTCATATATGCAAGAATATTGCCCTGATCCTCCACATGAACAACAAGCCCATCATAATATTGCTCCTCAACAACCCTATCAGGAGCTATCCATACCAACACTTAAGTAGACTCTAATAAGCCTTAATAATCATATACTAGAGTTGTGCTCATATAAATGTTATGGCCAAGATGTCCCTACTCACCTAATTTATTATGTGATAGATTCATTGTAATGAGTAAAAGAATAATGGAAACTTGTTGAGAGAGTAAATTAGAACAATCTCAAAGGAGAGATGATGGATGTAGGTGGTTACATTCAAAGCATTGAGGATAATCTATAAGGTCTTGAGGAACAATAAGTCCAACCTCATCAACCTTATGTGCCATCATATATACCATCTTAGCCTTCTTATGTGACACCCATTCTTCCTCAAGAGACCATTCTAAGTAATCCTTTGAATGTTCCAAGTTATTCATATGTTTCTCAGACCTTTCCTTCTTGGAGATCTATCCAAGAGAGATATCAAACAAATAAGGAGATTTTTTTAGAATAACCTACTATTAGGGTCCAAAACTCCATCCTTCCTTAAGAACATCTTATGAAGTTCTTAAAGGTCCCAAGAAGGAACCAAGTGGTGAATTCATGGGGTAGGCAAAGTGAAGCAAATATGGATTTGAAAACCCAAGATAAAACAAGATATAAAACTCTGCCAACCTCTCTCATTCTTACTCAATAACCTTATTGTCTTCCTAACCACCTTAAAGAGAAGATATTCCAAGAGAATATAGTGAAGTAGATTAGGGAGTTAGAGCTAAAGGCAAGGAAAGAGGATGAGACCTAGAAATAAAAGGTCAAAGCAGAACCTATGTCTTTCCCATCTTAGAGGGAAGCCATGAAATCAAGCAAATCCAAGGTCATTCAACCCCCATCCCTCCCTCCTCAATAATCTATGTCATTTCCATCTTGTAAATCCATTAAAAGTAGTAGGTAAAAGGAGGAAGTGGTGATTATGGAATTCAAACAAGAGACCATGCAACATCCACCCCTTTCCCCTCAAAATCCTAGAGCTTTTCTTTTATGGAGATCCATTCAAGAGGTAAAGAAATAGGAAGAGGAGGTAAAGGTGATCCAAGAAGATCAAATTCAAGAGAAAAATTAAGTACCTATGGTAACTTTTTTGGATCTCTCTCATCTTTCTAGATAATTTTAAGGGTCTGTTATGTCACTCTTTGAGAAAGAGCCTTTCCTTTGTGAGGCAAATCAAGAGGGTACAGTTAAGGAGATAGAAAATAATGATGAATTCAGTGACCAAGAGGAAGAGATCATCATTAGAACACCACTAAGAAAGAGCAAGCATGTATCAGGCTTTCATAATGTCAATGAGAATGAGTTGTAGGAACCAGTGAAAGTTGGAGATGAGATCCAATAAGAAGATGACCATTTACAATAACTATACCATGATTTATTAAATGAAATTGATGAATGTAAGATGGTAGATCCTAGTGAGGAAATAATAAAAAAGGTTGAATCTTCATTTGAGGGTTCCATTAATACTTTGGAGTATGAATAACACTAGTTTGATGACCTCATGTATCAAAAAGAGAAGACCAAAGAAGTGGAAATTTTAGATGACAAGAAGAATAAAAAAGATTGGTAGATATAAATGAAGCCTTCTCAAGGGTATGAATATCTTTGTAAAGTTGAGGATAAAATTCTTGATAAGGTGGAAAAATAACCTCCCATGGAGGATAAGGATCAAGTTGGGTAGAATATACAAAGCTACTTGATAAGCTTGAAGATCTTGAGTCAAAGAAGAAGCCCATTCTTATTGAGGACAACATGAAAGCCAAGGAGGAATGCCTTGCTGAACCACTATTAGAGGTCGCAGTTAAGGATCCATATGAGAAGGTTGACACTGTCTAGATGTACATAGCTAGCCTATTTAGAGTTACTTGGTTCTCATTAAACAACATGCTAAAGAAGCTAACAATTACAAAAAAAAAGGAGAAGACATCAACACGAAGGGTCAAGGAGATACATTCCTCATTCAATTCCTCATCCCATGAGGCAATAAAATTTTCAAACTTTCCTTTTAATCTAGGAGGAAAAGTACACATAGTTTTAGGCTTTATATATTAGACTAGTATTATTTAAATTCCTCCAAGTGTTATTTTTGGCAGATTTTTTTTATTATCCCTTTTGTTCTAGGTTAGTTTCCCTTTCAATAAGTGCCTTGGGCACTATATTCCATTTTTTTCTTTTTTGGTCCTTGTATTTGTTTCAAGTGAGGTTATATTAGGATTGGCACCAAGTCAATATGTTGAATCTAAGTAGAGATTCCATGCCCAATGGACTAGACTAGGCACATGGTTTGGGTTCTTTTGCATAAATAGAAATGCAACCCCTATGAGTCACCAAAGATGTTGGCCAATTTTTGGCCCAAATAATAAGATATTATATGGTTTGATGAATCAATAGATTAAAGGCTTTAAACCTAGTACAAATTTTCAAATAGAGGGATCTAAGTAGGTTCTCATATGTTATGAGCATTTGGAAGCATAGACCAGGTCACACAAATCATAATGATCAATTAGAACCTTGATGGATTGATCAGAGAATGAGTTGTGAAAGTTTTTAAGCCAAATCATCACTAAGATGTCATGGAGAAGAGATTCGAATAGATAAATTATACAAATTATATCTTACTTAAGGAGCCTCACATGATTAGCATATCAAGTGTAGATATAGATATACATGTCAGGATCATCTTTAGAATTTTTTAGGTCTACATGAGCTTTTTGGCTCAAGTTACAAGCTTTCAAAGTTAGACCTATGCAATAAGATGACTGTGCTAATGTCAAGTTTAGGCTCAAACAAAATAGATACTTTTTATCTTAAATTTGTTGATTATGAGAATGTTAATGATGGTCATGAAAATGTCAAATAATGTCCCATAAACTATCAAATTTAAGATAATGAACTAGCCATTAGATTTCAAATAGTGGATCCTAAAAAAGTCAACTATCCTCACTCAATTATACATATTAATCTAATGGTGCAAGATGGGTCAAAGGGTCAGATAGCTTGATATATTGATACATGGGGTAAGCACATGATACTGTAGACTAATAGTAGGATCTTGAGGATTAATGTGCATTTGACACATGGTGTAAACTCAGATAAGGTTGATAATTCAAAGATGGATTTGAGGGCTCACATTTGTTTATACCCATAAAATCCAATAATGTGAGCTGAGTTAGAGGGTCAATGATCTAAGTCGACTTTGATAGCTAATGGAAAAGGACCAAGCTGGGACATTTTTGATTAAGGTCGATGGAGCAACTCAACTTGGGCAAGGTAAATGAATGGACTCAAGCTAGTAGAGTACATAGAACTGAGCTCAAAGCTCAACCCAAGTTGGACCAAAATGCATATAAAGATTAGATATTACTAAAAAAACTCTTTAAAGGAAAAAATAGGTCTTTCAAACCTAATATAAAGTAAAGGTTGATAAGTTGGTGAATAAATGAGACCAAACACCAATCAAATTATAGACAACTATAAGAAAACCAATGGTATTAGATTGGTGTTCTATATATAGTAGACCTATAAAAATGGAGTAGGTATATGTTAAATGCAAAAAGGCTCATCTTTCAATGTGTCTCCATCATCATTATCATAATAAGCACTCTATCGCTTAAGGCATGGCATGATTTCCAGTATCAGGATTCGAAGATTTGATCCTCATGAATAGGTCAACTAGACTTAGGGTCTCAAGATGGTGAACTAGTCATAGAAGTAGTTAATGACATTGATTTCACTCAAATAGATTTAGTCATCATAGAACAAACCCTTGTGTCTAGTAGAATACTCTTAGATAGTGAAAGGATCTTGGGGACTAGTGGGATATTAGGATATCTATTTATTGATCAAGGCACATAAATAAAAATCAATCAAATGTTTCCTCCTCACTTCTTAAAATTGAGGACTTTCCTCCACTCTCCAATATTTTTTTCCCATCTCTCTTTCTCTCTTTCTATTATATATAGAGGATTTTGAGCCAAAAAATGGATCATATTAGCATTTTCTCTAATCCCTCTCTTGGGCATGATTAAATTATACCAAGATGGAGCTTATAACCTCTTGAAATGAATACAAGACTATTTTAGATTTCATTTTTATAGTATAGTGTATACATGTTAGATTTACATATGTGATAGAGATTTCTCCCTTATCAAATTATGATCTCACCTAGTTACTAGTTCATCTTGTTATGTAGTTCATGTTTAGTGTTTTACTAATCTTGATAGAAGCCCACATGTGGATATTATGATTGGTTAGTGTCTTAATTTAGAACTCTCCTTTATTTCCCTTAGCTTATATCATTTTGTGAACCTCTTTATGAAACATTGATGTATGATAGATATTTGGTATCCTAGATCTAATCTTTTACTTATTTTGTTAGTGTTATAAGAGTCAAAAAGGGTGGATCAAGCCATAATTTAGGTGCATCACTACTATTATCTTAGGTTTCCATCTCTCTCTCTCTCTCTCTCTCTCTCTCTCTCTCTATTTTCCTTGGTCATTAGTAGGTTTTAGTAGTGGGAATGAGCTAAAATGATGCATCAAAGGAGCTAGCCTCATTAAAAATCCTAAAATTCTAACCCCATCATAGGATACTCATAGCTTGGGGTTAGTCCCATGTTGGACTAGAGTTTGAGTAAGAAGGCATGAACATTCTCCTTGCTCAACTAGGGTGCAATTTTAGTCTTTAACAAGACTTAGTTATGGTTATTGCAAATTTTTTCTTGAATGGAAGATTTATAATCCTCCCTAATGATATTATTATGGTAAGATATCTCTTGGCCAGGTCTTGACAAGTTATAATGTAAGTAGGATTTATATTCTCTAATCTAGGATTGATTTATAGATCAGTTGTATTTCCCTTTGCATACATTCTAGTGAAACTGACATGAATCTATCCCTTATAGGTTTTCTTTCATGCCATATTTTTTATCATTTTATTATATTTTCCCATATTTTCAATACTATATTGAACTAGTTGATATAGTTCTAATTTTGTGAGTGCATGTTTAACACATAGTCACTTCAAAATGAAATTTTTATGTCTATGTAAGTCTTCATCAACTACAATTACTGGATTGAATAATTCAACATAGTATTCTTATTTAGTTATAGAATATCATACACTATCAAATAAGTTGATTTTGTCTACTAATTATTATACTAACATATAGGTTAATTAACACTTTAAAATAGGTTGGTTGTATTCCTTATTCTTCTTCAACATACAAGGTTCTATAGAACTTGGTCAAATTAGTTGACCCAATTTAAAAAATTTAAAATAAATAAATAAAGCATTATATCATAATTTTTTTCAATATAAATCATTTTTAAGCCCACCAAAGTTCCTTTATTTCCACTCTCTATCATTTTAGAACTTCTTTTAGTTCTATTTTTTGTAAGTTAGTAGTCTTTAAAATTGTAAACAATAGCTAACTAGGTTGACCTTGTCAATTTAGTTCTATAGTTTGTCTTCTGTCTGAGAGACATAGTCACGCTGTTCAACTCTATTCTTAAAGAATCTACTTATATAGAATAACAATGAATTATTTGAATCTATTCTATGCTATTTTCATATAGTGTCACTTGAATTGACTTCATACTATTCTTAATCAAGGAATTGACATTTATTTTCTAGTAATTAATTCACATTTAGTTTTCAATTGTTTGCATGCTTAAAGTAACTCACATAGTCTAAATAGGAAGTTTTTCAAATTACCATTTTATTTACACTATTTTAATATTTTTCACACACTACCAAAGCACTTAAATTTAAAAACACATTTAAACATTTATCTTCCCAAGGTCTATCTACTTGGATTTCATCACCAAGGGGGAAACCAACTTTGTTTTATAGCCAAGTATAAATACATGGTTAATGGTATTATTATCAAAGCACCTAACACACTTATCACTATGAGATTTTGAATTGAGAGGGAAAGTCCTAATACCAAAATATTACCATTGCTAATATAGATCCCTTTCAGTCCAAATGTCTTAAAACTAACTTTAGGCTACTTTATAGTTCCCTATTTCAGCCAACTCTCCTATCACATTAAAATAAAAAATTTCTAATAATATAATAAAATTTAATGTGAAAAATTAGTTATAATTTAATTTTAAATTGATTACTTAGTGTTTTATCATGGTGTTGTATTGAAAAAATTACATTGGCTAGCATTGGTGCAAGATTTGTGCTATGTGCCCCAATTACATCAATCACATTGATCTAATTGTTCATGTATTTGATTTCATTCTTGATTCAAAACATCTATCAAAATTTTCCCCTATTTTATAAAATTATCATCTTGGTCGATACAGTCTCTTAAAAATTATGTTTTACCTTCTTACCAATAGTACATAGTCATTCTATATGACTGTGTCTTCTTATCCTCCTGTTTAATTCTCTATTCAATTGTACACAGTCAACCTAAATTATTGTGTCTCCTTATCAACCTAATTTGCCTTCTTGTTTAAAATACATAATTGACATAAATAACCATGTATTATTATCTACCTATTGGGTTATAGAACACAGTCAATTGATTCAACTTTATATCCTATTTTTTGACATTGTATTTGCATCATCATTATCCTTCTTAGCCTTTTACTCTCATCATAAACTTCCTATTTAAGGATAACACATATTTGAAATCAATAGATATGATGATAGTTACCAATACCAATAGGTTTCCCCATAAATATCTTGTGGATCCTACTTTAGATGAAAGTAATGTGCATGTGGCCATTCATAATATAAATAATGAGTCTTTTCTTCATGCATCTTCAGTTTGTAACCCTATATTCTCCATAAAAGATAAACCTAAATTAGAGTATACCCTAGAAATGCTTTTATTAATTAATGAATTTAATCAACATCAAAGAAAATATCCTTCCATTATTTACAACCTTATGATAAGTGGTCAAGAAGAAGAACCCTATTCACCTTCCCCCATATTCTCACATAGATTTGGGAGAAATAATTTTTTTGCTTCTCAACATCTTCCTTATATTTTGGCTCCTTCTCATACTATGACCTCTTATTCCTTGATTTATTCAACCTCCATGTCAAGTATCTCTAATAACATGGAAGGTTAAAATCAAGTGGGCCTTTTCCAAGACACACTATTCTCAATTCCTCCACTAGTGCATCATTTACTACCAATGGTAATTATGAAACTAACAATTATTAGTTTTCTAATCCTTCTACTAGTTCATATTTCACAACACATGTTAATCATGCCACTTGTGACTCATTTTATAATAAAGCCTCTCAAGCCACTAATACCATGCATGCCACTATTCATAGTGGTACCCAAGCCACTAATACCAATGCTAATGTTTTGCATGCTGTGCACAACACCACTCAAATCCGTCAAATTTTGTTGCAAAATTTTAACCAAATGAATGATTTCCAAGATAATAATGCAAACCAAATGATGTAAATATTTAATCACCTTATTCATCTCTAAAATCAACCTCAATAGGTTCTATGGGGAGTGCACAACCAAAATTCCCCCCACCTTCTTAGGGATTCTCATGGTAACCTTATTAATCAACCACCTCTTGTTAAAAAAAAAATTAAACATCTTCAAAATGAACCTATTACACCTCAAATTTATAACATATATATAAGAGGTATCACCTCTACCATTATCTATAATGGGTCAACTGATCCTACCTTACACTTAAAAACATTTAGAAATCTATACAAAGATTCGGTCAAGTTAAACATGATACCAAGATCTTACCAAAAACTCTCTCCAAGATTATTTAAATTGGTATGACCAACTCAAGTCTCATTCCATCACTAGTTTAGAAGATATAGTTAATGATCTAGTACAAGAATTTCAAACTAGTGACCTCCTTAAGAACACTTTACCTCATTTTATTAATTTCAAGCAACTTGAGATGAAAATCATATAAGGTTTCATCAAATGATGGAAAACATTGTATAAAAAGTGTGATAAAAACATGGAGTATGATAAAATATTTCATCTATTCACCAATGGTCTCTATCCTAAGTTTTAATATTGGGTCCAAACTCTCTCTCCATAAACTTTGGAAGAGGCCCTTGACCAAGCCAAGCACAAAGATTTTCTCATGTGTCAATTTGAGCCATCCTAACCTGCTATGGGCACTCACATGCTAATAAAAAATAAAAATATTCATTCTACTAATGATGGTGTCACTAATTCCTATGTTACCATTTATAATATTCAAGCTATTTCTCTCAAACTTTCTTTGAAATAAGTTTCCCCTTTAAACCACACCCCTAATCCTCAATTTTCTCCAATAAACAACATCAATGTTCATAAGCCATTATCCTTAGTAGAACTCCAAAAAAATCTACCAATGACTCTTCCACAATATCTTTATCCCACTCACCTTATGAAATCATGGTATGATCTAAATAAATTATGTTGGTTTCATGCTAGATGGGGTCACTCTCATGAGACTTGTAGGCAATTACATGACTTAGCTATGGATTTACTCTTTCTTCAAAAATTTGACCATGATCACCTCATTTGTAAATGTTGACAATCCTATGACATCATATTTAAATATCATAAAACATAAATTAAAAATAAATATTTGAACCAAGCTAATGTTCATTGGGACATTTACAAAGACCCTCTTTTAAATCATCAAGACAATAATAATAAGCCTACTCCTTCCACCAATAACATTGAAAGTCTTATGGACCCAAATCCTGAAGAGAATATGGTCAACATGATTAATATGAGAAGGGTAGTTGCCTTTATTGATCTTTATCCTACCCACACACACCAATCATATCACACTTTCCATGTTATCCAATATTCTTCCATAACTCACCTAATAGAGTTGCAGCAAGAGGACCTTATCTCTTTCAATGAAACAATTCACAAACCTCCATTATATAAAACCTCTCATACCATTTCTAAAATTTATTTAACATCTTTACCCATTTCCAATAATATTTAACCTTCTAATACCACTTCTTCAAATATATCACAAAATAAACCAATATTAACTATCTCATCCTCTCATGATAATCAACTAGTTTATCCACCAATTAAACCTATTTCATCCTATCATCATAAATTTATAAGAACTTATAATACTCATTTTGAGGAGATCCTCCAACATTATGTACCTCTATCTAGTAGTCCAATTATGGGTTATGATGAATGGAATCTTATCATAGAACTTACCAATCTTCCATCTCAAATTCCCTTTCTCAAACTCATGCAGACTTCTTCATGTCATCAAAACTTTTGTATGCAACTCCTATTCAAAATGGACATCCCCTATCCTCCCCTAGTAGGATGTGAAGCTACCTTATCTAGGTTAGAAGATAACATCTTACAATAATGTGAAGAGACGTCTATACACATTGATGAAACAATAGACACTTTTCTCTCTCTTTCTCAAATTTCCTATTACTTATATGATTCTAGATGAGATTATGCTTCATGTGAATGATACTCCACTCTTTGTATGATTATAAATTAGTGACATCCAAGTCAAGAATGCATTGATTGATGAGGGTTTAGGTACTTGTGTTTCCTCCCTTGACATCATTAAAACCCTTAGTTACTCTGAATGTAATCTTAAGTCCACCTGTAACATGCATCAAGGTTATGATTAAAGGAAAATGACTCCTTTAGGTTATATGTGGCTCCTTATTACTATCTGACCTATCATTATTTGAGTGAAAGTTATGATCTTTAATTTTCTCTTCTTCTATAATATCTTCCTTGAAAGGCTATGAACTCATCACATGAGATCTATCACATCTTATATCTACCAATGTGTCAAGTTCCCTCATAATGGTATAATCTATAATATTCAAGGTGATACTAACCCTTAGAATTTTGAACAATTCTAAGATCATGGTGTTTTCAAAATTCCAACCCTTGAAATCTTATCGAGTGTTCCATTATATGAATCTTAACATTTTAATTTCCCTATCAACTCTACACAAGGTTACCATAGTCACACTGAACTCATCAATAATATACCACCTAACCTCTTATATTTTGATGATGATGAGCTTGATTAGATCAACCTTAAGATAAAAAATTCTAATCTCTCTTCTCATTTCATTTCCTAGTTTCCACCCTCTCTAAATCTTCATTCCCATCAACCACCTAGTGATGATATACCTATAGTTTTAACTAAGGTCAACACTCTATTCATCATGTCACCTATGATGAAAAAGTAATACCTACTTGCACAATTTATCTTCATACACTTGAATATGATGATGGTTATACTTTAGATGACCCATTTATAAGAGGTCTTATCCAGGCTTGACATTCTGAGATCCTTTATTATCATTCTTCTTTGTTTTAGTCTTTCCATTTATCTTATCACATTTCATCTTATATAGTTCCTAATTTTAGCATTATTCCTCTTGTTTTTTGGGTAGATATAGTGAATTCACATGACACACCTCCAATTTTTGAAGATCTCTTAGGAACATGCTTATGGATAATGATATGACTGGTCTCTATCACTTTGCTAGATACTAGGATCCTTATAGCTAACTTGCCCCTAATATTCTTGCTACTATCCTTAAACCCTTTTTACATCCTACTCCTCCCCCAACTAAGCCTAGTATAGATCATATTCCCACTCTCCATTTAGTTGAGTCTCTTCTTGATTTTGATTCTATTTCTCTTTCAGTTGAGGCTCATCCAGTCTCTCCACCAGCCTTTCCTCCCATTGGCAATGGCTTAATTCTTTTGCTATAACTTTCTCTTCTACCTACCTAATAGGTCAATTAGTCATATTATAACATTAATAGAGTCATTGATCATTATAATAGAGATTGTAAACTAAATCAACCTTCCCCAACTTTTGCTTCCACTCCCTTTATTAGTACACCCATAAAGTCTACCAATAAGCATATCTATTGATTTCATGGAATAGATAATCATTATTCCACTCATTGTCATAAGATTAGATGATATATAGCCACTTTTAATCCTAATATTCCTTACCCTACATACAAGGATATACCTACACTCAAATTATTACCTGAATATCTTCCCAAAAATGGATAGGTATATTATATATGGCACTAATGTCATACCCTTCACACTGATCATTGCCACATCCTCTAATAACATCTCTAGGATCACCTTATGACCATTCTCAAATGTACTATCCCTCTTCCCATAGGTCACCCATGTAATAAGGCTCCCCCTTCTTCCCTCATGGTTCCTTCACCTATATCCCCTTATTCCCTGGTGGTTCCTCCACCTATGGATCCTCCTTCCCCTATGGTCCCTTCTCCACTGGTGGTTCTTTCATATTCCACTTCTATTTCTTCTCTTGAGTATCTTATGCATGATGGAACTCATGAGCATGATACTTAAGGCACACCTAAATTTTCAATTGAGTATATTTGATGAGAGGTATTTTACCAACTTTCTCTAAATATTGATGAGACCCTTGATGCAATTAGAGTCCAACTTTGCATATATCTATTAGATGTTATGGATAATATTGTGGAAAAATTTACCAATATTTATGAACACAATATGGCATTCCTTCGCTTTATTCTTCATTTTGGAATGTACATGTGCTCCATGTTTATATATATCTATTTTATATCATTTGATATTGTGTCAAATTTTTATTCACTTATCTATCTTATATGGCTATTTATATTTTATATTATTTGTTGTCTATGGTGTCATTTTCTTTTCTTATGATCTTGTATTGATTCTTTTCATGATTACATGCTTTTGTATATGATTTTATTTATTTACATGGATGTATTATTCTTTTCTCATGATTATTCGCTACTTTATCTCCATAACATATATAATCATTATTATGTTATACAAACCTTGATCCCCTTATTAATCCTTATTTGTCATGTGATCATTTAGAAAATAAGTCATCTCATTATGATCTCATTTTAATGGTCCATCTTGGATATACCTTTATTCCCCTTATTTAATTTTTCAAAATAGCATACACATGGTTGAAACTTGAGATAACATACTAGTTCATAGGTAAGCCTAAGTCTTTTAGTCAGTCATGTTGTTAGATACTTAGCTTATTTTAATTGAAGTCTAAAGATAATTTATGTATATCAACTTATCTCTCATAATTGGTCATTTAAATTATATATGGAGGAGGAATATTAAAACCCATATAAATTTAAAAGCCAAATCATTTTAAAAATATAATGATACAAAAGGTAACTTTTAAAATTTCAAAATATAAATCACACTAAAATATGTGATTCAAAGCACATATCCTTTTTATAATCAAAGCTTAAACTCCATAAATATCCTCATAATAGATTCAATGTACATTGGGGTGTGGTAGGCCAGTAGATTGGAAAGGGAGAATAAAAAAATCTTTTAGTGCTACCTACTTTCTCACATAAGTACCCAATCTTTGTAGTAGACTGATGACTCTATAATAGGTCTTGAGGAATAGGGAACACATTGTGGGAAGGTAGGTACATTTTTATTTTCTTATTCAAATAACCAACATGAGTCAATCCTAGTATCTCACTTATATTAATATACAAATTTGTGTTTACTATGAATAGAGTATCCTTTATATATTGATGGTCACTAGTCACTTAGCATATTTTCTATGTCCTTAGTGTGCCTCATGTTTCCTAAGGTCTTCTCATAGATGCATATAATGTGATTTTTACATTCCCTCTTTAATTTATGATAAACTTAATATTCCCCCTTGATAAATATTATTTTGTTCATTGATCACTCCTTGTAGGGATTCCATTTGTGAGTTACAATATAAGACCACGGATAAGACCAGACCTTCCTCATAAATCACCAAATTACCATTCTGAACATTAATTTTAACATTATTTTTACTAGTTTTCCCACCTCATTGGTGTTACCTTTGTGAGTTGTAGTGTAAGACCATGGATAAAACTAGGCCTTCCTCATAAAATTTTCCAATATCCAAGTGATAATGAAATTACGTGTGTCAAACTTGAGATAAGTAGTGATTGATCATGAGTTACACATCGTTGAATTGCTTCCCATATTAATATAGTATGTTTTATGCTTACTTAATTGATATTTCATTTTAATCTTATTATTTTCCAATTGCATGTAGGAATACAACAATTTTATTAATTTTTTCATACTTCCTAGATTGAATTAGTGTGATCAATTTAAGTTTATTTTTCCAATTTTATTTATCTTTTATACTTCCCAATGTGATTTACTATGATTGATTGAATTAATTGTATTATTTTTATACCATTTGGTTTTTTAATGCCTTTAATTTTAGTACATTATTTTCATACTTTCAAACATGATATAGTGTGATTTCACTTGTTTCAATTTGGTGCAAATCTTTTCATGGTTTAAAAATATTTCGTTATCCATTTTACCATTTTAGTTTATTATTACAAATTTCCCATCATGATCATCCCTTGAGTACCTCCTCTATGAATTAATTTTGTTCCAGTGCAAATTTAGGAGTCACCACTTGTAAATGTTGAGACCCTCTCTTGAGAGGTGTCTCTATTAAGCAACTATGTCCTATAACACTTATTGGGTCATCCTACACCATCACCCTCACCTATGCCCACTCACATTAGTAGTTTACCTATTTATGGTGTGGCTAAGGTGGTTACTACTCCTACTATTATACTTGTTGTGGTACCTAATGTGTCCCTACATCCACATCCACATCATCCCCTCCCTAGATCACTTGTTGACATACTCAACTAATCTATGGTCTAACACATTATGGACTAATCATAGGTATCTCTACTAGTACTCCTCCTCCTCTTATCCCCCTTATCTATATAACATGTCATGCCCAATAATTAGTCACTAATGGAGGGGCCATTGGGTGTGGGAGTCTAACCTACCATGGAAAACATGCCATTAGATAAAGACCTATCTGCAAGGTATAGTGGCCTGTAATATATACTCATGCCAACCCTATCACCATGATCAACAAACTAGGATAAATAGTATCAATGTGCATGTAGGGATACCACATGATCTCCCCTTATGTGATAGTAAAAAATGTTAGCATATGGGGAATGACCCACACTACATGGTCCTACCTCCATCTCATCATTTGAGGTAACCTATCATCAATGACACAGGGCAACTCATCTAGTTGATATATAAGAAACCTCTCATATATCTAGGCACTCCATAAAAAAATAATCCCCATGGTTTTATACCATCTAGACACCATCCCATACACATCATGCATGATCTAGACCCAAATGACATCCATAAAGTCATATAGTTTTACCTGATCCAAAATCAATTGACACAAGGCTATCATGTATAATACCTTACCATATGACTTGTGATACATCATTAGTCCAATCATGACCTTTTATATGTCCAAAATATCGTGATATATACATCAAATAAATTGACCCACAATCTTGGGTATATCCTATCCAATCACATCACCCAACTAGCTAGTGCTTGACTCTCCTTTAAATCATTTGGTGTCCCTATGATCATTGGTGCCCCTTTTATTAGTAATACCAAAAAAGCTTGGAAATCCTCTAGTGTGATACCCACCTCTATGGTCTCCCCATCCAACACCCATCAAAAAGTGTTGGTCAACTATTCCAATGATCCAAGGAACATGATAATGAGATCAACACTAGGCAAGATGCACCTCATCTCTATGATGCCTCCTAAGCCTAGTGTAACTAACCATGCTCTATCCATGTCATTAAATCACTCTAGTAGATATAGTATCCATTATTCATCTATCAATTGATAATACCTTTATCATCTCTTAAAAATATCAAAATAAAAAGGATGTATCAGACCTCCATGTCATAAATAATCATTTTTTTTAAATTTCAAAAAATTAGCTAATATGATTTAGTTTCTCAATTTTCTAAAGAATCAACCTATTTAATACTAAATTATCCCTATATTTTAGTTGTGATACTAAACTTACCCTTTCAATTTCCTTCTAGATCAGCCACCTTCTTACCTTGTGATAGTATATTGGCCCTTTTATATACAATCAACCACTTTTAGTGATACTACATTAACCTTATTAAAAAAACTGTCATCCCTGATCTATGTAGTCAACCTTGTGTCTCTTACCAGCTAAATCAGCTCATTACTATGTAATTGGCCCTATATTATCATATTAAATAGGTCCATTTCTATGCAGTTAGCCTTATCATTCTCCTTTGCCTTATGGACTAAGTTGACCATGTCAACTTTGTTCATCCATAGCAGTAATTTTATGCCCATTAACCATAAATGTCTTGGGCATTTATTAGTCTGACTTCTTCCTACCTAATACCCTATTTTACCCCTAGTTTACTTAAAAATTTCCTAGGGTTCATTTTGGTGGATAGTTTTTGCTTATAAATCAATTTTATATTTAGCTCGATTTCAAATCAAAATATTCAAAAAATTTCAATTTCCAATTTTTTTACCTATGTTGCATTCACTACTATTGCTATGTGTCCTCCTCATCTTAGATATCATTTCCTTAACATGATGGATCTCTGGTATCCAACACACCCATTTGTGCTTCGTAGGATTTTTTTCCCTATACTACCACTTGATATCTACACACCCATCTCCTGAAAACATTTCCCTAAGGTTCGTATCCTCTCTTTCACCCTCCTCTAGTAATTTTATGCCTTCATTATCCCTTCCTTAGCCTAAAATCATTTTTGTATATTTATGGTACACTATCAAACCCATCAACCTTGTACTCTAATTGACAAAATTCATTTAGGGTCTAGGTCAGCCCTTTGCTAACATAGACTAGGACCTAATTTGTTTTTGTCAATAATCATACAAAGTTGATTGGGCTGACTCTATCAACAACCCTTTATAAAAGGAGTAGGGTTAGATCTATCTATATAAAAATATATAATTTATCATTTATAAGAAGAGAAGATAATAATAAGAGACATATATTATGCATGTGATTATACACCATTCTACTTGAAGAGCATAGCTTAGGGTTTCAATACTTTCTTTGGAGATACATATCTTTTTTTTGTGGATAAGTCGTTTGGATGGATTGATAGGTTGTGTAGCCTAGAGCTGATTTATTCTTATCATCCTTACATAATACAATAACCTCTTACAAAACACCTTGGCCAAGGGAGAGATTGAGGCTTGATAGGTTCATCTTCAAAGGTAAGTATTCCTAACTTTGTTCCTCCTCTGCAAGAGTATATAAATATACATTTGTACTTTTCTCTTATTCATTAAGATTCTTTATATATTGAATTGAGTATATGTATTATATGCATGTTTAATTTTAATGTTTACCAGCCCCACTTTATTTCATAATCTTTGGTGAGCACTAGATTAGAATTTACTTTACTTGTTATTAGTTTAGTGAATATGAAAACATAGGACCTACTTAGGGTTATTCCATAGTTGTACTTGACTAGAGTATTTTTAACCCTCCCTAGTGATATTATTATGGTAAGATATCCCTTGGATAGGTCTAGTAGATCCATCTTGGTCATGACCCCAAATATCTAATGTATCAACAATCATAAGTGTAATTAGGTTTTATCTTCTTTGAGTCAGGATTAATTTATAGATCAGTTAAATTTAATTTTGTGTACATTTAATGCTCAAATACCACTTTTAGGTGATTAAATTTTCCCCCACTTTATGATAGAAATGCAATAAAGTAAAATGACTAATATGAAGGAAAAAAAGGTGTACTTAGACTTACCTAGGAAGTGAAGCCCATGAAGCTGAGTCTAAGTAAGTGAAGCTAGGTATGCATATATGAAGCATGATCCAAATCATGACCTGCAATAAAACATGCATAAATTAGTCTTACTTAAGAGATATAAAAATTAAAAGAATATGTTGAATAAAGAAGTAACTAAGTAAAACTAAGTAAAGAGATGGGAAAGAGGAAAGGAATGAATACACCTTATTAGATATGTAAACCAATGCATGAACTTGGTGATAACCTATGTGCATGTGTATAAGGATCAAAATGTTGAATATATTGGACTAAGCTAATATATTTCTAAATCCTCATGTATGGGTGGTTCAGGAACATAATCCAATTTTGACTCCATCATTTTGCATCCCTACTTGGTGGATCATGGCCTATGAATAACTTGGATTGGACTGAAAGTGTGTCTAACCCTCTCATGTGGGTGGCTCAAGAACTTAAGTAGGATATGAATCCATCATTGTCCACCCATGTGTAGTAGATTAATTTGAAAATAAAATATATAAAGTGATGGAAATATCTAAGTATATCTAACTGTGTATGTCAGTTCTATAGCCACTCAAGTACATTAGGTGGCTCTAGGCCACTCAAGTATTGCTAACCACTAGAGATAGAGTAATACATGAAAATGGTGACAACTTAGAATATGATGTCAAGTATATACAATGTAGATAATGACATAGATTTTTCCATTCCATCTGATCAACCTATGTATAATTGAGTATATAAAAATAATGTGCCATGCACATGGCCTAATCTAATATATGAGTATAATTATTCTAGACTTAGTTATAATAACTATATCCTAGAATTTGAATTGAATATATAAATGATCATGCCATTCATGGTTCCATAATTTTGAGTACCTGATATGAATCTAAGATGAACTAGTGTGAATTTGAGTAAAATTTGAGCATAATTGTAAAATTTGTAGTTGTATTTATGTAAACCTATATTATACCTAGTGTACTATTCTAGCTAATTTGAACTACCCTAAAAATGGGGCTACTAGACATTATCACCAAATTTTGGATAAGAATGCCATGTGGTACTAGTTTTACTATTTGGGTGCTAATGTCTATTTGGTTTAAAATATGAGTCATTATACTGATTTATGATTCCCTATTTTTTCTTATGTTTTACTTGTGTCTGATTTTCTGAAATTGAGCTTGTGTGCTGAAAAATGTTTTGTGAATGCAATGTAGGATCCTAATCTCTATGATAAACCCCTATGAATGACACTATTTTAAGGATATTTTTGAGCCTATGAAAGAAATGTTCTAAAAATAAATATCTCTAAAAAATGTGTGTTAGTCAGAGCATATATGATAACTACGTGATGATCTGATATAATGTGAAAACATAACATCAGAATGTAAGAGAAACTAAGCATAAGTATACAATGTAAGATGTATGTTGTGTCTATAATTACACAAGGGTCTCAATATATATGTAATCAATGTGTATAATAATAAATCTAAGTAGCTACCTAGGGGGATGGAGTATGATTTCCATCATGACACCCAAGTAGGAAGGGTATATGCATGAGGCCCCTCATGGCATGAGAAATTGGCATGTGTAATAAGCAAAGAAAAGTGTCATATCTATGACACATATAGTAAAACATACATACAAAACACATGAGGCACATAGAATAAACCAAGGGGCTATAATATAAGGGACATGGGCACATGTCACTAAATCTGAAAAAATAAGACATATAAGGATATGTTCAAATGTCCACATACACAAGAAACAAATAAGTTGGCTTAGATTCACATAGAATGACATGTTCAAATATATACATACATAATCAGGAAAGAACACACAAGGGACATGGGCACATATGCAAGGCATACATGAATAGAAGTGGCATAGAGCCAAAGAATAGTGGCATATGTAAATGACTTTGAATAAAAGAAGCATAGAAAATACAATCAAGTCTAAACTAGGAAAGATAGAAATTAAAGCATGCATGAATATAGTAAAAATATATGTAAGAGTGAGAATGTACATATGGTGAGTCTAAACTAGTGATAGTAAAAAATATGAGTATGAGTAGTAATGATCGATATCATGATATATCAATGTAAAAATTGGAATGTAAGGATAGAAATTGGTGATATAAATTATGTATAATATGCCCCCAAGTGGCTAGATGTATCAAATAAATAATCATAAATTGATGTATATCCCCCCAGTGGGTAGATTATAGAAAGTAGGGATTAAGGTAGTGGACTTGAGTCCTATAAGCAACCTGTCAGCACTTAACAAGAACAAGTGAAGCATGTATGTATGATAAAATTGACTATACTAAGATAAATAACATATGTAGTGTATGGAGAATATAATAAATATAAACATAACAATTCATACAATATGTAAATTTTTATGTTTTTAAAGTAATTATTTGAATGTTTTTGTGTTTTTGATATGTTATATTATTTTTATATTTTCTAGATATAAGCTATGTATAAGTAAATGAAAATAAAATATGTACAAGGAGTAAGAGAAAAGAAAGTATGTATAAGAGGGTAAGAACTGTATTAATGAATGAGTCTCAAGGGAGACTCACTATCATTATGACCTATGTAAAATAAGGGAACTATGATTATGCATACTATGTGAAAGGGAAATTATGATTCCATAATCTACTATACTAAGTAATATATATCTATATCTACCTATGTAGTGGTATTAGGAATTTGTGACATTGACTATGGTGCTCTATGAACTATAGGGGTCTTAGGAACCCATTTGGTAGAAAAAAATTTAGGTGACATAGGTACCCTATGCTGAGAACCCCAAGAACCTAATAATACTAATCTCAACATAAACCGAGTGGAGGAAGGTCCTCAAGAATTTGTGACATATCTCTGACATATGGGTCTCTCTGATAATGGTTTTTATGGGAGAGTATGCATATGTGTTGATAATGTAGGAGGAGACCTTGCCTACATTGGTGAATCTACTAAACTCTATGATGTATAAATAATAATTATACTCTAAGTTGTAACTAATAACTATGCTATATTTAGTAATTGTACTAGAATTATAACTAGTGATTATGTTGTAATTGCCTATGGGATAGGTAGATGATAGTCATATGGGAGACCCTCAACTTTGACCACTTGATTTATGTGTATGTATTTTAGGAATCTATTCATTGTCTATGGGATGACTTGGATATTTTATAACCATGGCCTACCTAGTAACATATCAAACATGCCTGCACTAGGTACTACTAGGAACTGAGTGGCTATATGTGCTGGTCCAACCTATAATAGAAGAATAATATCCTCAATAGAGATTTGAACATGACCATTGAAACCAATAATGACTATGTTTATGGGTAACATATCCTACTCTATGTACCCTAAAATTTACAAAAGTGTCATAGTGCACATGTTAATGTTTGAACAATTATCAACCATAACACTCTGGATAAGATGACGATCTATGCATGATCATATACAAAGTGCATGTAAATCTATATTATCATCAACAATATCTTGTTTTGAGAATGTGATGAGTGGTCTACATGGAACAATAGTATGGAACATGTAAATAATGTTATGTAATGGGTGTGCCTCCTCTATAATGGTATGATATGAAGTTGGTGGTGGATGTGCCTGATATGTGTAGTGAACACCTGATGTGCTCCCTACCTCATTTACTATGTGATTTTGAAATGGATATGAGAATATATTTAATGCCTTATTTTATATTCTCTATGATTTTATTTCCTCTATGGGTGTTCCCACATCAATAATATTGGCCTCAATCAAATCTTGTATCTTATGTTTTATGCTTATGCATCTATTTGTTGTATGGCATGATGCATTGTGATACTCATAGAATGCATTAGAATCATAGTTATTTGGAAGAGGCCATGTTGTATCAACCTATTTAAGTAGAGGGAGAGATATTATATTTCATTTTAAGTGTTGCTATAAAACCCATGTTAATGGCTCTGGAAGGTTGGTGAAGATTTGACATTGAGGAGTTGATAAAACCAATCTTGGGGATGGTTCAAAAGTTGTGTTGACTATGGAATTTTGATCACTCTTATTATCAATGGCCCTTATATTTTATGGAGGATTATTTTAACTCTTAAAATTTGATTTTGATCCACTGGTATATTTTAGTTTTCACATTGATAGAATCTTTACCTCTCTTTTACTGTGTGGCACAAATATATGATTGTAGGAAAATTATTAAATAAGATAGCTTCATGTAATGTTGGTAAAATACTTTGTTTAAATATGTCATGAAGTTATTTATATACCATGGGGATATTAAATTTGGCTAATATAGTATTGTATCATAAGATAGTCTATGATAGAATCGTTTGAATTTTATTTTAACTATGCTACTTAGGCATATGATATCTTGTCATTGATATTGATGG